>JAWDJX010000014.1:0-51061 GCA_033117895.1 Extremus antarcticus
AGGCTGGTGTGAGCTTGATATGTTCGTAGGCTGTAGGAACATGCACATATCGTTGCAAAAGGAATTGGGTTGGCTTTTCAGCTCTTCGCAACGATGTGGTATCTGGGTCGGTGATGGCAGTGAAAGTCAGGACATTCATGAGTACGCACATGACTGAAAGCGTTCACATCGCATTGGGGGTATCTATTTCGCAGCGTCCTATGCGACATAAGTATCCACAGCCATGTCCATGCTGACATTCTTGTGACATGTGTACCAGAACGCAGACATCTATCGCGTCGTAAAGTCGTGGCATCATTTAGATCCGCCGTCCTGAGCACAAGACATCGCCGATGCTCCCGCGATATCGACAGATCGTGCATTCGAACCTCCTCATGACCTCCGCTGCCTCTTAATCGACCCCCCAGCCTCTCCAACCCTCGCGCCAGCAGGACTAGGCGACCCACTACCCATACTCCCCACCGAGCCGCCACCCTGCGCAGGCGCCAGTAGATTCCCATCCGCCGGAGCCGAACCAAACATCTCACTACCATCGTCCATCCCAGCCGCTCCGTCCAGATTGCCAGTCCAGTTATTAGCAGCAGCACCAGTCGCAGAAGTGTCGAACCCAAAGTCAAACTCAGCATCGTCACCGGCACCATTCCACTCGTTGTCGTCGAAGTTGATGAAATTATCCGGATCGTAGTCACCAGGCGCACCAGTGAGGTCGAAAGGATCTTGCCCGACATCCCGAACTAGGCCAGGAATGTTGCCGGTAGGCGAGTGCGGACTCAATCGTCGTCCCAGCTCCTGCAAAGACTGCTGATTCTGCTTCTGCAAGTTCTGCAGCTGCTCGATCGTGTTGCCGTTCTTGCGCAGCTTTTCCAGGTCGAGGGCCGGTGGGGCGGGATGAGTAAGAGCGTTATTGTTCCCAGCGCTCGGTCCGTTCTGGCCTTGCATCATCGCCGCGAGAGTGCTGTCCCGTTGCTGTTGCGTCAGCGGGTTGCCAGTGAGGTTTTGGTACTGGTCGACGATCAAGTCGAAATCGTCTCGTGCAGACGCAGTGGTAGAGTTCGGGGTGTTGGCTTGTGTGTTGGCGTTGACGCTGTTGATCAGACTCATCATCTCGTCGTTCGCCGTTGGCGTCTGTGCTTCTGCTTTGACGGCAGGGCTCGCGGCTGTGGATGCGTTTTGCGGGTTCGATGGACCGACAGAAGTGCGTGAGCCATCACCGGGTGGACTGACGGACGCGCGGGCGGAATTGGGTTCGGTTGTTGCGCTACCAGGCTGCAAGGTCTGATTTGCGGTAGCTGTGTTGGGTCCAGGCAGAAGAAGCTGCGGTCGCTTGACATATCTTTGCAGCTGGGTGTTGGCTTGAGGATCAGGTGGGCTATCGGTGTATTCTTCCACAACGCTGCCATGCTGCTGATTCCGATGCGCAGTCGCATTGCTGAGAAAATTGTCCAGATTCTGCGCGCCTTGACCCTGCAAGCTTCGGTTGTAAAATGTTGCAAGAAAGGTCAAGATGGCGTTGATAGAGTCTTCGTGCCGATCGTGCAAAGCTTGGAACGCGCTCGCTTGCCGATAGAATTGATCATTCTGCTCCTTCAGCTGAGTGATCATCTGCTTGATGTAGTTCTGCTGTGTCTGCAGCTTGTTAACCTCAGACCTTACGGCTGCGATCTCGTTCCGTGGTAGTTGCGCCAGGTCTAGTGACGTGTTGTTCGGTGCACCGAGCTCCTGTATCCGACTCTCAGGTACAGGTGAGAATTGACGCTCATCATCGCTGTCATACTGCTCCTTGATCCCACCATCACGCTTCCGCTTCGCACTCGCCTTATTGCCAGGCTTGTTGATGAGCCAGAGCAGCTTGGGTCGATTGCGCTGGAAGTACTTGTGTGAATACATGCTGGGTGGTTTTAGCCCTTTCCTAGCCTTCTCCGACTGTCGTAGCGACCCATCAGTGATATTGATGGTCTTGTGAAACCCATACATATTGAGTTGTCGCACGAAAGAAGCATAGTTGTTGTGCTTGAAGAGTTCTGGAATCAACGTGCGCGCAAATTCGTCTTCGTCGAGCACGATGAAGGACTTGCCATCATCCGACCATCTGATCAGGTCGGTGTGATCCTCGCCTTCCAGGAAGCTGCTGAGCTTTTGTATGAACGGTGGGATCTGCTTCCTCTTGGCTGTCCCGTCCTTTTGCGCAACATCAGCCCTTCTATCCAGCTCAACCTCGTCTTCATCCTCAGTAGATCCAGTAGGTGCAGCTCCGTTCCACTGCTCCTGCTGCCCATTTTGCACCGCGACTTGTTGGTTCCGCGTCCTCCGCACAAGCTCGGTCGAAGGTGCAGCTGGAGGGAGATTGGTTTGGTACGTCTGCGGCTGCCCGCCATTCAGACCATACGCATTGAGGTTGTTATTGTCGAAGGCAGAAGTTGTGTAATTCGGATCGGGAAGTGGAGTGGAGAAATCGAAATTGGTGAAGTCGGCATTGTCGGGTATCTGCTGGTATTGGTAGTTCGACTGCGGTATGGGTTGCTGTTGCTGAGTCACGGGTTGTGCACCGGGTGCTGGTCGTTTGCGGTTCTGTGGAGTGTTCTGCATCATGCATGCAGGTCGCGCAGGCTGCGGTTGCCCGAATTCTGTCGGTTGCCGTTGATCAAGGTCAGAAAGTGGTTGCGCCGGGAATTTTGACAGCAGCCGCCAACGTCAGACCAGTGATCTATTCGTTCACGCAGGAGAAGGCGATCAAGATGACAGGTGAAGGGCGGTCGCGGAGGTAGTCGTTCTTTCTCCCTCTTGTTCTTGTCTCTAAATGATAGGCGGCTAGTCCAGCCTGGCTGCTGAGCGAAAGGTCGCGCACACTCAGCGCATTGTGTATGACTGTGACCAGGACAATGCCAATATGAGTCAATGAACGGATTGCTCCACCCTGATTTCGGAGGTGAAGTCGACCACGTCGCTGGGAATGCCTGAGCTGTGGAGGGTGCGGGCTTCGAAGCGGTCGTAGGTCAGCAACGGGTGGACTACGCGATTCGTGTGGGGTATTTCTGGGACGTTTCTGGTATGCGACCCAGTTGGTGACGAAGGAATAAGATTGAGATGTTTCGTGGAGCGTCGGTATGAGTTCGTGGCCTTGTTAAAGTGATGTTCACCAAGCACGAGGCATCGGGTAGTTCTTGCCTGCCAAGATCAAAACCGCGATCTAGGGCTCGGGCCGGCATTACGTTTCCTTCCTTCTAAGCAGTGACAAGCAACCATCGCATCCTCAACTTCAACCTCACATTCGACACTGATAGCAGACCTTGCTCTGTGGTATATTTGCATAGACTGCGCTAGCTAGCCAGCCGGTCACAGGTGCGAAGACAGTGCCAGGTCGATCCACCGAGACGACCACCGACACCCAACAATGGCAAGCCGGCTGAAGACTCGAACTTGATGCACTGTGAATAAGCCCACTGTGTGCCATTACAGATGGTTCCGTGTCTCTTTAGCGCTACCGGCGATATTGGACCAGCTTCAAGAGGCTGTTTCTTGCCTCGTCCTGGCCTACTCCTCTCAAGCACGACGGAAGGAGAACTACCAGCTTTAGACGACTCCACGTCTTTACACTTCCTGCAGCATCTCGCACACACTGCCCTCCAGCTATTCCCACCATAGGATGCAGACTGGATGGCGCGGAAAGTGTGAGTATAGTTGTGTTTTCTTCTGTCCAACAACTTCCTGTCTAGCAAAGTGCGAAAGACCTCGTTTCGTCAACGCAACAGCGGATTTCGTAACCAGCAACGCCCTACTCGAGTGTTCTATCAGTCTTTACATTACGCCAACGAGAAGTGCTGTGTCGATTGGACTCGGCCGAGCCATATTTCCGAGCGGACGTCACGAATCCGCCGCTAAGATGGCCCGAGCTTGCTCTGAGGCTCTGCTCGTAAGTATGGATGCGAGGGCACCATACACTCACAAACTTTATGGTATAGCCAACATACAATATCAAAGGTCTATACACTCACAATGCCGATGTTTGAGGATATTTTGAGCCGCGTACGTGCAGTGGAAGCATACATAACCGCAGAGCCTCCAACCAAGATAGCGGCCATGAGTATCTTTCAAACCAGTGGACATGTCGCCACAATCACCAAAGGCCACCCGAACGAAAGGGATTTTCATCTTCGACAACCCTCGTTCCCGTTCTCACGTCTTCTTCCGATGGCTTTCCACCAGCAGTGAACTGACGCCTATACACCATCCTTTCATGGCAGGCATCTTTACTGGGACCGAAACGATTTACACGATACACCAGAGCTTCCGCGGGACGAAGACAGCAGACTGAGCTCCTGCAATGAAACGCACGAGATGTGCAACCAGCAGTTGATGGAGGCCATCCGGAATGCCCACCAGCAGGTAAGACGGACAGATCCATCGTGTGATAGAATAGACTCATACCGCTGTAGGGCCTGATCCCACTCGCAAACGAACATTGCGCACTCGCTTTCAGGCCTGATGCCATGTTCCCACTTTTGCGTGACAAAGGAGATCGCTACAAGCACTTCTCCAACCCGACTCACATCCCCGATAACCTCTTCAAAGCTCTCTTACCGGTCCTAGTCATCCGATATCCGATCCTCGTGCTCGATTCGCTTTGTCGAGCAATCGAGGAAGAGAATAATGCTCCTGCGCCAGCAGAAGAGGACTTCGAAGCAATCACGACACTCAAACTCAGCCGTGATCTGTTCGATGGATTCTGTTCTCAGGGCCGCAAGCCACTAGTCGTCGACGGTGATGATGTCTTGTGGCATACTGCCGAAGTCACAAAGGCTGTTTGTGAGTACGTGGGCATTGATGCGGACAGTTTGAGCGATACGTGGACACCGTTCCCTGGAGCACGAACGATCGACATTAAACCCTTACATCTACGAATGGACGAAAGTGACATGGGAATCCGACGGCATCGAGCGGCCCGCGGAGAAGGTACGTCAATCTCGAACATTCCATCCACCCATACGCTGACTCGATATATCAGCCCGACGACCCCGACCTAGCCAAGTACGTCGCCAATTGGGAAGTCAGATACGGCAGCGAGGCGGCTCTGGCACTGGAGAAGCTAGCGAAACAAAACTTACGAGACTACGAATATTTGTCGCAGTTCAAGGTTGGTGGGCCGTTGCAGGATAAGGAGTTGATGACGCCTATTAGCGCTGTGAATGGCGATTATTTTAGTCTTGTGCATGGAGAGGAAGGGGAGGAGAGGGGTGGGCTTGAGAGGCAGGAGAGTTGTACGCCGTTTTAGGGTGGGATGTTCTTGTAGGAACAGTGTTGTTTGTGGTGAGAACTTGTGGATGATGTTCACACGAATATTTGAGTACGCCGCCTCTCCGCGACCTCAGCGGTGCAACGAAGCACTTGAGCGCTCACGTACCTGCACTAGCGCCGATTTCTCCCCGTCCAATCGTTCCTCACTCAAGCACGTGAAATCGCCCGGATAGGAAGTACCTCGGCCCCTCCCATCGCGTCTTTCCACTTCTCACGCGTCTCCTCCTCCACCACCCCCAACAATCTCTAACCACCACCTTCTTCGCCATGCCCACCCCAATAGAATCCTCCCTCTCCACCCTCGTACCCACCCTCGACCCCCTCCCGGACTCTCTCGTCCAACTCGCCGCCTCCCTGCTCGTCCAATCCCGCACCAAAGCCGCAACCTTAAAACCTGAAGAAGAAATCGGCCGGACGTACGCGTGTTGCCATATCGCGTGTCAGCGGCTGGGGCATCGGTTGGGGTTGGAGATCGCGAGGCCGACGCCGCCGGTGAGTGGGAGGGTTTATGAGAAGTTGAGGGGGTTTTTGAATAGTGTTTTGGGGGTGGAGACGCCGAAACGGGCGACCAGAGGGGGTTTGGAAGGTGGGACGAAAGGGGGGATTGGTGGGACGCCGGGGAGTAGGGTGAGGGGCGCGGAGACGGAGGGGGAGTCGCCGTCTTTGAGAAGGGCGGAGGTGAAGCAAGCATCAGCGGCTACTACGCCGGGGTCGAGGAAGAGGAAGGTAAACGTGCTGGACGATGGGGCTACGCCTACGCCGAAGGCTAAGGTGGCGCGGGTAGAAGCTACGAGGGATATCGTAGCAGAGGACGTGCCGGAGGACGTGGAGGAGGAACCTGAAGACGAGGACGATGAAGATGTTGATGTTGCGGCGGTGAAACGACCCGCAAAGACACCACTCCGTCGGAAGGAGAAGCATGTAGATGTAGACGATCTCGGAGCTGCTGGCTTACTACCTGGATTGGGGACGATGTTTCAGCCTGCGGTGGACTGGTTGAGCGACGACAGGAGGTCGGACTATGCGCGGTGGAAGAAGACTATTCTGCGGGAGGTTGCAGCTGTGGAGGCGAAGGGCTGATGCTTGCGAGGCCGTTCAACAAGTTCCACGTCAGCGAAGTCCATCGTCACTCGACTATGCTGAGGATGAAGCTGAGAGGGTCTTCAGTATTCCAAAGCGATTGGACTAGGCATATGGAAGCTCGTGCTACCCCCTATGCTTCCGCTCGGTCGCAAAACTTCCTCAGCTAGAGGCTACCGACTGCCCATGATCAATAATACCCAGATCGGCGCATCCACTCATTTGCCTGCGGGACAATCCTCTCTACCATCTGCGCTAGCAGAGCATGCATGGGGCCTGCACCCTGGCCTCCGCCGTAGCCGCCTTGGCCTCCATATCCTCCACCTTGCGGCATTCCAAAGCCTCCACCTTGGACTCCGCCATAGCCACCTTGGCCTCCATATCCTCCTCCACCTTGCGGCATTCCACCGCCTCCACCGTAACCTCCGTAGCTTCCACCCGGCGGCATGCCCATCATCTGCTGAGCCATGGTTTCCCTGGGATCGCCCATGTCACCGCCGTAGGCACCGCCGTAGCCGTCGTCGTAGCCGTCGTCATACTCGTCGTCGTAGCCGCCACCATACCCTCCGTGCGGCATTCCTTGAGGGCCCATCGGTCCGCCTCGACCGCCCATAGGCCTACCCATGCCACCACCCATGCCGCCTCTCATACCGTCTACCGGCCCGCCTCTGGGTGGAGATCTACCATACTGGCCGGGCATGCCTCTGGGATCCTGCATGCCTCTGGCATCGCGCATGCCTCTAGGATCGCGCATGTCTCTGGGGTCGTGCATATCTCTAGGATCGCGCATGTCTCGAGGATCATGCATGTCTCTGGGTCCAGGTCTCTCGTACTGTCCAGGCATGCCTCTGGGATCGTACGTGTCCATTGGCCCGGGCCCTTCCATACCACCCCTGTCTGAAGGACCCATCATTTGATCAGGGCGGTCCTGCCTACTTCCGCCCCTCGGTCCCATTCTCGGGTCGCGGCCAACTGGCCGATATCCTGGCATGCCGTTCATCGTATAGAGGCTGATGGCTTGAATTGTTACCGATTTGATTGCTCGTTATTACGACTGAGCAGAAGTGGTGATGTCGAGGTTGTGTTGAAGTTGAGATGTTCTTTGCCTAATATATCTGAAAGCTAGAAGAGGAGGTAGTTGGGCGGCAGCCTTGTATATATGGTGCATGGCAATTTTATACGGGCTTCTTCACTATGGCGTCTTTAGTGAGGTAGCAGGCACTGAGGTCGACGACAAACAACGACGGTGAATTGCGTCGCCATCACGTGGTGAATAAGGTGCCAACGAACATGCTGCATGAGGCCGCAACTGTGGAGGCGAATGGCAGAGGGAGGAGAGTTTTAGAGTGGTGGCAGATTCTACTCGCCTACGGACTATGGACTGGCCTTGAGCAATACCAATAATGACTGTACATGTCCTTCAGCAATAAGGACCTCAAGAGCCATGGTCAACCGTGTTCAGCGCGTCCGATTCAACTGATCCTGCATCTCTTCCAACCGCGCCGTCCCTGCTTGCATCTCCAACACAAGTAGATGCCTGTGTTGGCCTTGAGAGAACCTTTGGATGTATTCGGGCAATTCCTGGTCAATTCCGCGTTTAGCGCGTCCGCGTCCGCCTTCAAGCGGTCCCAAGAACCGCCGCTGTAGCCACCTCCCTGTGGCATTCCTCCGCCATAACCACCTCTCTGCGGCATTCCTCCATAGCCCATTGGTCCGCCTCGACCGCCCATTGGTCCACCCATGGCTCCCATACCACCTCCCATACCACCTCCCATGCCGCCCATGCCGCCCATTGGGCCTCCAGCGCCACCTATTGGCCCCCTCGTCCCACCTTGGCCCATGTGTGGTGGCATGTCATAAGGCCTAGGCATCTCTCTAGGATCATACCCACGTGGTGGACCTTGCATATTCCTCCTCAGATCAGGACCTTCCACTGGGCGGTACATAGGACCCAGTATACCACTCCAATCAGGACGTCCCATGCCGCGCCCATCAGGGCGACTGAATTGCGCTCCACCCATCGGTTCCAAAGTCCTCGGGTCACGGTCAAGTGGTCGATATCCGTGCGTTGGACCGGGATTGTATAGATTGATCCGTCGTTGCTATTGTCGTTGGTGATCAATCTCGTCAAGTAGGTTGTGCTCGCGAAATTTGGTCGAGGATAATTTGTCTTTCTGGTTGATGTATAGAACTGGCCGTAGACGATTTCAACGGACAGTAGCGTGGTATATATGGCAGAGGGCAATCTCATACTCGCCTTCACTATGGCCTCTTGCGTGAGGTCAACAGATGGTGAGCCCGACGGCAAGCAACGATGGCCGGTTGCATCGCTAGACCATAGTGAACAATGTCTCAACGAATAAGGTAAAGAAATCTCCATTACATGAAGTTGCTGTGGTTTAGGCGAATTTCGAAGGGGTGAGGGAGGAATATTCAGAGTGGTGGCAGATTCTGCCTGGACGACGGACTTGTTAAGATCAAAACCAACATTAACCGGATACCTCGCCCGTCACCATGCCTCCCTTGTGATGCCGTCCAGCTGTAGGCTGCGCTAAGAACTTCCGCTTGATGGTTTGGATAGCAGAGTAATCAATACCGCCGCTGCTGTTGCATCATCCCTTCCAACTCTCGCCGTATCTCCCATAGATACTCCACCATCTCTTCCAACTCCTCCCTGATGAATCGATCCCGGGGTTGCAGTTGACCTGAATAGTACCTGTGGCCGTAATCTTGCCCTTTCTGCCATATCGCTGCCGCCAGCGCTTCCTGCTCCGCCATTAAAGCGTCAAAGTCTGGCGGTCCGCCTCGACCGTCTCCCATGCCGCCACCCCTTCGCCCTCTCATACCGCCACCCATGCCACCTCTCATGCCGCCACCTCTTCCCCCTCCCATACCACCTCTTGGCCCACCCCTTCCCATTCCTCTATCATCATACTCTTCAGGCATGCCCCGAGGATCCCGCATGTCTCTTGGATCGTGCCGGTCCCTTGGTGCCCAGAAGTCCCTTTCCTCTTCCATATCACGCCTATCCGGCGGCCCCATCGATCGATCACGGCGGTTCTGTTGCCTTCCGCCCCTCCTCGGGTCGCGGCCAGGTGGTCGATATCCGTCCATTGGAACGGTATTGTATATACTGATGTTTTGTTGTTATCGTTGTTGGTAACTGTGGTCTAGCAGGCGTCGTGCGAGCAGGTTGTGGTGCTAGTGGACAGCAAATATGAAGTTTGTGCTGGAGATCAGGAGTCTTTTTGGTTGGTTCCTGTGGAAAGAAGAAGGGGATATAGATGTGCAGTAGCCTGGTATATATGGTAGAGGGCAATCTGGTATACAAAGTTCTTCTTCACCATGGCCTCACTCAAGAGGCCATGGCGACCCCTGTGCCCGACGACAGGCAATAATGGTCGGTTACGTTGCCATCGTATAGTGAATATGTTGCTGATGGGTAAGGTGATGCCCGCAGTCAAAATAGAATGCTCTGATGGAGTATATAAACGAAGAGATCGCGACGTTGTGTTTGCGAGATATGATCGATGGAAATACGTGCAGGAGGGTGCTATGCAGATTGATGTCTAGAGTCATTAGCCAGAATTTGCATTCTCGATCTATCCCGATCACTTGTCAAAGTCTTTGCGTGCCACCTCAGCTCATCTGCACGACCTTCGCAAACGAGATATCCCGCCACCGCTCATCCGGCTGTAGCTGATAGTTGCGGCCTTTCGCCAGCGTATACAGAAGCTCGATATATGGCGTTTTGAGCTTGTGCTTCTGCCCCAAGCGAAGTGTATTGCCCAAGATGGTTTCGACTTCGATTGGCCGATGTGCCCGTACATCTGTGAGCATGCTCGGCTCTTTGCCGCCCGTTTCTAGTCGGCTTTTCGGCCTGGCAAGATCTCTAGTGATCGCCTCGTCTGTAATGGCATCAGGGTAGCCTTCGGCTGTAGCTACACGGCCGACTTCCACCATGATCTTGCGGACCATGGCTTCAGAGTTGCCGGACGACCTGAGATAGTTGGCATCATCACAGAGTGTGAGAGCACAAATGGGGTTCCAACTCGCGTTGATGGCGACCTTGACCCATCTTACAGGTTGTACGTCGTCGAAGACTGGTGCATTGGCGCCACCCGCCTTCCATAACTCGGAGAGCTTCTCTGTCTGCGATTTGGCTGCAGAAGAGGCATTGGACGGGTAGGTCCCGATCTCGAATCTTTCAAGAGGACCCATCTCCACGATCCCAGGCTGAATCTGAGTCACGGGTAGATATACCACACCCGAGATGATCGTGTTTGTCGGATATAGCCTGGCGTAGTCTTCCTCGATGTCAATCCCGTTCTGAGCAAGCACGATCGCGGTCACGTCCGGCGTGACAACGTCCTTGATCATCGCTGCGGTCCCGGGGAATGCTTTCGTGGCAACGATGATATAGTCGAAAGGTCCGTTGGCGACAGCATCTTTGACCGACTGGGCAGCGTGTGGTGTGTAGTGACATTCTCCCCATAGCTTCGATCGTATCGTGATGCCGGAATCGCGGACAGCGTTGTAGTTCGTTCGACATACTGCTGTCACATCCACCCCAGCTTTGTCGAGGATGTAGCCATAGCAGGATCCCACGCCGCCGGTGCCGTAGATCAAGGCTTTTGTCATTGTAGCTGTGGGAGGTAGAAGGAGAGGAGAAGTTGCGGAACTGATCGTCCCTTACCTGATGTTACACATCACCGGCTTCTAACAAAATAGTCTGAAGCCCTCTGTGCCCTAAACGTGGGTCTTGATGTCTTGATAAGGCACCATGGATGCATGTTGTTGAGTAGCCCGTCGTGCCGATGTCGCCATGACATGGCGTTTTGCGGCCCGCTTTTCGACCTCGTGGTGTAACAACCAGTCATGATCCAGTCCTTATCAGCAAACGTGTACTCGTTGTCACAATCGTCGACAAGTAGTCACAGATCCCGCCCTTCAGTATGGGCAAATCTGGTGGAGCAAGAATGTGACAAGGCTATCACTGCGCTGCAGAAGCAGCATCATTCCACCATAAGGTGCATACCACATCATGGACGGACGAAGAGCACCCGAATATGCGCTTGAGCTATCGGCCGATCGATCCAACATCAAGGATGTGGTCAAAGGTATATATAAATGTATAGCCGAAGATGCACGAATGCTGAGTCTAAAGTAGGCGCCCTCCACACCATCTTCTTCCACCGATGCTTCATCCCACTGCAGCCAGCAACCCACGACATCCTCGAACTGACCCTCCCCTACGTCTCCGAAGACGACATCGAGACGCTGATCGAGCAGCGCACGAACTCGTTCCTCCGAGCACTCGACTCTGCCTCCACCTCACAATCGCCCCAGTCGCAACCCAGACCAGGCAAAGGCCAGCTCGTCGTTCAGTTCCTTGAGAAGAAACGGCGTAAAGGCTGGTTCGTCGCCAAAGCCGACGAAGAGACTGTCTGGGAAAGCTGGGTTATAGATGTGACGTTGACATCGGCAAGGAGCGAGCCAGAGGCAGCACGAAATCGTAGGCAGATGGAGAAGCAGTTGCAGACCGCCGCCATGGCGATAATTGAGACGGCGAACGGGGAGAAGGATCACATACCGCCCATCACGTCGACGGACTCGAATCCGTTTCCTTACCAGATATTGGTTAATCCGAAAGGAGATAGTCAGAGGTAGAGATTTTGGATCCTGCCATGCAAAATGAAATCTTGGTCGAAACGCCTTTCATGCTCTTTGCCCATGGTGTAGTATCATGCTAGGATTCATACTTCATAGCTATTTACCATAATGCTGCCATGCCGATGATGATTCGATGCTGTCATGAATCGTTACGCCCACCATGCTATGATTCGTCATTCAAAAGCTATTCTAGAAGTCTTCCCATTACGAGAAGCTAACCACAGTCCCACGACACGCAGCCCAGAAAGTCTTCACCGCATCCTTGACCACCCTCCCGTCGCTCCTCGCGCTCAAGAGATGGCGCAAGAACTTCGCACGGCCTTCCATATCGAGGCGCTGACCATGAAACCTATCGTCCGAGAGAGCTTGCTGCATCCACACCTGCGTACCGCTCTGGTGCAGGAGAAGCGCTTTGAGCGGCTCGCACAGTATGTCCAGATCTGAGCGGTTGGCCTTGCCACCGATCTGCTGGACTAGCGTGAAAACGAGTTTTGGCCCGAACGATGCCATGACCTGTGCGATGCGCTGTTTGCTGTCCTCTGACGTAGCTTCGGTTTGCGGTTTGATGACTTTGGTCCAGAATTCACAAGCGGAACGCTTTGGGAACGTTTCTGTGGCATCGATGGCCGACAAGGTAAAATCCAGCAATGCTTCGGTGATGTGCTCGAAGAGTATGTGCGTATACGATGGCATCAGTCGTGTGAGCATTCCGATGCATTCTGACGCTACCGTTGGATCGTTGGTCGATTGACCCAACGTCTGAGCAAATCCGCGCACCGAGCTGTACAGCGCTGTGGCGTCCTCGTCGGAAAGCTTGAAGCCGCGGCGGGAAGAAGATGTGATCAGCATGCTCGCGGTGCCGAGCACCGACTCCAGCTGAGGTGTGTTCAGTGAGCATTGCTGGACAAAGTTGACTGTCACGGCAGGCGGGAGCACGAAAGGACCAGGCTGAGTCTCAGCGAAACCGCTGCGAAGAACCTGACATGCTGCGTCGATTGCTTCGCTGTATGTACCAACGACCTGCAGCACAGAGAAGCAGCCGATGATACGCTGCTGAATGGCGTGACCCTCTTCAGTATGCCAGAAGCTGCCTTCGCTCAGGTTTTGTTCGTCTTCGTCGTAGACATCGATCGGTACGTCATCAGGAACTTGAAGGCCCTTGCCAACGCACGTCAGGCATTCAAGCGCTGACACGCCGATGAGCTCCGTCATCTCTGTTTCGCCCACCGAGGCATGTTCTTTAGCTGCTGCTACATCCGTCTCGATGTTAGCGAGTAGGGCAAGGAGCGGCTCAGCCTTTGCACTCTCTGGTGTTAGAGCTTGAATGATGGAGGCGATGCCACCAATTATCTTTTGTTTGGTGTATGGATCGTTGGTGGGCGACTCCAGGAACTTTTCGTACTGTGTCAAAAAACCAGGAACTTCGTGGGTAAGATTCGTGCGACATGTAGAGCACAGCGAATCTATGCTTTTGGCCGCAGCGTTTGCAAGGCCTCCCATCTCCAAAGACGCGAAGAGGAATCTGACGGTGTCTGGGAGGAACTCAGGATGGCGCTCAATATATTGACCGTACGAGCCCAGTGTATCGATGGCGGTTCGTCGAGTCTGCGATGATATGGTCTGATTGAAGTCGGCCACCTGGACGAACAGGTCCGAACGGAATAAGGCTTCGATGGCCTCTTCCGTTGCTCCATCTTCGAGAACGTTGTCCGACAGCGTGTTCAGTGCGAACAGCGACGCTTCGACCCCTCGCCACTTCTTGATCTGAAGTGATTGCAGCGCGAACGAGACCAGCTGGTGGAGCATGTCTTTGCCAAGGAACGCGAAGATCGAAAGCATCAGGTCTGTCGAGTCGAGACGGAACTCCTTGAAAGCGTCATGTTCCTGATCACCCCAAGACTTGGACGTCGAAGCTGGAGGAATCCACAGTTTGTTCCACAGCAATCCCACAGTTTGGTTCAAAATGGACTTTGCATATGCGACCCATGGAGGTTGTTGCTCATCAGGATCCAGCGAGTAGACTGTGTCGTTGATGAACTCGATGTATGTGTTCCAGAATTCGATCGTGTGGATCGCCAAGTCATCGCTGTCGCCTGGTATACCATCTATGGTAAGTACGTCCATCAGTATCTTGACAATTGCTCTTGACCCGAGCTCGTGATTGGGATCCTCCACGATCTGCTGAATGTTCGCGCAACCGAACGCCACGATGAATTGTACGAGAAGATAGCTGTCCGCGTCCTGGTTTGCTAGAGCCCGTTGTAGTCGTGGTCTGATGTGATCGTTAACGATGCTTGCTAGATGCTCCATAGCCTCTGGCAGAAAGAAGTCCGAGTAGCAGTCAAGTCTGTCTCTTAAGATGGCCATTGCCTCCGGAGCAAGGGCTTCATCTGTCAGACAGTCTGACACTTGCCTTACAAAGGCACGCAAGGGCCGAAGGCCTTCTACATCCAGCTGGATGTCCTGGGCATAGTTCACCCACGAAGCATACGCTGGAAGCGCTTGCTCTTTCAGGGTTTGCTCTGCCTCTGGACCGAGCGCCCACTGCAGTACCGCACTCATATCTTCGAGACTGGCCAACATGTTCGCGTGATGTCTGGCATAAGCCTGCTGCTTGACAGGAAGCCTAGACACGTCTTCCGCCAGAATTTCTGCGAACCATAGCAGTGCCGTCATTTCTTGGTCCGGCAGAGCCTCGAGGGCGCCTGCGAAGACTGGAGTGGCTCGGTGTGGAGACCCAACACCCTGAATGGCCTCGAAGTTTGAGAGCCCGATGGCCAATTCCTGGATCGGACGATGCCATGGCACAGGTGAGCGGATGAAATACGTGACCAGGGCGCTGCAGAGTTTCCTCATCACGATAATCCCTTCTCCGAATTGAGCCCCTCGTACCTATATGAGTCAGTATCGCTGGCCAGACTTGAGGCACGATGTTTGGGCGATGGTCTCCACCGTTTCCACTTACAAACCAGTATATCAGTCTCGAATGTACTGCCTGGGCTGTCTCAGCATCGAAACGCGGCCTGGGAACGACATAGGTTAGAAGTCTCACCGTATGCTCAGCTCAGGGTCTATACTGACCCATCATTGTTGAGTTTGACCGTAAAGGTGAGAGCTGCGTAGAAGCGAACATTGAGTTCCTTGCTGAGCATAAGTTCGTCCGCTAACCTCCAGCCATCTTGTGACAACTGGATTTGTTGGAGCTGGTCGTTCAACTGCTTCTTATCTCCACCGGGCCCGGGTTCATAGAATTGCTTGATCAGGTTCTCCACCTCTGAGATCTGCCTGGCGGTCGTGGTGGTCCCGTCCATATTGTTATGTTGGACGAAAGACTTCAGGTACAAATACATCTCCGGAGATCGAAGTTGTCGCGCTCGTTGACCATAACGAGTGAAGTGTAGATCATCGGTAAACTGAACGGCCTGGTCCGCCTAGTCCAATGTTTCTTCAGGCAGGCAAGGACTTGATGGCGCTGGCATAGGCTCCGTCACGAGCATGGAGAAACCTTAAGTCAAGTTAGGATTTGAAGCATGTAGCATATATGCGCGACCACGTAGACAATGTGACTGATTGGCTGCTTGTGTATGTCGTTCGAACAGGAATTGTTTGCTTGAAAACGGAAGGAGCGGCTTCGGATGTCTAACCCGATTTGGCGGCTATCACGTGAACACAAATCTCCCGGACCCAACACAACAGCTAGTATCAAATGTGGCGATATCGCAGCTTCGGAATTTTCAGCTCTACTGAGAAGGTGGAATGCCACTCAATTCGGTCAGCAAGCATTATGGTATCGCCTAAGCCCTCCCAATCTCCTTCTTCAGCCTCCCAGCAGCAGTCTCAGGTCTAGGCTCCGGCCACGCATCAACAGCCTCCTCAACTTCGTCCAAGAACGAGTTGCTGTTCACAACCCCAGTACCACCCAGCACGACGCGTACACCAGGCGAGCTCGCATTCACCTGCGCAACCATCTTTGCTTCCTCATACGTTGCACCCCCTACCATGAACACGATGACATCTTGCGGTTTGTCCCGCGTCTGCCCACCACCTTCCACAAATGGATACGTATTCATGTTCAGCCGACCTTTGATAAGGTCTTGCAACGTAGTCTCCAACCGTGGCGAGTGCTGCGTGTAGACGTTTTCGACACCGCGTAGTCCGCGATTCAGGCGAGATCGGGCTTCGGAAAAAATGTTGCTCGGTTGGAAGAGCTCTGGTATACCGCCTGCTTGTGGTATCGATTGCAGTGAGTGAGCGTATGAGAGGAGTTTGGGGATGAGGTTGATGCGGTGCCGACTGATGTTGCCGGCAACTGCGAGGAGCTCCAGAAGAGCAGGAGTGTTGTTGTTCGTGTGGCTGGAGTAGCGGAGGGAGTAGATGGCGGCCAGACGAAGTTTGTTGTTCGCTGGTATCGATGGGTCTTTGATGAGATTCTGTAGTGTCTTAATGTCCTGGCTGTGATTGTCGTTACACGCCAAACTCTGCTCGAGTTCAGAGACATCGAGAAGGTGGTCTCTCCCAACTCGCCTACTCAGCTCGCCAACGAGCGTAACGTGCTTGGTGACGTTGCCACTGAGTCGTCTGAACTCTGGATATTCTTCCACGAAGCGCTTCATGTCGTCAATGCTGTCCAGCTTTTGGCCGGAAGCTTGCTTGGAAGCAAATTGCTCGACGTAGTCTTTCGCATTCTGCCCAAGGTCGCCGAAGTTTTGGTACATGTTCTTTGCGAAGAAGGGATCTTGATCTTGCGATATGACAATTTCCTGGTATTGAGTTAGCTTGCGCCGCACTAGTGTAGGTGAGGAGGCATACCTTGAACTCCGGCCTCACTTCAGGCACGTCGCTCAGATTCACTCGTCCATTCTCTATGCCAAGTAACTCATGCACCATGGCCTGGTACGTCCACTGTGTGAGCAGAGGCGTGACGGGATCATCTCGTCGGTCCACTATCAGAAGTATAGGAGGTGTGTCCGACCTTCGAAAGTCGAAGAGCTGTTCCTCCTGGGTCATAGAGTATCGAACTTCTGTCGCCAGCTTCTTGCACAGCAAACTGTTCTTCTCGTATCGTATCAGAGGCTTCTTCTTCAGTGCCAAAAGCGTAGCTACCACGCCTTCCACGGTTCGTGTGAGGCTGTCGTGATTCCACGAGTCCGAGGAAGAAGAGAATTGCCGTGATGTCAATGGCAGCGAGTATAGGTCGGGGTTGATCACAAGAAAGTCGGCGAAGTATTCAACGATAGACTTGACAACTTCATGGTCGTCTGCTTCGGCTAGTCGCTCGAGAGAAGACTTCTTGATGATATTGCTGAAGTCTGTGTCAGTCAGAAGTCGCCTCTACTGCTTGCTTCTCGACTTTAAACGTACACACGTGGTATTCGCCATATTTTGGTTCCCGAAGCTCGTCGATTAGCAGTTGTATGCTGTCTGGCGAAGGTCGCAGGAAGCAGAGGCACCGCAAATGCCGCATCTTCTCGCGCTCTTCATTGTCGAGTCGGTCGGTGAGGTATACGGAATGGTTGAGGAGCGCAGATTGTGTGGTAGCGGAGGAAACAATAGGCACCTAGCAGGTCAGTCGCGGACTTGCTCCAGCTTGGTGGATATGCCTACAGTGTCGCGGTCAAGGAGAAGTATCTTCATCTTCGGGTTTCCGCTATTACTTCCACTGTCTCCGCTCGAGACCATCTTCGTGATGTAGTTCGACACCGAAGCGTAGACGTCCATGTTGGCGGTTCGCAGGTGTGGTGTTGCGCGGGTTGCGCCTTTTGCTCAGAGTGATCTCGCTATGGCCATTCAAGGATCGCGCATACTGTCTGGCATGCTGCGATTTATCTCGGAGAAGTGATAACCAGAGGAAAGAGAGACTTAGGAAACAGCAACATTGAAGTCAGGTAAGGCCAGGATATGAGCTCTCGGCGACGATGGCTCGTGCGCTAATGCCTGAGGCCGAAGACATGTGAAAATGGCTACGAACACGGATGGATGCTCTATATCATCGACTTCTCGAAAGGAAATCTCTAGGGACGAGACACAAGATTGTTTTCAATGAGAGCTTTGTGTAATAGAGCTTGACAGCTTATTATGCTATGCTCATGGAATACGCTTTCCCTTCTCAGTTGCAAGCAACACAAATCTGCCCGAGCCAGCTCCATCGATCTTGATCGGACTTCCAGCCAAGTCCGTCTTCGCTGCCTCATCTTCAATGGACTCGCTCCCTATAGTCACCCAAACGCTGTGCCCCAGCAGAGAAGTTATGTTCGCTCCAGTCAGCTCGGCCTTCGAATTCCAGCTGATGTCTACCTCGAAGCCACCACGAGCAAGAACGCCGTTCACGGACCCACCACCATTTTCGGCCCACTGTGTCGGTAACGCAGGCAAAAGTCGTAGCAGCGTCGTCTTCGATCCAATGCCGTAGCCCCAGTACGCCGGCTTCAATTGAGTGCCTTTATTGACTGTGCTCGACTTATGCGGTCCCACGAGCTCATGAGACTGGATCAGAGCTTCAGCGATCCCGGCAGTCCCACCAAAGTTCCCGTGTATCTGGAATGGTGCTGGTGGGCCAGTATCGAGCAGCGAGATCGAGTAGGTCAGATTCTTCATCAGGTGTACTAGGCTATGATGCACCTCATCGTTGAGAAAGCTTCTCGCCGCGAGCGAGATGGCCCAGGCTCGAGACCAGCCTGTATCACCATCACCATGGCTCAGTCGTCTCATGAGAGTGGTTTTTGCCGCATCGAAAGATGTGGCATTGGCTGATGTGATCTGGGATCCAGGGAACAGTCTAAACAAAGGTGAGAAATGGCGGTGTCCTGGATCTTGCTCCTTGTAGTCGTAGATCCACTCCTGGACGCCTCCGAAGTAGCTAATCTGGATTGGAGGCAGCTGGCTCCGTAGTGTCAACAGCTCCTGTTTGAAACCCGCCTCTTGCATCCCAAGGGCCTCCATTGCTTCCAGTGTATACCCTATAAGCTCCCAGATCAATGAGATGTCAATAGTCGGACCCATAGTAATCGCTTCCTCGATCGTAGTGTTTGGCAGGTAGTACACATTCTCAGGACTGATTGACGGGTTGGTAACTTTCCAACCATGTATCGGCTCCTCTGTCATGAAATCAAGATAGAACAGCATCACATCTCTGGGGACGTCGTAGTGTGCTTCGAGGAAGCTCGTATTGCCCGTGTACAGGTAGTCTTGCATGATATGCGTGCTCAACCAAGCCAACCCTCCCGAGTAATAAGTGCTACTGAAGTAGTTGTCTTGCGGTGCGCAATCTGCCCATAGATCGGTGTTGTGATGGGTAACCGAGCCAGAGGCGTTGTACATCGCCCTCGCGACTTCGGTGCCGTTGATGCGCATTTGGTCGATCAGGTTGTAGAGAGGCGAGTTCAAGCCTACTAGATTGGTGACAAGCGATGGCCAATAATTCATCTGAAGGTTGATGTTGATCGTGTACTTGGAGCCCCACATAGGATCGAAGTCTGAGTTCCAGATTCCCTGTAGGTTTGGAGGAAGAGTACCGGCACGAGAAGTGGCTATAAGAAGGTACCGGCCGAATTGGAAGTACAATGAAGCGAGCTCAGGGTCGAAGGTGTTCTGAGTTGTGGCGTTCACACGATCGCCGGTCGTCATGCCCTTCTGCTTCGTAGTAGACGTTCCCAAGTTGAGTGATGTCCGGTTGAAGTAGGACTGGTAGTCTGCCACATGTGCTGCTCGTATCTCTGGGTAAGTGGCTGTTACCGCCTTCAAGTCGTCCAGAACAGCGGTCCTTGGGTCGGCCTGTCGGAAGCTCGTCCACGATTGGAAATAAACCCAAGCCTCCGTAGCATTCCTGCAGAAGGCAGTGTCGCCAATCGTTGAGACCTTTCCAGTCGGTGCGACAATTCTTGCTCCAGCAGCATAAATGATAGGATCAAAACCTCCGCTACCACCTCCCATGATGATGGTATCGCTACCAGATTTCTCGCTGTAGTCTTCCCACCGATTCAGAGAGCCTGGTGTGCTCCAGTCAAGATGTAGGTGGAAGGAGACGCCACCTGTCCTTGGAAAAGCACAGGCGCATCGCAACCACACCAGCAGGTTCGCTGGCCAGGAACTCGCGCTCGTAGTCCACACCATGGGCAGAATAGTACAGCCACTCGTCCCATCGCTGACATCCAGCCATCGCTCATAGCCGTTCATCTTGTCCACCCCGTCGTCCATCGTGAGAGTCAGATCGCCGAGAGGGTCGTAATGCTGCGTGCTGACTGGAGTGCCAGTGTATGCGTAGCTCGCAAGGGTAGCAGCATCACCAATACTTTACCCACCATCCCGGATACCCTGCTGGATGATGGGCATGTGGGAAACCGCATCCGGGTTGACACGACTGAGAGGTCCGCCAGACCAGAAGCTGTCCTCGTTCACATGTATGGAGTCGGACGTTACACCGCCCTCGATCACGGCTCCGATGCGGCCATTTCCAATGACAAAGGCGTCACTCCAGCTCTCGGCCGGTGTCGATGCCCAGATACGGTTGCGGTTCGACGCAGAGTCCGGCTTTGGAATTGAAGCTGACGACGCTTGATTATATAGACATGCTAGGGAAAATAACATGGCTCCAACTCGCCTTCTGGACTCCATCTTGGCCAAACAAGCAGACCAGAGAGTACAGAAAGAGAGAGATGTGCCCGCGATGCAAAAACTCACCTTTTAAGTCACCACGCACTACTACACTGACTCGAGACTGACTCCATCTCTTCGAACCAGCTCCTGCCGGCCGGCTAAATGATGAGGATGAAGTTCTGCAGTCAATGTCGATCATCTGGGGTTGAAGATGTGGAGTGGGATCTGCTTGGTGGAACAAAACTGTTCGAGCCTGCCAAGGAAACCAGGCTCAAATAGGAAGGTGCCAACGACGTCGTCATCCTCAGTGCTGGAGGTGTTCCCCTTGTATCTGTTGTGGTGAAGGCTCGGGTACCTTATGAGTCGTGTAAGAACTGTCAGAACTCATGCTATGTGATGATAGTCTGCTGAATGCTGAAATTGCCTTTAGATACGTCTCCTCGTACATTGAAGGGTTGCATTGGATAGAGTACATATGTAACGCTGGTGCTCAAGTCGCGGTGACTTCCTAAGTAGGCTTCCATTATATAGGTCTGTCGACGAACTATGAACGGTTCGCAAAGGAAATCATAGACCGAGACCATCAACCACTGTCCGACCATGTCAGCACCACTACCGACGGGCGAAGAACTTAGAGCCGCCCTGGATCGAGATGGCTTCGTTCGCATCCCCAACGCTTTCGCAGGAGAAGTGCTCGAGACATATAGGAGAGCTGCACACAGTGCGGTCGAACTTGCGAGATCTGGGAGATGGCCGTACATCAGGACTCTGCCGAAGCAGTTCCCTCCCTGGACCCAGGACCCCAGTCAAGGTATATGGGGTGTCCAGCATCTCCTCCATCCAGACATGCCCGAGCGGAAGATATTCGCGGAGTCGTACTTCAACGACACGATGTTGGAAGCCGCTACTCGGCTGCTCCAATGTGAGCGCGATGTCCTGGTTATGGAACTGTACAACATGCTCGTCAGACCGGACCGTGACTTCGCTCTGCGTTGGCACCGCGATGACATTGGACCTGACGTTCCTGCGGAGGAGGAAGTGGAGCGCCTGAAAGAGCCGATGATGCACGCTCAATGGAACCTGGCTTTGTATGACGACTCCTCGCTCGTGGTTGTTCCTGGATCCCACAAGGGAGCACGAACAGATATGGAGCGGAGTGCTGATCCATACGAGGTCGATATGCCAGGTCAGAAGATTGTGAAGATGGGTGCAGGCGATGTTTTATTCTACAACAACAATATCCTGCACCGAGGAGTATACGACTCGACTGCAGAGCGATTGACACTGCATGGCACGATGGGTATTGCCGGGACAGATCGAGCGAGAGCCAGGAATATTCTGCAGCATGGCATAGGCTCGTGGGCAGGTGAAGCCGACTTTTCCGACTTGCCGCCAGGCATGGCGCAGCTTGCGAGTGGGATGCAGAAGCGTCTCATGGCGATGGGAGGTGGGGATGATGTGGGCTATTCCCAGACCGATTAGCTATGGTCGCACATCTCTCAAACTAAGTGCTAGCCGCCTTCATGCTAGAGAATCGTCAATTGCGATGCTTGTGATGCTCCTTGTGATGCTTCTTGTGCTTCTTCTCTTTCGCAAGAACCAATTCGCCTGCCGGAGACGACATAGTTGGCTGATAGAGGCCCTGCTGCTGTGGCGCAGACATGAGTTGAAGGGGCTGTTGACCGATCTGCTGCGGGTTCTGCAATGGCGGTTGCTGGTAGCTTTGTCCTGGCTGGTGGGGAGTCTGGGTCAGTTGCATCGGTGGCTGCTGCTGCGACGACTCGGTGTGGCGGCGTCTGCTCGGCTTGTCCGCGATCTGCAGCTGGGGCATTGCAGAATACGCTGGCGTTGCCTGCTGTTGAGGCATTGGCTGAGGATACGCCTGCTGAGCCTGTTGTTGGCCATTGTTATGGGGCTGGATCTGTCCCTGCAACCAATCTTGCACTACCATTGAATTTTGAGCTGCACCATTGGTGATCTGCAGAGGCTGTTGGTAGGCAAGCTGTTGCGGCTGCATCGACTGAGGGGTTTGCTGTTGTTGTGCATGAACGGGTGTAGGCTGCTGCGCTTGCGGGAATGCCTGCCCTCCATACTGCTGAGCCAACGAGCTTGAGGTGGTCGTGGTTGTAGTAGTCGTCGTATGGTGTTGCGCAGTCTTCCCAAAGTCACCTCCATACCGCGAAAGTACTGGCGCAGAAGCGTATGTCTGCACGGGTAGACGTGTGAGCTGCTGCGGTTCGGGCAGTTTCTGCGATGGCGCTGGCGGTGGCGGCGCAGGTAGTGCAAGCTGCTGGGGAGCTGGTGGCAGTGCCTGTTGCTGGGAAGGTGCTGGCAAGGTATGCTGTTCAGGCGGCGCTGGGAGTTCTGGCTGCTGTGGAGGTGCCAGCAGCTGAGCCGTGGTATTATTCTGACTTCGGAAATGGTTCCAAACCTGCTCATCCTTATCGCCGTTCATGATGGCCTGTTGCACCTGTTGAGCCTGCTGAAAGCCCACATTCGACAACCGTAAGAACTGCTCCGCGAACTGCTGACGCTGCTTTTGCGTGACAAGGCTTGTTTGATTCTTGGTGTTGGTATTGGTGTTGGCCGCTCTGTTGTCACTGATGGTGACATTGATGTTGCTGCTGCTGTCCCTGGTCGAAGTGTTCGTCGTGGTGTCCGTACGGGAGTTCGAGGATCGCAGATCCACTCGACCATATTCATCAGCACCCAGATCTCTCTCCAGATCAATGAGCCTCCGGGAAACGTCATCAGCACGTCCGCCACCAATATCGCGAAGTGCAAGTCGCAAAGACGAGGCACGCTCCTCTCTAGACATCCTGCTGCCACGTATTCTGCCTTGCCATCCTCGCCAGACTTCATAGACGTCCTGCACCAATAGTTAGCTCAAGTCGGCTTTTAGTATGTGGATTGCGGTACCTCTTCGACCCAGTCCATGTAGCCGGACCACCTGGGGTTGAAGCCAACCCAACTTTCCCAATAGCACCCCATCGGAGGGCCATAAGGAATTGGAGGCCCGTAAGGACCATAACCGTCGTAATAGCCACCGCCGCCATGATAACCACCGCCATAATAACCGCCGCCGCCAAAGCCGCCCCAGTAGGCAGGCATGGTGATGCTTCAAGGTGGTTCGGTAATTATCAGTATGTCGTGATCGTGATGGGTGTGCTTGTGGGTTGCAGCCTTGAGGAGGTTGAAGTGGCAAGAAGACTGAGCTTGCGAAACGCCAGAAAACAGGCAGCCCTATATGCCATCGGCAACGCCCTGCTGGTCTTATTCACCATCACCAACCGTGACCGGCGGCAGCCGCACCGAGCGCCACGTCAAGGCTGCGCTGCGTCCGGCCAGTCATTCAACGAGTCTATGCCTTTGATGTGGCGGGACAGTATGCTTTGCCATGAAGCTCGTCGTACATTATGTCATCTAGCTATGCAATATCGTACTCTACACAAGTACATCATCAGCAGCTTCGCCATTGACTAAGCAAGTAGAGGTGTCCACGAGTGCTCACACCGTTCTCAAGTGGAGCGAGAGGTTGCCACATGGCAATGGGAGTACCGTCAACCCAAAGAGAAAACCCGGCGGTACCCGAGAGGTCAGAAGACTCGGGGGATTGAACGTCGGCCTGATTCATGGCTGCTGGTGGATTCGTTTTCCAAGGTCAAAGCCGTACCTCTATTCACTATTCCAAATTCCAACCTTCTTTTCGGCTCCTTCACACCTCGAGAATACGCCGCTCGAGCTTTACAAACGCTACGAATCTTGCTGCAGATGTGATGGTAGATTGTAGTCTGCGTAGTCCATATGCACAAAAGCTCGATCCACTACACACGATTAGCATGCTCCTTCGAAAACTCTTCAAAACAATGGTGAGGGTGTATACGTACCAGTCGGCACGCTCTCAAGCACGTATTGCAAACTTTCGCCAAGATCGTGTGAGTCCCGCAGGCTCCTAGAGCGTCGAGGAGAAGAGTTAGCAAGTGTCTCGGACTTCTGAACGAGCTTGAAAAGGTCTTAAAGCGACGCATGGTGTACTCGATGCTGTGTCGGAGAACGCGTGGACTCTTCGACCTTCGATGTGACTTACGTATGTTCATCCAAGACAATGTCGACTTCCACATTGAGCTTGTCGCCAGCGTGATATGCCTGCAGACCTTGGATCTTCCTGACCGTCTTGGCGAACCGCATGGTGAGGTATAGCAAGATGTTCCGTTCGTCGGCGGAGGCTGCGGCTCCTGCGAGGTTGCGGATGTGTGTTGATGCTGTTCCTGCCCAGTTGATGATGACGTATAGTGAAAGCACAATTCCTCCTAACGGATCCAGCCACCATATACTAGCATAGTACCCGACAAGTGGGAAGATGATCGAAAATATGTTGAAGACCACGTCAGTCATGGCATCCTGAGCTAGGGCCTGAACCGAGCTGTTCTTGATGAGGCGGCACCTAAATTAGAAGAAGGGTCAGCAAGGGATCTCAAACATTTGGGCGAGCCTGAAAGGTCGCAGAGCGCCGCTCAGCGCTTGATGCTGTCTCGGAGAAGCAATTCACCCATGGTTTTGACTTACCAGAGCCAACACCCGAATTTAATGACCACGGTTAATGCCATTATTACAATAGCTGGGGTTGTAAGCTTGACGATTTCGTGATCGGGTCCGGTCAGCTTGTAGAAGCCTTCAAGCCCTACTTGGACGAATGAGACTATCATGATGATCGAGAAGACAAGAACACCGATTGGCTCCAGTCGCCGCCGGCCGACCGGATACGCGTATTGGTCTTTTCGGCCGATGAGCCAGGTGACCACCCAGATGATCGCGGTGCTGAGGAAGTCGAGAGCTGCGTCGACCAACGATGCCAGGACCGACACAGACGAAGATAGCGCAACGACGACAATCTTCATGATTAGCAGTATGAGATTCGCCACGAGATTGAGGTAAATAGCGAAGGTCACTACGCCGCTTTGAGAGCCTGTCTCCTGTAAGATAAAAGGGTATAGACGTCAGCAAGTGTCTCAGCCATGTCGAAGAGTCTGGAAGGCCTCATAGCGCAGCACAGAGTCCGATCGCGTCTCGGAGAGCCCTGCATCCCTCAGTGCTTACCTCTTCGTATTCCAGGTCTGGTGGCATAGCAAGTTGTTCCTCGTCGTCTTTCTGATGTTGGAGTAAAGGCGTCGTCTCGTCGTTTTGGACGCGGTATATATCTCTAGGAGTGCGTTTGATACGTTGTGTGCTGCCATTAAGCTCGGGAGTCGTACAGCCTGTTGCTGGCGAGGACTCTTCTGCAATTGTTGGTGGAACATCCGGTGGCCGAGGTGCTCCATCGGGCTGGTGGTACCTGATGTAGAAGCGTTAGCAAGCATCTCGAAGACGTGATCGGGCTCAGAAAGTTGCAGAGCGCCGCTTGTTACTTGATGCCGTCTCAGAGAATTCGTCCCTCAATAGATTGACGTACTCTTGAATCAGATTGTGCGGCAGACTGCTGTCCAGCAAACGATCGATATACATGTAGTTTTGTATCAGGTAGTTGTTACGTTCATAGTACCTATAGTTATAGGAAGCAGGTTAGCAAATGTCTGGGACATATGGTCTAGCCTTGGGGAGGATTCAAGCACCATCCGGTGCTTGGATGCTCTCTCAGACAACTCTTCCACCAGCTGGTTCTGACTTACTTCCTGATGGCTTTGGGCATGTCCTCGAGCTCTTTCTCAGTTCTCCAGTACTGCTCCCACCTGTATCGCGGATTGCTGTTGCCGATGAGTCGCTGGCTTCGCATCTGAGGTGTGAGAAGACTGGCTGGTATGCTACTCATTCTCCGCAGATGCTCGAACTCTTCACCACCTTGCGCTACGCCTGGCGACGAAAGCACTTGCGATTGCCCCTCCGGAATTCCATCATTATCCCTCGCGCTCTCGTGGATATGTCTTGTGGGCAGATCTTCCGAACCAAAGCTACTTCGCCTGCGAGGTCCGAAGCTGAGATTCCTCATCGCAGCTAGGTTGGTCGTTGAGCGTGATTGTTGTCGCGGTGTAAGGGCGGGCTCGGAGGAAAGTGGGAGGAAATCTTTCAGCGCAGCGATGCGATACCAATTTGGTTGTTCTCCCATGTTGAGATAGTGGTGGATGTATTTATACGTCCTTTGAGGTTATCGCGCCATGATTGGGCGTAGGGGAGCAATAAAATCCATGATTCCCACAGGACGAGACGAGACGAGACCTTACCTTCGCGTTGACGCGCGTTGAACGAAAAGCACATGCATGAAACCTTATCTCGAACCTTATCTGCCGCTTCCTGATTGGCTCGTTATGACATCCAGATGAATGTCAGAAAGATTCAGGTTGCTGACCAAAATAACCCGTAGTACAGGCTCACGAGAGGTATCAACATCGAAGAACAATTCACACCGAGAGTGGTTGGAGCGATGAGCTTCAAGGGCGACCGTCTCGTTGATACCAACATCGTTTGGCCGCGACTTCCACCACAAGGAAACCCATGAGCATCGATCTCCTCGACAGGAACGTGTAAGAATTCACATCAACGCCTTGTACGAGAGCACAGTCACGAAATGGCACTCCGAGAGGTCCAACCATCAGACCTGATAAAAATCGAGCTCCTGGCCACCCTCCTTAAGCTCTTCAACCGCCGCAACAAAAACCAACACCGCCGTAGCATCTGGTGGCGCCACTTCTCCGGCTTCCGTAGACACCTCATCCACATCTGGATCAACTACCACCACCTCAACAAAGTCCCAACAACCCATCTAGAGCGTACACGGAAAGCCACGAAAGACGTAATCACTCGTACCCAGCTGAATGGGCGAATAGCTCTATGGCAGGAGCACCTGGTCCCGCGGTGGCATCATGCTTACTCGCAACTGGTAGCGGATCAGCAATTTGCGGTGCTGGGAGTTACGCTGCTGGGTGCCCTGGCGGAGGCGTGCCAGATTTTGGGGATTACGGAGACGTTTGAGGAATTGGGGCAGGTGGAGGTTGAGAAGGCTATTGAGGAGTTTGGGGAGGAGTACTGGAAGGACGAGGATGGGGGTGAGGATCGGGGTGTGGTTGTTAAACGGGAGGAGGTGTGAAGTGGTCTCGAAGCCACTAATGCCGGGCTGCTGAGCAGATCAAGCGGTGCAGCAGCATGGGGGATTCTGACCTCGAGGAGAACGGTTTGACCAGCTATCTACAAAGCAGATACAGGCCGCTGCCCAAGCAGACATTGACAATCAAATGCCATCCCAGCGACCACGCCAGTGCATACAAGTACTTCGGACTGAACACCGTCCAGATGAACAGATGCGTTCGAAGCGCTGTGCATGCCGCCATTTCTGCCAACAACGACGTCGCGATGAATGCGGTCATGCTGGCAACGTACACGAACCAGCTTTTGTCCCACGACTGCCTGCTAGACGGCACTTTCTGGTCCGCCTGCTTCGTTACCGCCAGCGCCTCTTTGTGTAGCTGCTCGCGCTCGACCATCACCCAGTCTCGCTCGTTCTCGGAGTTGGGAGTCTTCTTCGAGGCTGCCGTAGATGCTTGCTGCGTGTAGAGTAGAACAGCAGCACTGCACCACCATATCGGGCCTGCCCAGTTGCTGGAGAACAACAAGACACCGACGGCGGCGATGTTGTAGTCCGCGACGCCGTTATAAGCGTTACTCAGATCAATGCTGGAGATCGAGTTCGACCCGCCCATGCAAAAATAGTAGACATGCGACAGTAAAAGCACACTCGTCGCCAGCTCAACTGCTGGTCGGCCAACCCTCGAGCCCGAACTCGAGTCCGACAGAAGCCAGCCCAAAGCAATCCTCTGCACCTCCAACCCAAGAAAAAGCGGCACATTCGGCGCCCTCGTCTGCGTCATCAAAAACAGCGTCAACAGATGATGCAGCCGCTCTGCCAACACTATGCTCCCCTCGGCCCCTTTTCCGCCTCCCGCCTTCCTCCTCGCCTGCCGGAAAGCCAGCCCGACCACCCCCAGAGCCGCGATGCCCATAGCAGCAAAAGCCCCCCTAGCCTGCATAACCAACCCAAACGGCTCACTCCACTCCCTCAACCTCACCGCCAGCCCCTGCACCAACTCCGGCGCATCCGCCTGCGTGAAGTTGAGCTTAAACACCACAGCGAGAAACACCAACGACACATCCGCGAACGCCGCCACCTCCGGCAAAAAGAGCCCAGCGAACGTGCGCGTGTGCAGGAAGAACCCGTTTAGGAGGTATGTCGAAAGGATCAGGAGCCACATGGCGATGTGGTGGGCGGAGAAGAAGGTGTGCACGATGTCGGCGGCGCCGGAGTGTTTTTGGCCGGTTTGGTTGAAGCGGGTTGCGAGGCGGTGGGTTAGGAGAAGGAGGAAGTAAGCGGCGGCGGTGCGGAGGGAGGAGGAGCGGGAGGGGCTGCTGCGGAGGCGGGAGGTGGTGAGGAGGGTGAGCCAGAGGGGGGTGAGCCAGTACCAGAAGTGTTGTTCTTCTTCCACGTAGCTGCTTGCGAACATCATTATGCCGTAGAGGAGGCTGATGATTGTGAATGAGACCCCGGCGATTCCGGGTGGCCATAGTGAAGGGAAGGAGGAGATCGCTAGAGCCAGCGCAAGTCCTGCAGTCGCCATGCCGGTGACCATGCGTGGGATGTCGTACGAGCTGGCGGTATCGCTCATAACCTCCTGCGCCGAGTTCAAGAACGTATAAAGCGCCTCCTCCAACCTCTCCTCCTCCACCTGCCCGCCGTCTTGATTCAGCCAATACAACACCTCGCCCCATTCCTCCACAAGCCTCTCCTCATCCCCCTCCGCCCTTCCCTTCCTCTCCACCTCCTCAAACCTCCCCGCAACCTCCTCCGCCGCCCCATCAAACCCCTCCCCATACTTCGCCCTAACAACATGCAACAACTGCCGCGCATTCTCCCCCAACAGCTCCCTCCACCTCACTCCCTCCCACAACCCCGCCAGCTCCGGCAGCAGAACCCCAAGACTATTTTTACTAACCGGCATCCCCATCATAGCCGCCAACGCGGGAACAAGGTCGCTCTGCTGGACTTTACTGTAGTAATGGAACTCCGTCCCCTCTTTTGGCAGCGTGGGACACTCATACTTCCGCCTCCTCTCCATACCCTTAAAGACTGGGCTGGCGAAGAGCAAAGCTGGCTCCGTCTCCCCTGGTCCGCTGCCACCGTGGTTACCGCCGGCGTTCATGCCGTGGTCGCCTGCCAACACAAGAAGCGTCTTCGCATGATGCGGCTCGGTCTCCATAGCTTCGTAGATCAGGCGCACAATTCCGTCCATCTCCCGCTGCTTCGGCAGCATATTAGGTCCCTGCGGGCCAGTTTTGTGTCCGATATGATCCAGGCCGAGATAGTGCAACACCATAGCGCTCCAATCGGATTTGGCAAGTTCATCAGGCACGTGACGGGTAACGTTATTATCAACTTCCGTAAAGTCCTGCGAGAACGAAAGATGGGATACTCAGCTATCTGCTCTATCAACGGGTAACGCATATCAGGGCCAGTTCTACTGACCGAGACGAAGAAGCTACTGGTGCCATCTGCCCTCATGAAGAATGGCTTGCCCGGCGAGCCTTCTGGTGAGCCTTCAACTCCCCCGGCAGAGGTGGCAGTATCAGGGAACAGTTTCAACCAAGTATCATCCCCAAAAAACACCACCTCCCCTCCCCTCGTCTTGATCTGCGCCAGCCACGTATCCTGCGCCGCAAGTGAAGAGCTCGTATCGCTCTCCGCGAAATTGAGTATAAGGTCCAGGAAAGAGGGTACGGAGCCGGTGGTGAGCGCTTTCACGCGCGGCATGGTTACGGTTGGGGGCGTGGCGTGCGCGGTGAAGGGGATGGCGGCGCCGGAGCGGATGAGGCTGCACACAGAGGAGGTTGTTAGGGTATGGTCTTTTAGTGGTTGAGGGGGGTGCATACGATTGGGTGAAGCTGAAGCCGGAGGAGTGGCCGTAGACGAAGTCGCTGCGCAGGGCGTCTACGACCATGAAGACTACGCGGTCGAAGACTGCCTCTGGCTGCGAAGCGAGCGGAGCGAGCGCAGCGTGTGCTGTTCCGTGGGGGCGCACATCGTCAAAGGTAGCGAGGCCAGGAAGGAAAGGTTTATAAGGAAAAAAGCCGGTCGCGAAGACGAGGACAGCTATCGGGAGGAGGATATTCGAGAGGGCCAGCGCGGCGAGTAGAAGGGATGGGCTGCGCGCCATTGTGCGTTCGTGTGTGGCTGCTTCAGAGGTACGATATATGCGCTGGAGACATATCAGCAAATCGCATGAGTGTCACTTCAGGTCAGAGCGAAGAGTGGAGGAATAATGACAGCGGTGGTGGTGGATGGAGCGAGATGCTCCTCGGAGAACCCAAGATTCACTCAAGATCCGTGCGCGATCAGCCGCCTCCTGTACCACTCTTCGGCTCTCAACACAACTCTTTACTCTATATAATAATCACTCCGATGGAAAGAAGAAGAAGACAAGCCATTTGTGAGAAGAGTCAATCCCATTGCTAGCCGAAGTGAACGACGACTATTTACATGAACCGCTGCCTCCCTTTTTCCTACCCCATGACCATACCCATTATCATCATGTGCCCTTGCACAACATCACTCTTGCGCCTCTCACGCGCCTCTGCGCCTTCGCTCCCATTTGTCCTTCGTTTGAGCAAACATGATTGATGCGCGACGGTGATGAATTGGTGTCGTACCGAACAGCAGCCGTGAGGCCGTTGCTGGTCGGACATCGCCATCGCGCATAGCAGCAAGTACAAAGAATTTCGAGCCAGGAAGCCAGCGTTCCCAGCAGCAACAATTCGCGATAAGCAGTAATGACAGTCGAAGCCAGTGAGTCGCGATAAGAAAGACCGTATGAAAGTGTGTTGAGTCGATGCACAGCCAACTGATGCTGCGAGGTGTCCAGGTCGATGTGAATCACCCAAAGGAAGCGGCGCTGCCGTCTTCAGCTGGCCATTCCAGATCGCCGCCGGGTCAAGACAGGTAATTCTGCAAGACGTCGACATCCAGGTCCACTCGGTATGCAAACAGTCGCGATGAACGCAAGGAGGAATTAGTGCTGTTGTGGTATGAAATGATCGAATCATGCGAGCCGTGTGGACGCCCGCGAAGTTGTGAGTGTGTGTCGTCAGTGTGCATTGGAGCGCTTACGGATGGCGAGGCTTGAAGCGCTGGCCGTCGCCACTGTCGTTGTCGTGCTGAGCGTAGCTGCTATACTCCTCGTCGAACTGCTCGCCGTAGGCAGCGCCGTTGCGGTTGAAGCCTCCGTTCTGCACATGACCGTTGTCAGGATAGCCGCCACCATACTGAGCGCTACCGTTGCCACGCTGGTGATGATTGCCATTGTGGTGACCATTGCCGTTCTGGACGCCGTTGTGGTGGTAGCCGTACTGGGTGCCGTGCTGCGGGCTGTTGGGTTGCACGTACGGGCCATTGCGCTGGTAGTACAGGCTGTTGTGTTGCGCGTGTGGGCCGTTGTGCTGCGCGTACGGGCTGCCTTGCTGTTGGGCGTACGGGCTACCGTGCTGGTTGCCATATGGGCTGCTTGGCTGGTAGAAATATGGGCTGTTCGGGTGATGACCGCCATACATCTGAGCATCGGCATAGCTGTAAGCAGCAGGGTGGAATGGATCGTTGATTGGGTGCGGCTCAGCGTACATCATCTGGCCCTGGTGATTGACAGCGTTCGGGTACGCGAAGACGATGCCGTTCGGAGTGTTGAAGGCGACAGGGTGCATCTGATTCTGCGGAGGAGCGAACATCATCATGGAAGGTCCGGCCATCTGCTGATGCGGAGCGTAAGCCTGAGCTTGCGACTGCTCAAACTCCTCATCCTCGCGAATCTGGGACAGGGTGCCAGGGTCATATTGCGACCGGCCCTGAGGACCTCCACGACCATTCCTCTTCGCAGGTGAGTACAGGCCATGCTGGGTAGCGTTGCCACGGCTGCGGTCCAGCTTCACCTCGTTGTTGTGGTTTGGGAACGGCGCCTCGGTACCGACCATTTTTGGGTGCGGCGCATCCTCTTTTGTGTACCACAATTGTGGCCTGTAACCTGGAACCTCGTCCATCACGGAAGAGTTGCGGAATCGCTCAATAGCACCGTCAACGCCTTGGCAGTGGGCGTACGAGATTTCAGCCAGCTGCGATCGACCATTCACCCTGGCTGGGAGCTCAGACATCCACGGAGCGCCCATCCAGTTATCCCCAAACTTGAGCACGTCATCAGGATTGACGAAGTTGACGAACGCGTAGCCGACGTTACAGCCGTTGCCGAAATCAAAGCGCAGATAGGTGAAGTTGTATCTGCCTTTGTTGTGAGAGTTGAAAATCTTGATCAGGCGGGCGCTGTCCATGCAACTCGGGATGTTGCGCAGCATGAGTGACGTACGCACGTCGACGCCATTCCTGACTCGCTCCAGATCAAGGGCTTGCGATTCTCTCGGGACAAAGTTGTCGTGGCGCTGGTTGTGGCGCGGGTCGGAACCGTGACCACGTGTAGCGGCGGCCGGAAGGTTGCGCGGGTTGTACACTTCCTTCGTGCGCGGTGTCTGTGGGGTCGGCGCCGACTGCTCGCGCTCGGAGTACGGCTCAGACTGGTGCATGACGCGTGGAATCACACGGGGCGGCGGCATGGGGATGGGGTTGCCGTCCTCATCACGCATGAACGCGGTGCGACCTGTGGGGCTCTCGACGTATTCACCCGGCATCCCATGCGCATTGCGGTGTGGTGTTGTCGCAATCTTGTTGATGGATGCGCCACCGTGGGCGACGAGCTGCCTCTGACGGGCGATCACAGTCCATCCCTGCGGTCGAAGATTAGCATCGTGCATTGGCGGCGATGACCAAGGTTGACTTACAGTGAGCTCCTCGGGGGCGTGCTTGGTCAGAGTCTCGATTGCCATCTTCGCGTCGGAGATCCTCATGTACTCGGCTCTGACGTTCCATGTTCCCTTGACGATATCCGCCGGAGCGATGATGAGAACCCTGCCAAAGCGCTTGACGAGAGACACAATCTCATCGTAGAGGCAAGCGTGATCGAGATGAACGCCTTCACCCGCAGGCCGAGCGACGAACACGACCTGACCGTCGTAGAAGTGCGTCTCGCGACCATGACCTCTCTGCTTGACGGCTGCTTCGTACTCTTGCTGAGTGATGTACACTGCAGCCCACCTGGTGTCGACCATGGTCACATCATCAATCGTCTTGGCTGCATCGCGGATGTCGTCGAAGCGGAAGACAATCTGGGTGTTATTGGTGTCTTGACCCGGACCAGTGACGGCACTGCCGGTGATCTTGCCTTCCAAGCCCAGCTGCGCATTCGTGTCAGTATCGTTACGTTGTTGATAGATAAAGGGAGGTGGCACGACTCACATCTACATGAAGCGAATTCAGCGCATCATTGATGTTCGCTCTGCTGTCCAGCACAAGGCTGACCTTGATGTAGTGACCGCCTGGCGAGACCACTCCGGGTCCGACATCGGTCGTGAAGAAGTCAGAGAAGTTGGAGTGAGTGGGGCTGCTGTTGGGGTTGTAGTTCTGCCCGCGCGTGCCCACTGGCTGCTGCGATGCCGAGACCTGAGCCTTGCCCTTGCCCTTGTCGATGATCTGCTCGGCCGCCGTCGGGGTGCACACTATGACAGGCCTCGATGGCTTGTCGTCAGCCTCGCTGTTACGGCACAGGAGTGACACCGGGCTGGGACGGCCGCCGTCTGTCTTGATCATCAGGGGAATGGCCGTCTTCTTGAACGGGTCGCCATTCGTGCTGGTGAGCGTTGTGTCTGGCTGCGGGCCCTTCCACGTGACACCGTTGCTCGCCTTGCTTGATTTGAGTGCCGGCTGAACAGCGCCATTGGCTCCACCACTGCAAGGAAGTCAGCTGAGTTTCAGACGAGACGTTACGAAGATGGAATGCTCACTGCTTAGTCTTGTCGGCATTCACTTCGGCCTTGACGTTCTTGGGGCTCACGGAATCATCCCGGCCAGCGACATTCTTTGTTGGTGCCATGCTGGCGTCTTGTTGTCTCCGTGAGAACTCAAGGATGGTGTTTTGGAGAATGGAGTGAGTGATGTCGTGGAAGAGAATGGGGAATGCTGTGATGATGCGATGCAAACAGCGAAGCTGACAAGACGATAGTCAGTGAGCTGAAGTTCTGCCAAATCTGCAGCGCGCCCAAGTGGCTTGCTGAGAGGACAAAGGGATGAAGCTCGAGCAGTTGATGCTTGCAAAGAATGTGTGAGTGATGGGTTGAGGGAGAGTAGAGTGCGAGGGATGACAGAGTGTGTCTGTCGCGTGGAAAGTTTGTGTCAGAGTGTGCCGAGCGAAAAAGCGGTGGCGGGTCTGCTTACTCGAGCTTGGACTCGTTGGCAGGGCAGGTGGGGGAGCAACGCAAGCAGCTTTCACACGGCAAGAGCGAAGCTGCCCTCGACCATCCACAGCTTCAACACGCTACAACAACGTGTCTTCGCCCCGACTCGTTGGAACAACACATGGACAGAGCAGAGGATGAGCTCACCTGTATCTCATCCAGTTTCCCACTTGCTTCAAGGGCAAAGAGGAGACCTTCAACACTGTTCTGATCCGTGGTTGCGTTGCCAGCATCGCGGGGCTTCAATGGCAGCCCCACAGCTAGAGCGTGAACCATTGATCGTTCGCGGAAGGGTACCATGGCCACTTCTTGCGAGTCAATAAGCTTACGGTATTGCTCTCAGACTATTGTTTGAGTCTGAGAAAAATTTATGGTGTATTTGGTGAGCACAGTGCCTGTATTGCGATTTGATCAGCATCATGTTCATCGACCGTCACATCACATCTCCAATCCATTTTGATAGACCCTGGCTTCCTGCGCGAAACAGAGTTGCGGAAGCCAATTTAGCGTGAAGCTAGCGGCAGAGCTTGAAAGCAGGCTCGAGGCAAGTTTTGGCGAGACTGCTCCGGAGCACACCACTTCGACTTCACTCGCGCGTATGTGTACGAAAGCCACGTACGAGTACCATTTGCGGTAAACATAGTCGGCGGCTTCGCAGCAGTATCATCCCCAGCGACTCGCGATACCATCCCGGCATAGCTTGTCCACTCATAGTTTGAGACACTGAGCTTAGCAACCCCAAGGTGAGCATTGCTCCTCACAGAAGGAGTCCGCAGACGCCTCGCTGATCCAATGGTGCAGAATCGAGGATATCACTTCTTCACGACATCGAGAACTTGCCGCCGAAGTTGCCATAACCTGGTCACGCCGCACAAGAAGCGCTCATCTCTTTCTGCTTGCCTGCCTGCCGCCGCCACGCCGAAACTGCACAAGAACGACAATAGAAATTCAAGCTTACCGATTGGAGTGTCCGACGAGTCACCAATTGGTGGTTATAGCGTGGATCCGCGTGATCGTGTCGTCGAGAAACGCTGGGTTGTTGAAGCGATTCTTCCGAGGAGTCAACCACAGTTTTGTTTACCGAGCGATGAGCAATCTGAGGTAGACGTTGGAGGCAGGATCGTTTCGAAGAGAGTCGCACCTCTTGTCCAGTGCTGTCCAAGTAAAGCGGGTGCCTAACTCAAGATGCCCGGGTTGATCAATGAACCTTATGATGATCTCAAAGGTGCAGTCCAGCAGGTACGTGTTTCTCCACTTCAATGTTGCATCAAAGTATGTGTCAACCAAAGACAAGAGCCAAGAAGCGAAGAATATAGAGTATCGAGAGAGAAGTCAGGTCGAGAAGTGTGTCGGCGAAGAGGCTGAGCAAGCGGGAGAAGTTTTGTCAACAAGCGGAGTTTGCATGTGATCCGTGATGTCAGCAATTCTTCACGTGGCAATCGAGCTCATGCGTCAACATTCGAGGAAAGAACAAACTCGCTAACATGGACGACCTGGCGCAGATCATCCTGTCCTCCTCCGAGTCTGACTACCTCGACCAACTCATCCCTCTTCTCAAGAACGCCGAAATTCAAACCCAAGTCACCCCCCTCATCCACGCACTCAACCATGTCTCCGCCGACCGCGAAGCAGAGATCGAGCGCATCTGCAACTCCAACCACCAGGAGTTCATCAGCAGCGTCAACCAACTCCAATCCGTCCGCGAAGGCACCGTCAGCTTAACCTCCGAGATTATGGACCTCAGCAAATCCATCGAATCCAGCACAGAAAAGCTAGCTGAGCAGAAGAAAGCCCTCGTAGACACCCGAGGCGTACGCCAAAACATCGACGAAACCACCCAGGCCATCAAGGACTGCCTAGAAGTGCTCCGCCTCGCAAACCAAGTCTACGACCTCCTCAGCAGGAAAAGCCACTACGCCGCCCTCCGCGCCCTAGACGAACTCCAAAACGTGCACCTCCGCGAAGTCGCCCGCTACAAAATCGCCGAAACCATCGAGCGCTCCGTCCCCGCCACCCAGCGCCTCATCGCCGAAGCAGTAATGTCCGACCTAAACACCTGGCTCTACCGCATCCGCGAAACCTCCCAGTTCCTCGGCGAAGTCGCCTTCTACCACACGGAAATGCGGCGCGAGCGGCAAAAGAAACGCGCCGAAACCGACCCCTTCCTCGGCGCCTTCCAGCTCAACTCCGCCGTCGAGTTGGTCGCAGACGAGCAGGAGGAATTCGATGTCCTCGATAACTCCGAGGTCACGGTCGACTTCGCCCCCTTGTTCGAATGCCTGCATATTCACGACAACCTAGGCCAAATGGACAAGTTCCGCGCCGACTACGCCGCCACCCGCCGCACTCAGAAGGACCTCCTGATCCCGCAAACCGTCAACCTCCTCGACGACGAATCGAACGAGCTCTCCTCCCTCCTCGAAGGCATCGCGGGCTTCGCCATCGTCGAAAAAGGCACCATGGCCAAAACCGAGAACTTCCGCGCCCAAACCGACGTCGACGAGTTGTGGGAGAGCATGTGCCAATCCGCCATCACCCTCATAACCTCCTCCCTCGACTCCGTCTCCAACGACGAGAAACTGCTCAAGATCAAAGGCGTCATCGCCCTCTTCATCCAGACAATGGACAGCTGGTCCTACCCCGTCGCCTCCCTCGACGGGCTGCTGCTCACGTTGTTCGACAAATACAGCTCCCTGCTCAAAACCCGCTTCTCAGACGACTTCACCGAGATCGTAAACACAGACGACTACATGCCCATGCCCATCGCCAACCCGGACGAGTACGCCAAAGTCGTCAACGTCTCCTGGTACAACCCTCCCTCCGGCCACGAGGACCCCGAAACGCTCACCTACCCCTGCGTTCTCCCTTTCTCCCAAATGTATCCCCTCGTCTGCATCGATATCCGCAACTTCCTCAATCAAATCTACCTCTTCTCCGACTCCCACTTCCGCCACACCACCGTCATCGACACCGTCCTCCGCGAATCTCTCGACTCGCTGCTAGTGCACAAAGTCTGCCGCGCCCTGGTCGACAGACTGGCTTCGCAATACGCGGGCCAAATCGTCCAAATCCTCACGAACCTCGACCACTTCGAGCAAGCGTGCCGGGACCTCGAGCTCCTGCTCGTAGAAGCGCGCTCCAGCTCTAGCGCCGCTGGGCCCATCGTCCTCGCCGCCACGGGCGAGTTCAGGGAGGCCAAGACAAAAGCGGAGAAACGGCTCTTCGCGCTCGTGAACAGCAAAATCGACGATTTGATCGATACGGCGGAGTACAACTGGCAGTCCCGCTCCGCGCCCGATCACGTGGAGGATTATATGCAGGAACTCACCTCTTACCTCTCTAACACCATGAGCTCCGTGCTCCTCGGCTTGCCCGAATCGATAAAAAGCCAGATATACTTCGAGGCTCTCACCCATATTTCACAAGGCCTCCTCGCGCTCCCGTTGGATGAGTCAGTGCCCAAGATTTCTGCGCACAGTGTCGGGCAGTACCAGCTCGATATCCAGCATCTTGTCGAGTTTGTGGAAAGTTTGCCTGAGCGGGCGACGCTGGGGCCGGTGATGGAGGAGTTGAGGCAGACGGGGGATTTGATGGGGTTGGCGGCGGAAGGGCAGGGGGAGGAGTTTTTCGATTCGAGTAAGGCTGGGGTGAGGTTTGGGGGGGTGGATAAGATTCGGGGGGCAGTGTTGTTGGAGAAGGTGGGTTATATGTTCTTCTTCGAGACGGGATCGACTGTCCTGCGATGTTCTGAAGGCTTGAAAGCTTCGTTGGGGACGAGAACACTGCTAACATGTTCTGTTTTTCGTAGGTGCAAACGCGAACCCAAAGCACGCTTTTCGCGCCGGCTCCACATAGTCCGACGAGCGCGGATGGGTTTGAGGGACAGCACCAGAAGAAACCGAGTGTGGCGGGGGGGTTTGGGGGGTTGGGGGCGAGGTTTGATCAGTTTAGGCGGGATAGGTCTTAGAAGGGCTCGTGGTCGAGCGTTGGCTGAAGGGGAGATGAGGCAGGGTGTGTTATTCGAGCAGGACTTGTTTGGGTGTGACTGCTTGGTTGGTATGATACATCTGCCACACCTGGCTACCCTCGAGATGCGATGCCGTTCCTCAGTGATGCCTGCGCCGTGCTATGCTGCCCTTGCCCTGCTCCGTATGTCCATGTTTCCTTCCGTCTATCGTACACTGCTCCCCCTCGCTTCTTTCATCGCTCGAGTCGCCGTCATCTTGGGTTCAGTTGCCGAGCGGAGAGAACAATCTGTATCACCCTCAATCAGCCTCACATCTCCTTCCCTCCGAGCTGGTGCGGAAAGTATACATACCGAATAAGCGACGGCCTTGGATTACTCCTCGTATAGCCCAGGTAGATGATTAGGGGTAGGTAGCCACTATCTCTTCATCAGCCTTGTATCCCCCTTCGCCATACATGCAGAATGGGAGATGTCCGTACTAATGCACCGCTGCGCGCGAGAAATCGAGGACACGGGAGATGCGCTCCTGTTCCTCCTGGTTAGCAGGTCTTGGTATGATTGTGGAGATGTGGAAAGTGTACCTTCGACTCCTCCGAGAGCTGTAGAGTCCAGGCCATTGTCTTGTTCTGCTTTCCTGCTGTATTCGTGGAGGTGGTGATGATGAATAGTGGTCTCCAAAAGTCCCCGACTCGGTAGGAAGGAAGGAAGCTCCCCGGCCCCTCCCGCAGAGCCGCATGCGCCAAGCCTCCACACTCGATATTGGTCGACGCCGATCACGAAGCCGCCCATTGAAAGCCGTCAGTTCTCACCAGCACATTCACGAGCAACCGCCACGATGCCGATCCAACAAGAGAACCTCAGCGAGGACCTGATCTGGGAGGTCGTCCGTACGTCCTGTCCCCCTCCCACGCAACCAACCTCAATCCCGCGAGAACAGTGCTAATGTGAGTGGTTATGCGCTCGCCAGGCCACCGAAACGCCTACCTCGTCAAGCGCTCCCAGGCCGGCGGCGTGCAGTTCTCCCGCGACCCGCTCAACCTCGTCAACAAGCACTCCCGCAAGCACGCCGGGTTTGTCAATGCGAAGGCGATTGGCATTAATGCTGATTCTAATACCGTATGCTATCTCCCCCCCCACCTTCTCTAATCAATTCACTCGCCACGCTCCCCTTCGCTCAAGCTCCTTCACTCGCTAACCAACTCGCTCACGCTCGTAGATCGCCATGACGACCAAAACCGCCTCCAACGCCAACAAGCCCGCCAAATCGACCCACAGCTCCTCCTTCTCCGCCTCCACTCCCTCGCGCAAAATCTACAAGAACGTCGTCAGCTCGACCGCGAAGAAGGGGTATCGATCTGATTTGAGGGCTGAGGCTGTTGCGCGCGCGAGCGCGGTCAAGCAGAGTCAGCGCGAGACGGGCAAGGGGCCGCAGAAGACGAGGGAGTTGAAGTTGCGTGGGGCGAAGGCTAGGAAGGCTGCTGAGGCTGGGGATGCATAGGGTGGAAGACAGACCGGCTGTGCAGACGGGGCCGTGGCTTCGACGATGTGAAGGGATGCAGGCGCACTCTTCAGAGTCTGGAAGGTAGCGATGAGATGCTGAATGAGTTAATCAAATCCCAAGCCGTCATGAAAGCTCCACACGCACCACCACCACCCCAGCCAAGGTTGAAGCGCTCAAGAAAACATAACCGCCTTCCGATCCAACGGCCGCCCATCCCCCCCAATCCCCTCCCGCCTAAACCGCTCCTCCACCACATACCGCCTCGCCTCATCAAACCCTACCCCGCGCTTCTGCATCACCCTATGCACCTCCCGTTTCCCTGCCTCATCCAAACCCCGGCGACTATCCCCTTCCTCGATATTCTCCGCTAAATTGAACGTGGTCGAGTGGAACCCTGCCTCCGCGTCTTCCGCAAAGGTCATGGTTTGCGGTAGCCGTTGGTAGCGGAAGCGGTCGATGTAGTCGGTGAGGGAGTCGTAGAGGGCGTAGAGCGGGGCAGGGATGGAGCCGGGGGCGGTTATGTAGGGGATGGGTGGGGCGTGGGGTTTCCAGGTGTTGCGGGTGAGGTAGAGGACTGGGCGGTCGTGTTAGCGAGTGTGGGTGGGAAGCGGAGGGAAGTGTGAGCGCACCAGTGGCGGCGAGGAGGAAGAGGAAGGTTAGGGTGTAGAAGAGATATGCCATCGTTGCAACTCCCCGGCCTGCTCCTCGAGGTGTGCTACGGTGTTGGAGGTGTGGTTCGAAGCTCAAGGTTCGGTTGTTTTCTTTGTCGCGTAGCTTCGGTTTTGCGTGGTATAGGCTTCGCAGATGGGCTATCTCGCCCGCAGCGGTATTACAGGGACATGCGTACAATTCTGAGGCCTGCGGCGTGGCGCGGAGGTAGCTGGGTGGCCTTCAAGGCTGAGCTCGCGGGCGAGGTGGCCGCGTTGGAGGGGGCGCTAGCCGGATGCGGCTTGAATCACTTTGGAAGTACCTTAGAATGATAACACGAGGATACTTGGAAGAGGAGAAGACAGATATGAACGGAGTAGAAGAACAGGTAGAACAACACACATTGAAACAGGCACACAGGTTAATTTTCAATGATTTGCTCGTTCAAGGACTGTCACTATACAAAGCAAGGTGTTTTAACGCAACAGGGCGCCAGAACCATCGCCTGACACCCATCTATGCAACCTTGAATGATGCAGTTGCCAGGGCTGCAAGTGTCCCTTCGACAAACTCTCCGCCGTTTCAACAATCTCCGTGCGCATGAACCGCCAGTCAGACCCGACAACTAGTCGTATTGGTGCTGAGAGGTGATCTTCCTCTCGTCTCGCTTGTGCATCTCCTCGTCCTCGAATAACGGTGAACGGTGTGTGCCCGAACCACTCGCCCTGGATGACGTTAGCAATCTCGAAGTTTTGAACGGGTTGTAAAAGGTCACGGAGCACTGCATGGTACTCGATTGCAACTCGGAGAACGCTGGTTAGACTTACTGAGATGGGTTGCGCTCTTGACTTGAAGACCCTCCTCCGTTGTTGCTCCTGCGCCTACCTCTGTTGCTCCCGTTGCTCCTGTAGCTGGAGTTGCTCTTGATACTGGAGTTAGAGTTGCTGCGATTGAGGCTGAAGCCGCTCGGGGTACTTGGGTGGTTGGTTTCGCGTCCGGGTTCGTCTGTCTAAGATCTGCCCGTTGCACTGTTGGGCCCATTCTGGGAGTGGTTGTTGGGGTGCTGAGAACCAGCGGGACCCGCATTCGTGGAACCTGGACGCTGAGGCAAGCCTGCACCTGGTGGCGGGGCGCCGTAGGGCGAGGCGTTGTTCGAGCGGTTGGGCCCAAAGCCAGCTTGTGGCGATGGTGCGAATGTGGGCGGTGGCATCATGTTCGGCTGGTACTGAGGTTGCTGGTACTGAGGCTGCGCGTACTGAGGCTGCTGATATGGAGACGGCTGGTACTGCGGCGGGACGTATGGAGCCTGCGACGGCATTGGGCTGTAGCCTTGAGGTTGACCGCCGTAGCCTGGCATGGTCGGTGGGAACGCCTGGTTGCTGAAGCTTGGACCGAAGCTCAGTGGACCCATGTTCATCATGTTGTTGCGGTCATGAGGAGCATTGTAGCCGCCGGTGCCAGACTGCTGTGGGTAGTATGGAGCTTGAGCTGGATACACTGGTGCGGTTGGAACGGGTGCGACGAGAGCGGCTGGCATGGCCGGGATGTTGACCTCGACGCCGTGAAGCTTGGCCTGAGCTGCCAGTGCGCGCTCAGCGGCATCACCGTGACGCTCGCCCTTGCCGTCCTTCTTGTACGCGTATTGCACCGTGATCTCCTTGTTGCTGAGGTACTGGCCGTGCATGTTGGCGATGGCGTCGTCGGAGGCTTCGAAAGAAGCGTAGCTCAGGAAGCCGTAGCCCTTGGAGAGACCGTCCTCGGCGCGTGCTACCTGCGAAAAAGAAGGATATCATTAGTTCATGTTTCAAGCATAAATCACACAGTGAAATTCGTGAACTCACCTTGGGGGTTGCGACGAGTGGTCCGAAACGCGAGAACGTCTCATAAAGAACACGCTCATCCACCGACCCGTCGAGATTGCCAGCGAATAGCTCAGCTCCGACTCCCTGCGAGCCACCAATAGTCTCACCACCAGGTCCACGTCGGTCTGCGCTCGCCTTGTTGACACGAATCGGCTTTCCAAACATGCGAGTGTTGTTCAGGATCTTGCACGCGTACTCGGCATCTTCTTCGCTTCTCATCTCGACGAAGCCGTAGCCTTGGTGGAGTTGCGAGACGCGGTCTTTGGGAAGGTGGACGTTAACCACCGGACCCATCTGCGTGAAAAGCTCCCACAACAAGGCATCGGTGACACGCTCGTCGAGGTTGCCGGCGTAAGCGGTACTCTCCTTGTCTTGGTCGAAGTGACGTCCGCCCGACATCTTGAGGGATGCTGGGGGGTTGTTGACACCCCGAGGAGTAGCGAGCTCTCGTGGTTGTGACGTGCAGAGGGAAGAGAGAGACTCGAAGCAGCAAACGTCAGAGGGCTGAAATTTGAGAGCGGGTAGCTACCTTGGCAACCGCACGCGGGTCTGCTCCGTAAAGGCTGGCAGGGGGACTTCGGGTGGCTGTAGTAGCGTGAAGTTTGAAGAAGAGCTTAAATCGACAGCAGCAGTCGGCTGCTTGCTGGAGGTAAGCGGGACCAAGCGTCTGGGTCGGGCTCCCTTGGGGACTTACCACGATGGTCAGCAACTCCACAGCAGTGCAGTAGGGCTTCGAGGTCTCTGATTGAGGCTTGTTGAGGTTGCTCGAAGTGTTGTTGAGGTTCTTGTTGTTGTGGAAGAAGTGTTGTTGCACTTCGGGGATGGTTGACCTGCTGAAGCTTGATGAAGGAAGGAACGATTCTGAGTCCACGTGACGACGGCAGTGAGGGCGATGTGAAGGCGACAGCGAGCTCAGTCTGAGGGTCGTTCGAAGCTTGTGATGAAGCTCCTGCAAGCTGTGGGTGAAGGCTGCTGATGCGCGGTGGCAATGAAGAGTCGGTGAAGCTGGCACAGCCGATCACTTCCGCGACATCCATCCTCCCCGAACACCAGAGCGATGAGCATCAGCACGACGACATTCTTCGGAGGCTCTCAGCGTAGCCAGGCTCTGATAGAGTAGCTTGCGATGACCACTCGATGATCGATCGACGCCGACCGCGCCTTCCCAGCACCGAGTCCAGCTAGCAGCGAACCACCCACGACCAGCGCACCATCCCACAGCGACGACACAACTGCCAACATGTCGGGGACCCTCGCTTAGACGCCTCAGACACTCGATAGATACCTCAAGGCCTCGTCGCTGCAACACGTAGCCGACCGCGCCTTCTTAGCCTCGAGGGCACCCGAGCGGGCAACCACCCACAACCAGCGCACCACTCCACGGCGATGACACCACTGTCAAACCGCCCGAAAGCCTCTTTCAGACACTCCAGATACGCGACAGATACCCTCGAGCCATCTACGCTGCAATACCATCGCGCCTGCGAATCTCAAGCTTGCGGATGCCCGTGCCAAGACTCGGCTTGAGGTACACCGCCAGTTCCTCTCGTCCCAACATCCACCTTCTGCGAGCGTCAGAACAGCCTGGGATTGACTGCTATACTGTTGGAAGCAAGCGAGATGTCTGTTGGGCATCAAAACTGCAGAGGTTCTGGTTCGAAGACCGATGCTCCCGTGGGGGGGCATACAACCATCCTCGCTCTAGTCCCTCCTGCAGGCGACACGAGCAGGCTGATTGGAGTGGTATGCAGCATTGGGCCAACTTCTCGGGCAATATAAGGATCAAGGACCAAGAGCGTCACAGGCCCATCATTGGAATATACGCACTGCTGCACCGCAGGCGTCGACCATCTGGATCAAGAGCCCCGAGCCAATTCGGGCTTCAATCGCCCTCATTGGCGGCTTGAGCAGCCTGAATGTGGTATGCAGCACTGCTTGGGGTCGTAATAAGGCGCAGAAGGAGTATCAAGTCATCGTCGCAGGACACCATCGCTCGAGCCCAGGCATTCTGAGACCAGAGCATAAAGCAATTGTCCTGAATATCGTGCTGGCAGTACAGCAACACAGCCGACTCGATGAGCTGCCCTCCTGGGGTTGAGGAAACGGCAATTGATGAGTGCCTGCCCTGCACTCTGCACAACTGAACAGCATACGACTTCCAACGGCCCAGTGTGTGCTGTACTATGCACATTAATACAGCTGCTACCCCAGATGAGGCCGCTGCTCGACCTGGAAACCCACCTGATCTTGATGATTGGATCAAAGGAAAACGAAACGAAGGACAGTATGCTGTTGCAAAGAACGAGAAGAGATGCATGGCAGCCATTTAATCTCCCAAAGATGTCGGCTTCCACCTTCCAGAACCTGGACAGCATCCGTTTCTTCGGATGGTACTGTCGTCCCTCTTTCGTTTGCCACAAGAACAGCAAGCGTCCTGGATCCGCATTGAGTCGAACTCGCTCCAAGCAAACCAGCTCCCAGCACACCGGCATTCTGGAACAAGTCCTGAGCCGCTGTCGCAAACTGAGGTACGCTGACCTGGTATCCGGATCATCGCTCGAGCCTCCAGAATTGTCGAAACATGAATGCAAGTTGAGCCGAATCAGAGTCGTGCATTTAGGGCCAATGTATGGATGGTGCTGCTACTCGGCTCGGATCTGGAGCTGGTATCCGGAGCTGCTGGCACTGGGACATGGCCTCCCTCTCCTCAATGGTCTTCAGTGCGCCGGTAGTACAGTCGCTGCTGCACACTGGCGGTCGTCCATGATCGCATAGAGATGTTGTGCAGACCTGGCAAGCTCTCGCCGGCGCCAAAGGCACCAAGCAGCTATCTCGCTGGCTGTGAGTGGCTCTTGAGGTCAGGGCTGAGAGAGATCGTGCCGCCGCAAGGGTCCCCGGCGATGTTGATTTCCTTGGTAGGCATCGGCCCTGCTGCTGCAATCTCGCTCATGCCAGTGATCGCCATGCTACCACACGCTGTGCTCTTGTGCCATTACTTGTGTCCTCCGCTCGGGGGTGTGGTGGGTCGTCAAGAGACCGTGCCGCCTCCAGGATCCCAGGGCATGCTGAGGCCCTTGGAAGGCATGGTCGCTGCCGCTGCCATCTTGCTCATGCCAGTGACCGGCCTGCTACCACACGTTGTGCTCTTGTGCCATCCCTCGTCTCCTTCGCTCGGGGATGTGACTGGTCGTGCTAGTGTCAGAGCTCGGCGGTACGGCGAGGATGCTGCTGCTTGCTGGTCGATCGAGCGCGCTCTCGTCGTGGTGATCGAGGCCCGTGGTACTGCCGCTGCTGCGAAGTTGCTGGAGCCCATCTCGTCCTTCTGCGTCTACGAGACAGTCTTGTTGGTGACGTCTGATGCTGTCGTCGTCGGTGGCTCGTTGTTGCTGAGTCGCTTGGTGATGGTGGACGTTGCGGCGGGGGTGTACGAGGCTGTCTGCAGCGTACGCTTGCTCCTTGTTTGCCACAGACAACTGACTGCGATGACAATCACCTTCGTGGACTCCTGCATAGGATGCATATCGATGTGGTTGTCGTCTGTGTGCTGGTTGTTGCGTTCGGTCGTCGAAGAGAGTGTATAGCAAGCCAGCAACACCTCCGGAAGCCGACCTCATCCAGCTTCGCCGGTCTTGGCATTGGACGACCACCCCCGAACCACGATTACGCCGCACCACGACCACGAAATAATAATCGAAGACATCGAGCTTGTTCGGATGACTACTGCGAACAATCTCATACCCATATTGCCAGGTCTTACTGTCGTGGCATGAAGGACCACCTCTGTGGGCCGGGGATACTTCGGCATTTAATGCACACTACATATACAATATTCTGCGGCTGGATCCGTATCAGCGGCTTGGTAACCCGTTCGATACAGTACAGTGGATGCAGGTGCGGATGGCCCTGAGGGAAGGCCGCGCTGTATAAGACTTGCTGACCCGTAAGGGCCTTTACCGAAATGAACTGGGCTAACCTGACAATAGAGTCTTGCGACACACATTTTTTTTTCCCTTTTTGATTAGTTCGATTCCGGTGTTGGATTGTCGACGATCAACCCCAGCTTCATACGACGTAGGAAGGCGTACAGCACGAACCACAGCGAAACGATCAACTACGTCACACGACGAATCTCATGGTTCTTTTTATCTTTTGCTCTGGCGTTGTATTTTCGCCGGGAAATGGGAGAGGTCTGCGAGTTGGGACGTGTCTGTTCGATCTAAGTTAGGGGCGATACCTTTTGACGACGGTATGGTATCGGCTGAACGTCGGCAAGAAGCTAGTGAGTATATGTACGATTGTTCTGACAACGGCTTTCCTGTCAGAAACATGCTAACAAACTTGTCTAGGTTTTGCCCTTACGAGGGCCACCACATCACCCGAGAACACTTTGCTTCCGGCTGCACATGTGCATACGTGCACGCGCAGAATATGTGGGGCACAGTGTTCTCCGGTGGTGGAGTATCTTATATTTTTGCGCCTTTGCGAGCCAGTAGAAGGTTGCTGGTTCGAGCCGGCACGACGATCACAAATATGGGTTGTTCGATCTACTAACTCGGAGCTGGACACGCTGATTACGACATATCAATTTTTGGGTTGTCGAGTAGCTGCTGAAGACGGCACGTCGACAGCATTGGGGAGCATTTGTCTGGCAACGGAAAGGACGTATGTCACTTGACTCCCCTCGGATTTTGATGGCAGCGAGAGTGGAGGGATGACAACGAGACAGTGTAAGTTTGGGAGCCAGAGTCAGAGCGGAGGTTCAACGGAAAGCGGAGAGATGGGCGGGAAGGTGAGTGCAGAGGTAAGTCGGCACCACAACGTGGTACATTGTAAGGACAGAGCTGCACTCCCTTCCACTCAGGCCTAGGTACAATACTGACACCAGCTGAACTCTTGCAACACTCCACTTTGTTCACCACGAAACCCGCATCGTGCTGTGCAGATCTGAACGAGACTTCTCTCGCGTCGTGCGCTACCGCTATGGAAGCAAGCACAGCCGGCGAAGTCGCAGCGCTTGCCCTCACCGATGCCATCGTGATGCCCTGCTGGCCAGCAGGCTGCCTTCTCGGTGCCGCTGACACCTGGCGGTCCCCTCAGGTAATGTATCTGCCCATGCCCTTGCTCTTTGCCTGTGCGAGACTGCGCACTTCTCCCTCCTCTTTAGGCATGCTGTCGACGATGCTCTCCGCCGATGTTGCTTGCGCGAACTGAGCTGATCGCTCAGTGTGCTAGCGTCTTCGTTGGTACCGGTGGTGGGATGAGGCGCTTCGGCCGCCGTGCTCGCGTTTCGCCTGCACTCCAAACTTATTGCTGGCAGTTGTCTCCAGCAGAGTCGCTTCCTCCGACTGACCTGATCACTCGGTGTGCTGGCCTCTTCATTGATCGTGCGAACGAGATGGAGCCATTCCGGACGTAGCGTTCGCCCTTCACCTCCTCATTCGGCATTGCTACTGGCAATGCTCTCCGGTGGTGTTGCTTGCTCTTTCTGGGCTGATCTCTCGCTGTGGTGGCATCGCGGTCGATCGCTTTGGGGAGAGTGAGCGCTTTCGCTCGGGCAGCAACCTCAAAGGCGTCACTGATGTCCAGAGAGCTGCTGGTCGAAGCGGTCCCACAAGCCTCTCAAGCATAGCAAATGCTCACGTACGCCCTGATCTGCTGTTCAAGCATCAGCTTTTGTTCTGGATAACACCTTTTTGGCCCTTCGCCGCAGCTTCAAAGCGCAAGTCGCTTTCAAACCGCCGCAATGGGTGGCCTACCTCACATCATCTCCAGAGCCTTGACAGCGGCGGAATACCTTCTGCGAGTACTGAAGTAGCAGGCTGGTCAATGGAGCGCAGGAGAGAAGTAAGTCGACGCCATAACATACCGATGGAGCACCTCCGCGGCGAGAATATGCCAAGACCGCTCGAATGGTATGTATGGTTTGCCTCGTCGGCGCCGTGAAGGTCGCAACGCGGCCTGCTGAGCTCTGAAGGTAGTTGAGGCTGTTTCATTGGTACGTCCGAACAATGCTTCAGGTGTAAGCAGTGCCTAGGCTTCTCAATCAGGTAATATGAGATATTGCAGGTAGATACCCAACAGCGCTAGCTTCGTTTCCGCCACGTGCAATCCCACAACCCCTTCTTCAGCTGCGATATTGCTTTCGTATACCACTGCTGCTCCAGTCATCACAGCATATACATACTGTTTCCGTGCGGCTCATACACCTAGAACACTCGGAAGGCCCCCAGAGACACTCATCTCGCGTCGCCCAGCTCTGGACTTCGTCCTCGCCGCCGTCCGCACCACTATGTCGTCAGTTGCAAAGCCAGTGAAGATGCATGCTTTTATGCTACATTGGAGTGAGGGCGTGGTCGATGCCAAGAATATTCAAGAAGTACGGACAGCGCTCGAGGAGCACGGGATGTTTGTTTCGAGCGTAACGGAGGCGAACATTGGGTTGCATGAGGGTATGGCTAAAGATCAGCAACGGCGAGTCGTGAGGCAGAAGCTCTGGCAACTTCTCAGGGAAAGTGACCCTGACGAGAAGGACCATCTTTTCATCTTCTGCTATATCGGCCATGGCACGAGCAGACCGCAGATGGATCACGATGGGGACTATACGGAATGGACATTCGATCATCTGTTTGCGCATAAGTAAGTGGACTGCAGCCTATCCAGATCTCCAGCTACTGACTGAATTGAAACAGCGAGTCGATGTCGCTCGAGATCGACCTAACCTGGATACAGACGATCCTGCGCAATACATCCGACTCCGACGTCCTCTTCATCTTTGAATACTGCGAAGGTGCGCATGATGGCATGGACCCACTGCCGTCTCCGGGAAGCAGTACTTGGGAAAATTATCCGGAGCACAAGGTCTGGACTATTTCTGCCGGCCCAGGGAGTATCTGGATCACGAACGATGGCCGAGACTTCACTCGGCGCCTAGTTGCCAATCTGAGGGCGGACAGAGGGCCTACGACAGTCCTGGATAGGTTTCAAGCCATGCAAAAGGCTGTGAAGTTCAACATGGGTGCGGACCACCACGCACCATTGGACATCAAGCAACAGATGCCGTATGGTGATATCATCCTTCAGCCGCAGGGCGAGACTGAATCAGTCAATGGGGTGGAGACAGAGAGCAGCGTGGAGTGAGAAGGCCAAGTGGACATATAGGAGATGTCAGGGCCGATGCAGACGAAGAGGAAGTTCGAGGAGACACGAACAGCCAGAAGAATGCTGCAAGCGACAACATGCTGTCAGCTATGGAACCACCGATCGTTGCTGCGGACTCTTGCTACGGCCTCTTGTTGCGCTGAAGGACCGCCCTTCTGCAAGTCATTCCAGGCACATCACATAATGGCAGGCTGCGCTTCCCAACGACGCTGGTAAGCGAGTGTTGCCCTTTGGTCCGTCATGTGATGAACACGCTGACACCCGATTCCCCTCAAACACTAGGCTATGCCCTCAGCCGCCAGCAGACAGCCCTGTTGAATTCATCGCCGACCACGTCTTTGTCAGATTCAAGCTTACCCATTCACTCGGGATGCTGTTGTTGCTGTTCAGGACAAGCTCGGGAGCAGTCGAGCGCGAGCGCGAAAGAGGAGTCAGAAGCAGAGGAACCGGGAGCGGAGAAGTCAAAGGCAGAGGAGTCGAAACTAGAAGAGGGTTCAAACGTGTCTGAACAGTTGTAAACCAGACAGACGGACACGGGAGTAAAGTCGGAGGAGGACTGCTGAAGGTGGAGTGCAAAATGAGGAGGAAGGAGGACTAGCGTGAAAGAAGCGCAAGTTCAATCGAAGTGTGAAGAGAAATGGGAAATTTGGTAAATTGTATGAGAGTAAGAGTAACAGAAGAGGCATGGTAACCTTGGTCTCTGTCATCAGTCAACCTCATGAGCCAATTGGCGGTGTCTCCTCGCTCCCAGCAGTGTTTGCGGTCCAAATCACTGACCACACTGGCGGCACCTAGGACGTTTCTCCTGGGAACAGCGCTTCTGGCCCGGGAGCCTGGAAGATGATCTCCTCGATGTGAGCAGACGTTGAAGCCCCATCTCATCGACTGCAGTGCCGGCACCTTGAACCTTTATCCCGAGAACAGCAC
>JAWDJX010000014.1:51160-558141 GCA_033117895.1 Extremus antarcticus
CTTGCGGTTCTAGGTCCAGGCAGATGTTCTCTCCCGTATGAGCATGCGCTGAAGCCCATATCGTTGACTGCAGTGCCGGCACCTTGAACCTTTATCCCGAGAACAGCACTTGCGGTTCTAGGTCCAGGCAGATGTTCTCTCCCGTATGAGCATGCGCTGAAGCCCATATCGTTGACTGCAGTGCCGTCACCTCTTGCGCAGAGTATGCACGGCGGGATTGACCTCTGGAAGGCTTCTCCACAATCTCAGGGGTCAACCATTCCATATCGTCGACTGTAGTCGCAACATCGGAGACTTCGGTCTAGACAATACTACTCGGCTACCTGGACTTTGGAGCGGATGCCCTTTTACGCATCAGTGAAGACATGCGGTTGAGAAATGATGTATCTTAGTAGTAGATACGATCTACCTCTTATGCAGATAAAATCTGATCAACCAACCGTGCAAACTCCTCCGGCTGCGACACATAAGGATCATGTGCAGCGTTGATCCTCACTACATCCATCCCGTGGTTCTTCGCAACCCACTCCTGCACATCCGGCTTCGCAACATTATCCTGTCCGCAAAGCATGTAAGTCAAGGAGACCTCCTTCCACTTCTCCGACGTCACTCCAAGTGAAGCATAAGCCGTCTGCGCGCCCAAACCGTCTATATACGGCGCGGCGTCTGCAACAGACATGTCGTTGAAGAATGCTCTATGCCCGTTCTCTGCGAACAAAGTTCCTTCGTCGGATCCAGTGCCCAGTCGTAAGAACCCTGATTCGAAGAGGTTCGCTGTGATGGCGTCACGCTCGTCGTCGCGGATGAAGGAGGCAACGAAGATGAGTTCGACGATTTTGCTGGACTGAGCCGCGCCGCGGGATGAAAGTATGTTGTTTACTGCTTCGCAGCCTGGTGGTCCTGCTGCGGAGTGGAGGATCAACGCCACGTTCTGGCCCTTGTCGAGCTCTGTCTTGATGGCAGATTCGAAGGCGGCAACGTCTTCGTCCCAACCGCCTTTGCTAAGAGCTGAGGCGAGCGGACGAGGAATCACGCTGTAGCCGGCTTTCTCCAGGGCTGGTACTGCGGGCTTGATGTGGTGTTCGTTGTGCCATGCGCCTGAGCAGAGGATGATGCTAGTGTTGCTTGGAGCCATGCTGCGAGACACGGAAGAGAGGATAGATGAAGTTGGGATGGTAATGTGAGAGGTAGGTAAACGAAACCCAAGAGTAGGAAGGGTAGATCATACCTCTTTAATATACCTAGCTCCCTACGCACGTAGGATCGCCTGATCTGGCGCAAGCCTAGATCATACCAGTACACATGTAAGTGTAGTGCGCAGCAGCTGGTTGATCTGCCTTCGGGTCACGCATTTCATGTAATCAGTATTTCCTATCCGGTAAGGAATGCGGTCGTTTAAAGAGCAAGACAGCCATGCAGACTGGCCCGTCACGCCGCCCGCACTCGAAGCGATGTTCGACGTTGTTAGTCTACGGCGAACATGATTCGTCGCTCCTGCTCTCATGCGAGCGGTCTGGGAGAACGAGGCGTGCATGAACAAGGCTTCGAAGGCTGAACCGCAAGGGAGGCAGGGCTGATGAAGCTGAACGCCGCCCCCAAGGCGGATGTGGACAGATCTCTTCTCTGAAAACGACCGAGGCTCTCGCAAGTCCACTGTATGGTATAGATGTGCTTGTATGAGGGGAAACGTTTGTTTGCTGTTCCTTTGCATCCACCCGAGCCAACCTTACCGCCGCTACCCCTCCCCGCCTCTCAAAATAGGAGCGGGAGTGATGATGGCGATCTACGGCGCGTCTCTCGCTAGCGCGCCTGTGCGAACCCTTGCGGTCATGCAAAGACTCCAGCCTCGGTCGCATTGACGTATTAACTTTCCGCAGTCCGGTCCAGGGATGATTTCGTGGTTGCTCTATTAGTAGGAACCTGTCTTCTCCATCTTTCCATCCCGTCTTCAGAGGACTCCCAGGTGACCAGCATGTCGAACACCACAGTCTCGCCCGCAAGGCGAAAGCAAGTGCTACGAGTCTTGTTCATATCGCTGTTGTTGGATCTGGTGAGCCTACAATGCACATAGGAGTGGGAAACCATGCTAACGTCGACTAGGTATCCTTCACCTTCATCCTCCCTCTCTTCCCGAAACTCCTCGAGTTCTACCGCAACCTCGAAATGCAGTCGTCTAATACAGTACTGTCTCGCATTCTGCTTGGGCTGAACACATATAAGAACAGCTTCTCGAAACCGATCAATGATCGTTACGATATTGTACTCCTCGGTGGAGCACTGGGATCGCTTTTCTCGCTCTGCCAGGCGATAGCATCGCCTGTAATTGGAACTTTGTCAGACAAATATGGCCGACGAACAGCTCTGTTATGGTCAATGGTGGGCAACATTGCCTCTGTGACACTATGGTGTGCTGCAGTCGACTTCCGTACTTTTCTCGCAAGTCGCGTTATCGGTGGGCTCAGCGAGGGCAACATTCAGCTCGCCCTGGCCATTGCTACCGACATCAGCACCCCAGAAGAGCGAGGCAAGACGATGGCGATGGTTGGCGCGTGTTTCTCCATCGCGTTCACGTTCGGTCCGGCGCTCGGTGCGGCACTATCTCAAGTCACGACTGTTGCTGCGAACCCATTCGCGACTGCGGCCGGATTCTCCTTGATCTTGATCCTGACGGAGACGACATACCTCTATTTCGCACTTCCGGAGACTCACCCAGGTAGCCAGACCACAGCAAATGGAACACCAACAAAAGAGAAGAAAGAGCTTCCAAGTCACGAACGCACGAACTCCCACACCATGCTGAACTTGACACACTTCACTTTCATCCTCTTCTTCAGCGGGATGGAGTTCTCCTTGCCGTTCATGACCTACGACCTGTTCTCCTACGGCTCCAAACAATCCGGCAAGCTACTCGGATTTATCGGACTGGTCGCAAGTATCCTCCAAGGCGGCGTCACTCGACGAATGCACCCACTGCGCGTGGTTCAACTAGGTGTCATTGCATGCGCAGCTGCCTTCTTCCTTCTCGCACGGCTTGAGACCGAGCGCATGCTCTACGCTGCGGCATCTCTGCTAGCTGTGACGAGCAGCACAGTCGTTACTGGACTCAACAGCTTGTCGAGCTTCGAGGCTGGGAGTAACGAGCGAGGCGAGAAGCTTGGCAACCATCGCAGCTTTGGCCAAGCTGGGCGTGCATTGGGGCCGTTGATATTCTGCTCTCTGTACTGGTGGGCTGGCAGGGATACTGCATACATGGTTGGCGGTGCAGGCATGGTTGGAGTGTGTGGCCTAGTCTTCGCCGGTCTCAAAGCACCAAAAGGCTTGCAGGTGAAGCCTGCGAAAGCGAACGGAAGTCTGAAGAAGGCCTCGTAGGCGCGATGAAGTGAAACATCTACGCTGTCTTTTCTATTTACGATGGCGTCTAAACCGCAATGCCAGTATCCCACCAGCTCTTCCCGGATCGCCAAAAGATTATGCCATCCCACCAGCAGAAGAAACCATCATCTTTCGCACCAAAACCTAACGCGCGAAGAGGTGAGATCGCAACGGGCTCGAACAACCACACTCCACCTTTGGCAAAGTCGTCGACGAGCAGCGGCGCCGTGTAGTACAGCCAGACATGCACAAATACGAAGTTGGCAACTTGCTTTCCAACCTTCGGCACTTTCTCCAGCACCCCAGCCTTCTTGAGCTGCCCAATCGTCACTGTCTGCAGCACAACACCCAACCCCTGAAGCAAGAAGAACCTCATAGGACCCATCAACGGCCGCGTGTCACCCAGCTGCGTGTAGCTTCCGCAAGCGTGCAAACAGCCTGACATGAAGAAGGCCACAAACAAGCTCGTCAGCCTACCAGTCTGGCTCTTCTGATCGATCTTGAGCTTTCGTAACGACCACTTCGAGTGCTCTTCGAATGCTACACGGAAAATTTGGTGCCACCATCCACCCCACCAGCCCGCAAGCCCGTCGTTCAGTACACATGAGAACGAGCCGTACATATCTGCTGGGTTCATCCATGCTTCGCCACGGACGCCGAGCCACTTTGGCCCGAGTATACAAGCAAAGAACGCTGGTCCAAGACGGAAGATCTCCCAGAGCGCGGTGTAGATTCCTGCTAAGCTGATGAGGAGACGCCATGAGCGGACGGCTGTGTACGACTTCTGGATGGACAGTGGGAGGTAGCTGGGAGCTGGTGCGTCCATGTAGCCCCAGAAGTATGCATCGTGGTGCATCAGAACTTTGATCAAGTCGAGGGCTAGATAGCCGATGATCAGATTCAGGATAGTACTGGGGAGAAGGTCTGACTGGTCTCGGAAGCGGCGTATACCCGTTCGACTCACGGTCATGGACTGGTCTTTGGCGTGCGAGATCGAGTCCGGGACGCTGAGGTTCGCTGGAGCGGGAAGTGGTGGGATGATGGAAGTTTGGAACGACCAGCCGACACCACGAAAGCTGCAGAAGACGTCGGCGATCCAATTGAGGCGGGCGGAGAAAGGACTGCTTGGGTACGGCTGCCAGTATAGCGTTTGACGGGACGTTTCGTGTTTCTTCGCAGTAGCGGTAGTGGTAGACCCATTCGTTGTCGCATCCAGATGGCCATTTGAACGCTGTTCCACACCTTTGCCCTCCTTCCTCTCAATCCTCTCAAAGTCGTTCTGGCAATCGTTTACGATCATCGCCGTACTAACCCACATCACACCCCACGCACTCAACAGCCCAACCCCAAACGCCGCTGCCGGATGCCGTGCCTTGTTTGTGAGAACGCACCAGCTCTGGAACGCCACCAAAGCGGCCGCTACAGGGAACCGAAGCCATGTCAGGAATGCGTTTTTGCGGTGATCAACAAGCAAGTAGCCGAGCACGAGGAAAGCTCCGAGACCAGCCCATGGGTACAAGAAAGGAACATAGCCTCCAGATGGGGACGTGAGGGAGTTGTAGAGGCCGTCGTAGTAGAGCGTCACCTGGCGTGGGGTTGCGAGGTTGGGTGGGAGCATTGATGAGGTCGAATTGGAGTTGTGTAGCTGGAACGGTAGATTCGACTCAGGTATGTATTACCTTACAAAAAATAGTGTTATCATTGAGACAAAGCACTAGAAGGTTGTTTCATCACCACGACAAGATTTCCAGTTCGAACAACGATTGATTCATGACTGCGGGTACCTGCATTTGAAGTTTGGGTCATGACGTCCGGTCCAAAGACTAGTATGCATTATGCATATACAAGTCGATTTTGCTTTGCGAAGTGCTTTAGGCATCGCGAAATCATGATGATGTGATGTTGAAGTAGTTGTCGTTGACGACTTGCTCGCATTTATGGTGACACAGGGAGCAACGAAGTCTCGTGTCGTTTTTTCGGACAGACTTAATACACAGACTGATTATCTTGAGGGTAGTGCAGACTATCGTGCTTGCCATGCACACTTCAGTTCATGCCCATCATCTCCTCTCACTGCGAGGCTTACTCTCTGACCTCCCTCACAGGCGGCGTCTGCTCGACCGCGCCATCCTCCATCTTCTTCTCCGAGTGTCCGCCCAGAGTGTGACCCTTGTACTCGGATTCCTTGAGCATGTTCATCTCCTCCTCGAACTTATCCCACGGACGTGTGAAGACCAAGTAGAATGCAATGCCAGTCACGAAGGCGATAATAGCTACAGCGCCGTAGTTCCAGATCTGGGGAATGATTAGCAAAAAGAATTACTCGCTCCATTTGTGTTGACCTACGAGAAGCGGGTCTGCTGCCAACGCAACGAAGGCCTGTCCGATGGCTGCTGAAAGCGCTGAGGTGAAATTGTACAAGCCTGATGTCAAATTAGTATGAAGCTCTGATAATGGCCAGCCCCGGGAAGACTCACCAAAGACCAAGGACCTCATGTTGGCAGGTGCTTTAGTATACGCATACTCCAGCCCAGTGATCGAACCGAAGATCTCCGACAAGCCAACGAGCACATAAGCTCCCGTTTGAATCCAGACGTTCAGGCTAGATACGATTCTGTCGCCAGCTGGCGTTTCGCAGGTGGCCACGTAGCGTCCGCAAGGGTTGGTCTCGTAGATGTAGTACTGAACCACGGCAGCCCATATCATAGCCGAGCAGGCGACGAAGAAGGATGCGCACATTCTCCGCAATGGCGTAAAGCGAATCTTGTATCTGCGCAACAACGGGTAGACGACGTTGTCGACGATTGGAATCTAGAGATGGGTTAGCGAGATGATATGGGATAGAACAATCCGCATACGTACCATGATAATGATGGCGAGAGGGTTCATGTTGTTCAGCAGGTCGTTTGGCACTCCGTGCAGAGACATGGTGGCAGCTTGAGACACCAAGTTGTTGTCGATCTGGTTGTACGCTAACCACCAGAGCGGGTAGAACAGGAAGACACTGCATGCTTTGACACCACGTGAGATCTCGTCGACCCAAGCATCGTCGAAAGTCATCCACTTGGGCTTGTTCGCAGTGACAGATGGCTTGACTCGTGTCCAGAACGTTTCCTTGCCGATATGCTTGTAGCCGCCATCTTTGCAGGCATGCTTCGTGAGGAGCAAGAACTTGCCAAAGACAGAGTCCGTAGGCTCCCGGAGGTTGTACTTCTTGTGGAAGACGAGCAATACCACTGGGCAGAACATGAACATGATGGTGGGAAGCAAGAACGACAGCCAGAATCCGACGTAGCGCTCAGCGTAGACCATGGTGACCTGCCCAATGATAGACCTGCGAACGAGTATTGTAAGTAACTACTTCATGGCACTTTCTCGTCTCTTGCTTTAGTGGACCGGCATAGCTTCTTACCCGCAGTTGATGAAGAAGTAGAAATACCTAGTTCTTTATTAGCATTTTGTGGAAGCAATCGAGCGGGATTTCTACTTGCATGAACATGCGCTGAGTCGTCAAGGCGGGATCGACAACCACGTTTTCGCCACTCTTCAACGTCGTCACATGCATCGCCCGGGACGACAACTGTTCGGCGAACAGTGGGGAGATATTTGGCTTGAAACCACCCACACCAGTTGCAAAGAACAACAATCCAACGAAGAAGCAGGCTATTGCTCCGTCTGGGTTTTTGATGACACCAGGGATAGCGCTGACAATGATGATGACATGTCCGAACATTGCAACGCCGATAGCGATATAGATCGTCTTGAGCCGTCCCCACTTTGCGTCTGCGAGGTAGCCTGCAATGAGCGGGATAAAGTAGGCCCAGAAACGGTTGAAAAGACTAGCGCCGGTCGCTGCACGCTGTCCGTAGTCCAGAGCACCAGGCTGGCCATTAGGACGAGGATCGTTGCCCGTGGTCGAGCCGTCCGGAAGCGGTTCTGGAATAAAGTTAGTCCTGCCAAAAGGAGCGTGACTATAACTGAGGGGAGAAATGGAAGAGGGAGCACGAACGCTGAATGAAGTTGATCATCACGGCTGTGGTTCTGCGTTGGAGATGGTTAGCAAAGCTCTCAGAACCACAATCCTCTCAGACACCATAGCCACAAAGCCCTGTCGCTTCTCGCTGCCCAACTTTGAGGACCTCAGGCACCGTAGCTGGACGGAGATGATAGTGCTGTAGGTGTCTATGCTCAGGAGTGATATCGTACCCGTAGTAGGCGAAACGCTCGCACAATTCGACGAAAGCGACTGCGAGCCATGTCAGCGTCCATATCTCAGTGGGAAATAGTATGTGAAGTACCAGTGAATGCGATCCAGGGTATCTTCGCTGGCACTCTCCTCAGAGTGTCCAACTCTTCTGCGGTAGGCTTTCGGAGCGGTGTACCGTCGTCATCGGAGTCATGGAGAGACTGCTCGAATGGCTCATGGTTCTCCATCGCAATCTGCTTCTCGAGCGTGGGCGAAGGCAGTCCGACTCCCTTGACCTCCGCCGCAGCTATGTCGGCCGCATTGTCGACTCCGATCATCGCCATGGTGGTCAAGAGCTGGGCAGGTTTAAGCTCAATTCAAGATGTGGTGGCACCACAAAGCTTGTCGCGAAGTCGTTCTCCGCAGGCAGGAACGAGGAGGAGGCAGAATGCAAGAGGGCTCTAGAGGAGGTGAGCGAGGGCCCAGGTAAGAATTATATGATAGGGCGAACACCCTCTCCGCTTACAATTCTGTTGCAACGATACGAAGAATTTTTTGGCGAGGGCTGCGTGCCGAGCCCATTGCGCACGTCGCGTGCTCCGGGGGCTGCAGGCCAAGAAGACTTCTATCGTTCTTCAATGGCAGCCAAGGGCAGCTTTGTACATTGGCACCCTTGGCAGGCATGGGTTCTTGATAAAGAGATCACCGAGCTTGCCATCAACGTTCCACAGCACGCACATGCTGCGGGGGCCAAACTACGGACCTCCCTCGAGCCTTCACGGGGAGCACAGAGATTGATACAGTATGGCGGGACAATGAGTGAAGTCGTTGTCACGGACAGGTAATAAAACAAACACACGTTCGCGTTGTGAGCGTGGGTTACGCCCACTGGACTCAGAGGCCGAGGTGCTGTCAGGGCTTCCGCCTTCCGTGCAGCCTTCTACCCTTCTACGCATTCGCGATCGGGGCGGGTGGCGGCCAGCCCACGCCAAGGAAGCGTTAATGCTGGAGCAGGGTCGGGAGTGGAGCCGATACGAGCTCAATCCGATAACCAAACGAAATCGCCGAATGAGGAAGCTGCTTTGATCTTGGGTTCGGCGATCACACACTTCTGGAGTAGCTCGTGGAGATCTGATCCTTCAAATACTATTGCTGCTAGCAAGCGAAGCTGTCGTGCTCAAATACGACGATAATAAGCCGTGTTCAGCCGGTAGGACAGATATCTGTCGTCGACTTGTCGCTGAGACTGCCATCAAGCTCACGGGCTGCGTTGGTTAACCGAAGGGAGTATACCTAGCTCGGAACGACCACGAGGAGGGCAGTTACGCGATTCCGGGAATCTCTCACAGCGGTCATTCCATATATGATGTTACAGATTTGTTGCTTTATGAAGCCTGTACATATGTATAGGTATCAGCTGAGCAGAAGACACTGTTCAGTACCTCTCAGCGTGCCGGTCGAACCCAAGAGCATGTTTGCACTCGAAAACTATACGCCCGACAATCGTGTTTCCATCGGCACGTGAATACGGTTCATAGCTCATACCCGTCCTCAGGCTTTACAGAAGTCGCAGTAGCTCTCCCTGCAAACAAGTCAGTAAGCTTTGCCGCGCCATAACGGTTATCATGAGATGTAATGCTTACCATTCGTTCATGGGTTTGCCGTGGGGACAACTGATCCATGTTAATCCCGAGAGCGTGCAAGGCTGAGTTTCAATGCCCTGTGGCGGAATGCCATCCGATGCAGTGATCACCGACCCTTGTTGCGAAGGTCTAGCATTGATATCGAGCGAAGGTCCACCCGTCAGTTCAATGCCAGAATGGATAGCCTCCTGTTCCGGTCCCGGTGGATACACGATAGGATGCGCCATCATTTGAGGTCCCTGCTGCCAACCAGAAAATGCCTGAAATTGTTGTGCCTGGCTGTTCGTCGCCATGGAGTGCATCGAGTCTGGAAGCAGAGATAGTGGCGAGATTGCAGCTGATGAGTGAGACGCTGCTGGCCCACTTGCGAGGCTGGTACCAAGTATGTTAGGTCCAGCATTGAGGTACAGACTCGTCCTGCCCATCCCAGGAAAGCTGGAATCTTGCGCAATGTTCGAGACTTTGGACGCAGCGCCGTGCATTGCTTCACGAGCAGGATAAGGGTCAAGGTCCTCTAGTTGCCAGGTGAGCGGATCTCTGAAACACCCTAGATCCGGCACCGATTGCACTGCTGACGAGTGAATATTGTTTAGATACGCTGGATGGTGGGATACGGCTGCGGACAGGCCTGGGTTAACATCGCTGAGGGGTGACGAACTTGTCTGCTGGAGCGACAAAGCTGTCGGGGATCGCCGGAGGTTGTTCATAGCTGCCCGTTTCCTCATGCTGTGTCGTCCTGGGTCGAGCTGGGCGAAGTCAAAAGTATCGCTGAAGCTATGCATTGAACCTCGCGATGGTCGCAGCGATGTCGGTGAATCAGTCAGTCTTGCAAAGAAGTCCGGCCCAAGTGCTTCCATTGCAGATTCACCGTCGTCAATGAATACATCGGATTCAGACGCAAAGTGTGCTTGACGATAAGTAGCCGATCCTGTTGTAATGTCGCCAGGGTGAGGCAATCGAGCGCTGCGTCTTCCATATTGGCTTTGGCCGGAAGCATCAGGGACTGTTGCGTCGACAGAGTCGGACTGGCTGGTGTGCCGGATGTCCGCGAACTCGGAGTGCTGTGGTACAGGTGGAGGCTGGCCGCTGCGAACCCACTGTCTCATGTTCATGATTCGATGATAGAGACTAAGGTCTGATATTGCGAGAGCTTGCGCTGCTCTGGCGAAGTGGTGAACCGAAATGCCGCAGTTTGTCTCAGCTGTGCAATCTGCGTTCGCCGCAACAAGAAAGTTGCTGCAGGTCTCGAAACCGTAAGCCTGTCACCAAATGTGAAGGTTAGCATGTTTCATCTTTGGCGAAGCACTCATGTACTTACCACGGTGAGGTGAAGCGCAGAAATGCCATGGACGTCTTTGCCATTAACCCAGACCCTAGCATCGTCGACCCCCAAGGGAATGTTCCGCTTTAGTAGTGCAGCAGCGTCGCCATCTGAAAGTCCGTGTACCTTGGCATGGAGGATGATAGACGCGGCAGGGATGTTGAATGTTCTTGCCTCAGCACTCAACGTATCTGCGACATAGTCTGCTGTCTGGCGATCAGGATTGTGGTACCATCGTTCGTATTCAGACAAGTGCACATTGTGCACTTCCATGAACGCGATGCTCGTAAAGGATATATCGGCACGCACAGGAGTACCGAATGTGGAAGCTCTCGAACAGGCAGGCGAAGCACCAGCTGAAGACACCAAGGTCTCTGCATATTGAGACAACTGCCTCGCGAGTTGCATGATGAGCGGACCAGATTCTCCTGCTTTCCTTGCTAGATGTCGAGCGATCGTGAGGATATTGAGGGTGGCGGCAAGCTCTCGTCTTTTAGCGTAGCTCAGTTTCTTTGGACCTTCCTGGCATTGTTGGCTTTCATCCGACTTCCTTCTTTTAAGTGGTCGACGTCTGGGAGCAGATTCCGAAGACACATGTGTCGAGGGTTGAAACTGGTCTTTCGCGAACGCCACAGTTCGAGCTCGAAGCGTGGTTACCAGCTCTGGTTCCTCCCGGTCGTACACCGGTAAGTCCTCATGATGGGTTGGCACATCTTCGCCAGGCTCGCCTTCGAATGTCGGAGCACCATCGCCGCCAGGAAAGGCAACGTCGACTCGGTGTTGACGATGTCGGAAGTCCGAAACGTGCGCGTTCACATCAATGGGTTGCGCCCGCGATGTCTCAGGGGACGGCGCCTTTGGATACTGTTCGTCACATTCTGTTATGATGCAACCATTGCTAGAGGACCCTGATAGCGCGGTTGGCGTTGCGGCAATGGCCGCCAGTTGAGCTTCTTTTCGCTTTAAAGCGTACCCAGGCTTACTCCGAAGCCGCATGCTATCCACCTTATTCGTGCCTACAATTCGTTGGATCCTGTCTCTCAGCCAATTCTTTCTGTCGTCACGCTTAGCATTACGACAGCGGTTCCTCAGCAAGCCAAACATACCCTGGTCCGTCTGATTGTTCAACAGCATCTGCAATGTCATCGAACGGTACGTCGGTATAGTCAAGGAATCTCAGCAGGCCTCTTTCGACCTCCTCGGGCAACATGAAAGGCCTTCTACCTCTCTTTTGTTGCCCAAGATTTTGAAGCGATGCAGCTTGGTTCAGCCCTTCAAGAGGGGGACCAGAGGGTCGTTGTGGAATGCGAGCCTGTCGAGGTGCAGGAGTTGCACTCCAGGGAGTGCGTCCGCGCTTTCGGGAAGAACCCATCGCCGAAGGCGAAGGGAGCTGTGTGGCGTACATGTAAGGGAAATCCATGCTCAAGGAGAAATATCTGGCTGTGCTGTCGTTTGTATTGGACGTTCTCTTATGCTGTCTGGCCTTTCAAGCGTACATAAGGGAGGAAGGGGGCAGACCGCCATTCGCAGGCTGGTGGACCTGTGTGGCCATGGCAGGCCGATGTCCCAACACATCCATAACGTTGCCTTTTCTTGGCGTGCCGAGACCCAATGATTATTGGGAAAGGCCATCGCATCGTGGCGCAAGCAAGAAATGTGACGAGAGTCGGATCTACTGCTTCCATGTTAGATAAATCACGCAGTCTGGGAGTCAACAGAACTGCTAGGCATCAGTGTTGCCTGAACCCCACCATACCACTCAATTGATGATTGGCTGGTCCCGGTACATTGGTACTTGAGAGGTCCGCAAATGCCTTCGAGGACGAGACCAAAAAGCTATATCGCCGCTGACACGATCCGCAGCTCGCAAAGCCTCACTTCTTTTGCCACAGCCGCCTTCTCACGGAGTGCCAGAGTTCGACTTATCAAGTCCTCACACCGAACACTTCTTCAGACGTACATACGAATGTGAACTTCCGATGGCTGCCGAACGCAACAGGCACCAACGTGAAAAGCAGACACTGGGCCATGTTGGTCAAGGTCACGTTTCTTTTGCCACCCGCACTCACGGACCAGTCCTCGATGGCTCTTGAAGGTCCGGCGCGGATGCAATTGCACACTCTCCAAGCACGCTTCGCGGCGAAATGAATACTATGGCACCTTTTGTGCATAGTATGCAAATTGAGACTCCGGATAAGCAACAGGCCATCGCATATAAAACGAGGACAAGTATGGAGTCTTCCTGGCGTCCCTCGTCAGTAGTATCGTATCGAAGATCAGTACAGCAGTCTCACCTCAAATCATATACAGAGCTTCTACCACTGACTGTTTACAATCTCCAACGCGACTGCGAGGACCACTGAAACACTCAACCACCTCCCACCGTCGAACCCAAGCTCGTGCAAGGAGCGAAGGTCCACGGAGACTACCAGATATGCCTTCGGAACAGAAGCCCAGGCCGAGGTGAGTTACCTTAGATAGGTTCATGATCGCCTTGGGACCTGGCTGACATCTCAAATCAGGTCGAGCGAGAGCAAGAGGGAAGACTCAAAAGCACCGAAGGAAGAACGGAAGAAGGACCGCTCCAAGCCCAGCAGGAACTCCTCACAGGGGAATCCTTATGGCATCGACAGATGGCTAGATGAGAAACAAGGCGGGCTCAAAGGGGATGAGCCGTACTTGGCCGGGTATTATTGGAAGGAGCGCAAGTAGCAGCCAGGACGGTGCGGTGTCGAGCCTGGATGCTCGGGGGAGAGCGGAGTGGTGATTTGGTCGGGCCTGGCGTTGTGGCGATAGAGATACCCTGTGCGTAAGCCTTGTAGATGAGCGGAGATGTATGTTATATTCAGGTTCTTTACATGTAAGGAAGCATGAGAGTAAAAGAAGACAACGCGTAACAGTACTAGCATACGGCTATTTCCGCTCTTCTTTAGGCTAGTCGCAATTGGGAAGGAGCATTTCGTAGACCACATCTTTCCCTCGTGTCTTCAGATATGATCCATTTCGGGTTCGGGAAGGTTCGCTGCAAGGCGAGAAACCGCGAAGATGGTGAATATCACAGAGAAGATTAAGGAGTAAGCCGAACGTTTCTACCAAACTTTCGACCAATTTTGACAAAATGGCAGGATCGAGGAGGAGATGAAAAAGACGCAGAGTACGCCGGTCAATGTTACTAGATGAAAGCCGGACGCTGACTGCTCTCAGAAAACAAAGCAACAGGTATGCCACTCCTCGAATGCCCATCCGCGGGACTATCGCTAACAGCAAGCAGAATACCATCTCGGACTTCTCAAAGGGTAAATACCTTTCGATGAGCTCCAAATGCGGTCTCTGTACTGAAACCATCCCAGAAAACTTGCCCGACTACGAGCACAGCTTCTAGAACCTGGACCTGGTGGTGTAGGCACGGCCGGAACTGGCTTCGATGTCTCGAAATCTGGTGATGCACGAATAGCTCTGGTTGGCTTCCCATCCGTCGGCAAGTCGACATTCCTTTCGAAAGTGACGAAAACGAAGTCGGAAGTCGCTGCCTACTCCTTCACGACCCTCACAGCTATTCCGGGTGTGCTCGAGTATGGTGGCGCTGAGATCCAAGTCCTGGATCTGCCGGGTATCATCGAAGGTGCTGCTGAAGGCAAGGGGAGAGGGCGACAGGTGATATCTGCTGCGAAGGTAGTCGATTTGTGCAACTCTTAACTTTCGCCACTGATCTGCGTTCAGACAAGTGACATGGTTCTCATGATTCTGGACGCCACCAAACGAGCAGAACAGCGATACCTGCTCGAGCGAGAACTAGAAGCCGTTGGCATCCGCTTGAACCAAGACCCACCCAACATCTACCTCAAGCAAAAGAAAGCCGGCGGCATGAAGATCACCTTCTCCGCACCTCCCAAGTATCTCGACGAGAAGATGCTCTACAACATCCTCCGCGACAACAAGATGCTGAACTGCGAAGTTCTCGTGCGTGACGAATATGGTACCTCGAATTCTTTCCTTTGTATCCCTTGCCAATCCAACTAACACCCCTTCCAGCAACCGTCGACCAATTCATAGACGTCATAATGAAGGACCACCGCACCTACATCAAATGCCTCTACGTCTACAACAAAATCGACTCCATCTCCCTCGAGCACCTCAACACCCTCGCCCACGAACCGCACACCCAAGTCATGTCCTGCGAGCTCGACCTCGGCATCACAGACGTCGTCGAGCGCTGCTGGGACGAGCTCAAATTGATCCGGATCTACACCAAACGGAAAGGCATCGACCCAGATTTCTCGGAAGCGCTGATTGTGCGGGATAAGAGTACGATTGAGGATGTTTGTGATGCGATTCATCGGACGCTGAAGGAGAGTTTCAAGTATGCGTTGGTGTGGGGGGCGAGCGCGAGGCATGTGCCGCAGAGGGTGGGGTTGGGGCATACGGTTAGTGATGAGGATGTGGTGAGTATTGTTGGGAGTAAGAGTGGGTTGGCTACTACGACGAAGTAGGGGGGAGGTAGGGAGTGCTGATGTGATGAACAAAAATGTCGCAAGCCACTCAGCTACGGACCTGGTTCCCTCCAAAGATTGAAGAAGCCATTACGGTCAACATCGCCGCATTCACAGACTCCTTTGGCACAGCTCGAGACCCAACTTCATCTAACTTCCACTCGTCTTCCGGCATGGGCATTTCTAAGCTATATATACTATTCCCAGAAAAACCCAAGCGGCTCATGTGGTCCAGTTGGTTAGGACACCCCCCATTGCCGAAGTGCTGCCGAAGTGCTGGGTGTAGTAACGGTGGTTCGATCCCATCCATGGGCATCCTTTGGTGATTTCAGTTGCTTACCGGACATGGTGGTGTCTTTTGCTTGTCAAATCCCAAGCACTTCTTGTTGGTCTCGGTAAGTCCCCACGAACCTATCTAAACTATTTCAAAAAGATGATGCACGGCTCGAGTGGTACAGTGGCGGTACACCCCTGCCCATGCGCGGCGACAGATGGTTTGACTCCTCTCATGGACAGCCATCTGTATCTCCTTTGGCCACTCAGATAGTCGTATGTGCTCTAGGATCGATCCCAGTAAGGTCCGTTTGCTTGGTCGGGCCCCTGCAGCTGCCCGTCGAGCCCGTTCGATGCACATCTCCCATCCCTGAGCTATGAACGAAGCCACGAAGTCCGCCCCACCGATGCTGCAGTGAACCTACATAACCTCTTCCAAAACAATCGCTCTCGGGTCGGTAAGTATGGGCCACGCATGTGATCTCACTGCCCACTTGCTGACAGCGCCTTAAGTGTGGTGCAGTGGCAGCACGATACCAATCTGGCGCAAGCCACTGTGGTAGTAACGGGAGGTTCGATTCCCCCCACGGTACGTTATGGCCGTTTATACCATGTCGTGGAAACTTGCTGATGAGGTTGGACTGGTAGGCCATTTGAGTTGGGATCTTTTGGAATTCTTTGGTCGGCCTTGAACCTGATGAAAGGCAGCGTCGTTCAGTGTAGGATAGCAGTTGCGTTTGTCCAGCCATTCACTACGGTGATAACTCTCATTGGTATCCCAGCCTTCGTATTGGCACAACGGCCTCCTCAAAAAGTAACGAAATGTGAAAAGCGTGCTTGATTTTACCAACCTGTAGAAACGAACGGCGCGTCACTCCAAAGTCGACAATGGTGTACTGGCCGTTGCGAAAATCGAGCCGTGTATAATCTCATTAGCATAGTATGACATCTAAAGCGACTCACAAAGAGAAAGGAGGTACCGAAGACCAGCCAAAAGCAATACTCATGGATGGGATGCAACCACCGTCACCGCCCTGCGCATTGGACCCATGGCCGGTATCTTACCAATTGGACCACAGGAGCTTGGTGGGTTGGCTTTTTGGGCATGGGTTATATAGTTTCGAAATGCCGTGCCGAGATGGTACCGAGGAAGAAGAGAGAAGCCGGGTTTCGAGCTGCATGGATGTAGTCCGTACTGCGTCAAAGTAGTCCGTGCTGCATCAAAGTAGTCTGGTACGATGGGGTCGTTTCGATCGTCCGGTTTGACCTGAGAAGTAGAGGTGGATGAAATCGGATTTCGTTGATGCAGCTGCACACCTTGATATCTTCCCATCTCGAAAACGCCGCCCAATACTCCCACCATAGTTACCGCTATGCCCGCTTCAAAGCAAATGAATCCTCCCATATCATACACCCACCCGCAACCCACCATCATTACTTCCTCTTCCCAGGTTTCTTCCTGCTCTCTACACCCCACCACCCTCATTAGCACATTCCCAAACCACCCCTCAGCCCCCACAGATGGAGAACAGTACTCACCAGCAGCACTCTTCTTCTTCTTCGGCGCCCCCTTGCCCTTCGCCTTCAGAATCTGCAAATGCTCCAGCCGATCCTCCTCCTTCTCATCATACATCTCCCACTCCGGATACACCTTCTTCAGATCCTGAAAAGTCGCTACTCGGCGCGGGTAGTAGGAGGCGAGAGCGGGACCGCGGAGGCGTTGGCGCAGGATCTTGTTGCCGAGGCGGAGGCCGGTGGGGTTGAAGATGGTGCTGAAGATGTTGCTTTGTGCCTGGAATAATGGGTGTTAGGGATGCTGGTGTTGGGGGGTGGGGAGAGGAGATGTGTACCTTCATGAGGTCGACGATGCGCGATCGGGGGACTGCCATCGCAGCTGCTGCTGGGACGAGATGGGGTTCCCCGGTCTCTTGAAGGTGATGTCCGGCGAGCTTATACCAGCGGACGCTCGCGCGCTAGCGTCGATTCCTCCGTGCCAATGAGAGCCATAGAAATCTTGGCAGAAATCGCTCGACCATAGATTCCTATCTTTTCGCATTTGAGCCTCTCCGACATCCAACCCCCACCACCGACGCTCATCTCAGCCCTGTCACCACCCTACGACCTGACAGTGCCGCGGAGAGCAGTCCATCATCACCATGAAGCGATCCCACCCCTCCAACGCCGACTCCGTGCCTCCCCAGCCCAAAAAAGCGAAGCAAGATCACTCAAATGGTCCCACATACGCCTCCGTGCCCGCCTACACCCCCTTCACAGTCTCAACCCGTCTCCCACCACTGCCACCAGTAACAAACCCTGAGCTGACCACCGCAATCTTCACCCACCGCTCCACAGTCTCCTACTCCCGCACCACCACCTCCTCAACCCCCGCCTTAACCTACGACCGCCTCGAATTCCTCGGCGACGCCTACATCGAACTCATCGCCACCCGCCTTATCTACGCGCGCTTCCCTTACCTCCCTGTCGGACGGCAAAGCCAGCTTAGGGAGTTGGTGGTCAAGAACGAGACGCTTGCGGAATACAGCCGCGCGTACGGGTTCGATAAACGGGTTGAGGTGGGCGCGTTGGATCGGATGGTGGAGGAGGGGAAACAGAGGGGGAATAAGGGGTTTAACAAGGTTCTGGGGGATTTGTTTGAGGCATATGTGGCGGCTGTGGTGCTGTCGGATGCTGAGGAGGGGTTTGCGGTGGTGGAGAAGTGGTTGACGGGGTTGTGGGCGGGGAAGCTTGAGGAGGCGGTCAGGGGGGAGGTGCCAGGGACAAAGCTGAGGCATGAGGAGGGGGAGGTTGATATGAGTAAGGTCTACGACCCGGCTGCTAAGGCGGAGTTGCAGAGGAGGGTGATGGGGAAGGAGGTTAAGTTGAGCTATGAGGCTGACAGACCGTTTCTCGAGCTGAAGGGTGATCAGTTAGGTCAGAATAGGCACTTTGTTGCTCTCTATCTGACTGGCTACGGCTACGAGAGGAAGTTGCTCGGCAAAGGCGAAGGTAGAAACAAAGTTGAAGCAGGCAGTTGGGCGGCGACGGAGGCTATGTATGGTGAGACCAAAGAGCTCGTCGAGGAGTGCGCGGAGAAGCTCAAGGTCGTTAAGAAGGCAAAGGAGGAAGACAGGGCGAGGAAGGCTGCAGAAAAGGAAGCCGCAGCGGCAGGCTCTCCGCCGAAGTGACGAGACGGTATGGCGACCAGCGCTGCGTGAGCATCAGAGTGTCAGATTATAACCACGAGAACGCCGTGACTCGATGGTAGCGTCTTGAGTGCCTCAACACAACTCAGAGAACACGTCTTCCGCGAGCATATAGCCAGATCGTCCGGTGTAGAAGTCTCAAGGTCTACGTACCTTAGTGGATGAGATAATAAATCTCCATCTTAAATATCGCTATGGCAAGAATATTTCTAGAGCATCTCATATTTCTACTATGCCTCATCCTACCAATCCTCGCCGCCCGAGAGGTACCTGTACCCGAATTGACACATTAGCCTTCGACACATACATACGTGAATGGGAGACTGTTCTCGTCCAGTGTATGTCCTTGCCCATTTAACATTCAAACTCCTGCTGATCCTCGTGTCAAAGTCAAAAGTCGATACTCACGCCATTGCAAGCAGCTGGCTCCGGCGTACGCAACGGCCGCGACGTTCCTGGAGGACTTCGGGATCTACCTTGCGGCTGTGGACTGTCAAGATTTCTCCGAGCTGTGTGACGAGCATGGGGTCAACAGTTGGCCGACGTTGAGAGTGTATCGTGGTAATCCGGAGGTGTATGAGGGTTATGAGGGTGGGAGGGGGGTGGAGGAGTGAGTCCGCCACTGAGTATGGCTGCGGGCGGTTGGCTGACAGAAGTACAGCTTCATCACCTACTTTAACAAGACGTGCCCGCCGGAGATTTGTCCAACCACAACGACTACCGCAGGAATACCACCACCAACACCACCACCCAACCCCTCCCCAAACACCACCGCCCCCAACGCCATCTGGCTCGCCGAAGACCACTCAATAGCCCTACTCAAACTCCACATCCCCGGTCTCGAAACCACATGCCCCCTCGACTCCCCCTCCCAACCCCTCTCCATCCTCCTCAACTTCACAATCTCACCCAACGGCCACCATCTGGTCCTGAACTCCCACCCCCTCGCCCTCCAAGTTCCCGATCCCTCCCGTCCGCCACAAATCCTCGCACCGCGGATCCCAGCCAACGGCGATCTGGAGGACTACTCACGCTTGAACCTCTTCGATGTAGACTACGTCGCGACGCAAGGCGGACATCTGATCACAGCACTGGACTACGCGATCTATGCCCGGAATAGGGATGATCCTGGGATAAGGTATTATAATTACCACCCGGATATATACGTGGATGTTATTGGGGCTGGGGTTCCTGGATGGCCGGTGCAGACGACGCTGATGGATGGGGTGGAGCAGAAGGGGGTTAAGATCGTGCTTTACGATTCCGCGGATTCGAGGTCTGGTCTTGGTTCTGATGATCCAAACAGAAGATATGCTATCGAGTCGGTCTCATTCGTAGACCGTCCACTCAACTACAGAGCGCCCAGACCGGACGATCGGAAGTGCAGTCTCTGGAGCTGGCGGTGTGCGAATCTTGGGGATCCGCCTTGGTATCAGTTTGTTTGGCCGCAGAACTTTGATCGGTATGGGCGGATTGGGTGTACGCGAAGGGTGGTGTTGATGTGGAAAGAAAGGGTGGAGGGGTGGCTGCCAGTGCCGTTGTGGGTGGTTGTGGTCGGGTGGGGGGTGATTGGGGGGTGGAGGTGGTGGAGAAGGGATGGGAGGGTGGGTGGTGGGAAGGGGGGTAAGCTGCTGATTGGGAGATGATGGATTTCATGAAGGAATTCAACCACTCAAAATAAATGGCCCTATCCGGATCCGTGCTAAGAGCGACTGATACGACAACGAGCATCACACACGGCTCCTCAGGAACTGGTAGATTTCGAGGGACGCCTCCTCTCCGAGCTCAAGACGACTCCAGACCACACGGCCACCGTTCCCCTCCCACCTGGCCTCACTATTCGTCACGGAGATCGGTGTCCCGGCCCTTAAACAGCCCCATTCGGCAACTCCTGCTTACACTCCACCGACGAGACCGCCTCTGCCATCTCCCACTTGACATCCTTCCACATGCTCCCGGCTCTGTTGAGAATACTCGTCGGCCTCCGATCGCTGTCGAGATTCGCCACCAGACGTCTGGTCAAGTCTTGCGGGCCATTCGTGATGCGGATGAGTCTGAAGCCGGCGGATAATGTCCACATTCGGTGCTCGAGCACAACGCCCTTTCGCACGTCGTCCATACCCGTGTAGAGATCTCCGCTGCACTCGAAGATGCAGAGGATATCGTGCACGACGGAATCGCGGAGATGTTGTTGCATCCAGGTGAGGTCGAACTCCATCGATCGGTCGGGGCTGCGAGGGTGTTAGCACGTTGTGACAGTGACAGTGTCTCCCTCGCGAGATCGGGGGTGGGGGCACTATTGCTGGAGATCTTGGTAGGTGACACCGTCACTATAGCTGGGATCACATACCTCTCGGCGAAAAGATGTGGACGCTGCCACGAAGAACTTCCGCTGGGGTGATGGACCTCCACAGCCCGGCTCGGGCCAATGTAGCAGACAGTCATCAGCTGATGGTCGTCGTCTGTGTAGGGCAACGCCTGTTGTTCGTTGTTAAACTTGGCCACGAACCACCTCCTTGCTGCGAATATCTGCTGCTCTTTTGAGTAATTTGCGTACAAATCCATGTCCTTTTCGGTGAAGATGTACGCAAGGTAATTGTACTCTGCGACCAAGAACTGCATAAGGTGGACAGCGTTGGTATGAGCCGCCTGGTCGTCGCTCCAGTGTAGAATGTGCACCATTGGGGAGGCGATGGGGGTTCCAGGTACCCAACGGTTCACCATGTTCGTGGGTGAAATGTGATCGTTGTGCGGAGCAGTGTTGCTTAGCAGTGATTCCATCAGGATCGTACGTTGTGCTTTTATGGTGATCTGCTCGAACAGCAGCAAGCACGGCCATAGAGACCATCATAGAGACACTCACGAGAACGAACTTATCAAGATTCTAGATGCTTCCGCAAGAACAAAACATTGAAAGAGATGAGAAGAATGGTCGAAAGATCTGAGCAAACGATACAAAGCCATCGATTTCTGGAACATGATTGTCGGAGAGCTCATACCATGAATCGTAAGAGCGACAGTTTCGACTGAATTACAGTCGCGAGCGAGCAACTGTGAATGCTGTTAACAGCATCGTGAAAAGAGACAGTCACGCATGTTGCCTGCATCGAAACTCACCATCTGTTACCATAGATTCGCTAACAGAAGAGTCTACGCTCTTTCGAAGACCGTCTCGTGCTTCCCAGTTATGCCTTCTGAGCTTTATTCGCCAAGTTACGACTCTTCCTCGCACACCACAAATGGGTCCGGAACCACGGCCTCGTCGTCTGTAGTCATATCGCCATCCCAGTCGCGTAGGTTCAGTGTCGACTCAAGCACTATATCGCAAGCCGCGTGCTGTGTTGAATCCGACATTGGAGCTGATGTTGTGGTCTGCCCCGGCGCAGAAGCCGGTGGCAGAGGCGCAGAATTACCTTGTCCCGAGACCGCTGCCGCTAGCAGAAGGGCAGGGTCAGATTGTACGGCTTGCTCTGTGACACCAGCATAAGTCGAAGACAGTGCTCCTTCAGCTGGTAGACAACCTGCAACCGGATGCAGCGGGATGCCAGCATGATACTTGTCAGGGAGATTCTGGAACTCAGTCGGCATCTCCAAACGGCACGCCAACGGCGCATGGAACCCCGCCCTCTCAAGCTGAACGTCGTGTAGCATGGCAGCAGACCTCCAGCCTATCGTAGTATTCGTTCTGTTTTACCGCATGTTCGCAGCGAGACGCCGCGTCATGTCTTGTGGAGAGTTGTCGACGTGGATGTCTCCTGGGCCGGCCGAGAGCGTCCACATCTTGTGGTGGCTAGCGTGTTCAGATCTGATAGGCGAGAAAGCGTCCATGCCGTCGTGGGAGCCGAAACAGCATTCAAAGATGCAGATGACATCAAAGGCGAAGTGGTCACGGAGGTACTGCTGTGCCCACGTCAAGTCGAATGCCAATGTGGAAACGTCGTCACTATTGGAACCGTGGTTAGTTAGTGATCCCAGATGTAGCAAGGTGCAGAATACGTACCTTGTTGCGAACAGATGTGTCGAACGCTGCCACTCAACACCACTATCTTCATCGTATGCCTGCTGCTTTCTGACCAAACCGTCACCCAGGTAGCAGAAAACAAACAGGCGGCCCAGATCAGGGTCGTCGTAGTCTAGCTGTAGGTCAGCGAACTTCTGCAGGAACCAGTCCCTCGCTATCATGCTCTGGAAAACGCGGTCCATGGGATGTTCCAGGCCAATGTCCCTCTCAGTTACAACCTGCACCGTAGCACCGTACTCTTCAAAAGCCAACTTCAGATGCTTGGCATTAGCGGCGAATTCTGCATTTCTTCGTCGTTCCAGTGCACGACGAGGACGTCGATCTTGCTGTAGTATGTCTTACCAACCTCTGGAAATGGCGTGAAGCCCTGTTGCACAAAAGAGAAGCCAGACATGGTGTAAGAATGGCAGAAATGGGACTGAGTATCAGAGAGGCGTGGTAGACCACAACAACGCCCGGCCATCAGTGCGGTGGATGCGCTGATATATCATCCAGTACAAATGATGGAGCAGCAAGACCTGGACTGCTCTTGGGACTGCTTTTGATGAGCAGAGAATCTTCCATAAAACATCTCGTAGAAAGAACTTCCGAAGAATATAGATACTTCTCAAACCTACCACCACTCGCAGCTGAAGATAAAAGAAGAGTCCTACAGCATCTCATCTCAGCTCAACCCCATACCACACCCCCCCCTCACAACTCCCTAACAACATCCGCCACCCCCTGCCCAACCATGCCAGCATACTCGCTAAACAACACCCCAAACAACACCTTCTCCCCCTCCGCCTCCGCCCACTCCCCCGCCTTCTTAAGCCGGTCCTTCCACTGCACCTTCTGCTGCTCATCAAGTTCATGCCAATGCTTCGCATTAGCGTCTTTTTGCAGATAGGCGTCCTTATCCGGGTGAACATCCACTGTCACGCCGCCCATTTGCTCAGGCGCTGCGCTCATAACGAGGGCCTTTTGCGAGGGGACGGCGCCCGCAGCTGCGGTGGAGGCTGATGGGGAGGTGGAGATGGAGTGTCGTGACAACCGAGCCTGGAGGCGGCCAAAGGCTGTGGGTGCGGCTTGAGACATTACTGATGTCGCGGAGTCGACAATTTCGACGCGTTTCTTGCCGTACGCCGCTGCGGCCGGCTCGTCGAGGAATTTGCGGACATTGGCGGGCAAGAAGCCGAAAGCACCGACGGCTTTGTCGTCCGCGAAGCCAGTGCGGAAGGCTTGCAGGAGGAAAGCAGAGACGAGGACGACGATGGCGATGATGAAGACGTAGGCGACTTTCATCCATCGCTCATCAGAGGGGTTGCTGAGGACGTAGCGGGAGTGCTTGTTGGTTGGTTCGAGGGGCGAGAGGGGGAAGGTGTCCACGACGACTGTGTGAGCGTAGCTGGTCGAGGCGAGGCGGATGTATTGGGGTCCTAGGTGAGGGATGTTGGAGGCGATTGGTTGGCCATCTTTGTCGGGTTTTGGATCTGGAGCGCGGGCGGGTGAGTGGAAGGGAGAGAAGCAGAGTTTGGTCATTTGTTGGGGGTGGACGTCTCGCATGGTCATGAAGGAGGCGAAGTGGGAGAAGGTGTCGGTGGCGTTTTGGTAGTTGGTGGTGTAGACTTCGATGCTGATGTCTTGGCCGGCGACGGCGATGGCGAATTGTTGATTGCCGTTGCTGTCGGCATCGAGAGCGCAGACGTCCATTGAGGAGGCTTGCTTGATCCGCGAGGGCAGCTTCTTCGTCTGCATGAGCATCGCCGGGCCAGTAGGGTAGAGGTGGAAGACGCGTAGTTCTGCGCCGCTCTTGTTGGGTAGGTTCAGCAGTGCGACCACATTCTCCGAGTTCAAGAACCGCAGACATCGAAACTTTGACCGTGCCTTGATCTCGGAAGAGTCAGGCGTGGCAACCACTCTTCGTGGGCCCTTTGGCGTTTTCTCAGTCTTCTTCGTGCTAAAGTCGTACTTTAATGTCTGCTCATAGAGGTGGTAGTCTGTGCAGTATGCGACGCTGAACGTAGCCTCTTCAGGCTCGGTGATGTCTACATCGTTTGCTTCGGCACGCTCAGGCAGATCGATACTCGTAAGGATGTCATCGGTACCAGGGATAGAGCTAGTGGCGTTGAACACGACGACCTGTGATTGCTTCGCCAGAGACGTTGCTACGGCACCGATTCTCTTGCTGCCAGACTCGCGCCTTTGACTTGGCGAGAGCCGCAATATACGCTGGTAAGTCTCGTTCTTCGCTGTAGTAGGCCTGAAGAGCGAACGCTTCCCGAGCGGCTTATATTGCCCCTTGAGATCGTCCTCATCGGCATCCGTCTTCTGCTTCTTTCGAGGCGGGTACTTGATCTCGAAAGATCGAAGATGCTCGTTCTTGCCCGCGGCCTGGTCCTTCTCAGACGCGTTGATGCCCGCAAAAACTACCAGACCATCTTTGGTGGCGAGATTGCCGAGTGATTGCACGGAGTCCTCATTGCGGGACAGATCGACGTCCACTGCAGTCGTGATCTGGGCTCGGTTGGATATGTCGAGAACAGACTGGGCTTGCGTTAGCTTGCTTGGTGCGCCAACAATTGTTATAGCTTACGATCTGATTTGGAACGCCGGTAGGAGTCTCTCCTCCGCCACCTCCAACTATCAGGTACCCGCGATTGTATGGATCGAAGTCGGCAGAAAAGATGGGGTATGATAGAGTGACTTTGGCGTAGGAGACGTCGGTGCGAGATGTGGGAGGCATCTTTGTGGTTGTTGGACAGGATTGAAGGAGGACAGTCTAGGCCACCTGTTATATACAGTGCATGTTCGCAGGACAAGTGGCAATGTACAGTAAGAGTACACAAGAAGTGGTATGCTTCCCTGAAGCCAAAGTGAAAGAAGCAACGACGTTCCAATCGAGCTAGTCGAAAATCTTAATCAGCGCCAAGATTTTCTCTGATCTGGAAAGAATTCGAGCTTCATCTTGCCTTCTTCAACACCACATACCGCACCAGATGTGAAGATGGCGACAACTCCGGCAGCTGCCAAGGTGCAACCCTCTGCAGCAGACGAAGACCTCACGGACGAGCAAATCGACCAGCTCCTAGCCCGAGCCACAGCACGCCTAAAAGACAAGTCCAAAGCAGACTCGCAAGATGTCCTCAAGCTGGCCGCCGAAGACACGTATACCTTCCCCAAACTCGAACCCTGCAAGCTGGAAAAACCGTACGTCACTCAGAAAGACGGTCTAGCAGCTGTCGACGGCCCAAGATTGGTCGAGGAGCGGCAACGCAAGCAGGCGACGAATGGAGTCCGCAAAGTGACTGACCCTGTCGCGGTCAAGAGGATGGCAATCGAGGTAAGCCATAATCCTTCTATCGATGTGTGTTGCAATGAGGAAAATCTATCCCATATCATCTTGAGCGGAGTCCGGGCGCCGTTATGGTTAGCCCTTCTGCATCTGTGAGAGCATATTAATTCATAGTTACTCTGAGCATATTCTTCTCCTTCGAATCAGTGTGGCAAAAGACTTGATGAACTCGTCGCTGATTGTGGATACAGCAAAAAAAAGCCACCGCAGGCAAGAACTGGTTCGACCTGCCAGCTACCAACCTCACCCCAGAACTCAAGCGCGATTTGCAGCTTATCAAGATGCGAGGTGTGCTCGACCCGCATCGTCATTACAAAAAGGATGGAGGCAAGATGCAGCCACCGGACTTCAGCCAGGTCGGGACCATCATTGAGGGTCCGACCGAGTTCTTCTCGGGCAGGGTTGAAAACAAGCAGAGGAAGAAGACGTTTGTTGAGGAGGTACTGGCTGGTGAGCAAGAGACTGGTCGTTTCAAGCGGAAGTACGGGGAGCTGCAGACCAAGAAGACGAGCGGTAAGAAGGCGTACTACACTGCCTTGAAGGAGAAGCGGAGGGGCGGCGTGAGGAAGGCTGGGAAGTGAAGAGCATGCCTGCCTGCTGATGATTGCTTCACGCTCAAGAATGGTTGATGCCCAGATGCCCACGCTATGCTCAGATCATAGGATGAATCACGAAGAGTCCACGAGCTCAAAGCTCCGACACGATCCGCAACACCAACGCCTGCATATCGACAGCCGCCTGCTGGCCAGCGTGAAGCACTTCTGCATGGTTTGCGCGCCCCTTCCCGAGATACGCGTCCAGCTCCTCTCGACTCATGCCTTGCAGCTCCGGCTCATCTGCTCGCACGGTCGGCTCCAACACCGCGTTGTTCGTCACCAAGCTGAACGCCAGCACTCGCATATCCGAATGCCGCGCAACAATGATCTCTGGCACCGTCGACATACCCACCACATCCGCTCCAAACGTTCTCAACATCCGACACTCAGCTCTTGTCTCGTAGGTCGGCCCACCTACGAACGCGTATACGCCCTCGTGCATCCGCCGTGGACTTGGCGCAGCGGCTCTGACATCCCGCCAGGCCTTATGCGCGAGTTGGCGGAGTGAGATATCGTATGCGTTGCTGAGAGGTGGGAATCGAGTACCGAAATCCTCCGCGTTCGGGCCGCGAAGTGGGTGGAAGCCCACTAGCCCAGCAAGGTTGAGATGGTCATTTAGACAGACGATGTCGCCCACAGCGTAGTCAGGGTTGAGACCGCCGGCAGCGTTGGTGAGGATCATGGTCTGGACGCCGAGGAGGCGGCAGACGCGGGTGGCGTAGGTGACGGTGGACATGCTGTGGCCTTCGTAGAAACTGGTTGAGAAGGGTCAGAAGAGAGACGGAAAGAGATGAGGTGTGTAGAGGTGTTGGATTGAAGGCGTCTATGTAGTGCATGGCTAGCGGTATGGGGTGGACTGACTGGGCTCGACCGACAAGTAGGACCACAGGGACGCGTTGTTGTCCCATGGTGCCAAAGATGAGTTTGCCTTCGTGGCCCGCGACTATACGTGAAATCACAAGTCAACACAACCTCTACCTCACTCCAACTCGCAAGCGTGCACCCGCCGTCAGTCTCCCCAGGTGAACACCTACCAGTACTAACAGGAAAATTCGGCACTGTCTTATAATCCCCCTCCCATCTGCCAGCATCCCCATCATCCGTGTTCAAACACCCAACAATCCCCCCCAACCCACTCCCACACACCACCGCCACGCGCGGTTTCTGCAAGTTTTCGGGAACTTTCGTGCGCAGCCATTCGACGGTCTCCACGCACTGGTTGAAGACCGCGGAGGGCTGGGTGGTTATGTCTGTCATTTCGTCGTGGGCGGCGGTGAAGGTGTGGCGGAGGTGGGTGGCACTGTGGTATAGGGAGGCGGCGTGGTGGAGGAGTTGGAGCATGATATGCACGAGGGTTATAGGGGAGGGGAGGTAGGGAATGAGGTTGTGTTGGTGTGGTTGTAGAGGGTGCGGCGAGATGTGGGTGATGAGTTTTGGCACTCGCAGGGGTAGGTCTTGGTGGTTTTGGGAAGGAGGGTGTGGAGTGGAAGTGTATTCAATGCATCCCTTTGGGGCTTGGTCTCTCTTGTGATTAGATCAACCATGGCGACACCTTCATATGCGCGGTCGCTTACTTGCGCTGCTAAACGGCTGAGAGTATGTACAGTCTGCAGAAAAAGTACAGGCGTATACTAATGATGACCATCAGATATCACCACCCAACACCTCCCTCAATCGCCCACACACCCGGAACCTTCAGCAACAAACCCTCCCCTCCAACATCGAAGAAGAGCTCTCCCAACTCCGCCTACCCCGAGCAGTCCAAGCAACCTACGTGGCCCCCCTCAAACGCCAACCCACCCACGGCATCCCAACCTGTGACCTCCAGCTCCGCTCCTACAGCACCCGCAACCTCGAAGTATTTACCGACTTCGCCTTACGCGCCGCCTACTACCTCAACCTGCCCGCCGCTGGCGCCGTGCCCCTACCAAAGATAACAGAACGCTGGACAGTCCCGCGCTCCGTCTTCGTGCACAAAAAGAGCCAAGAGAATTTCGAGCGTATCACGCTCCGCCGGCTAATCCAGATCAAAGACGGGCATCCCGAGACTGTGAGTATCTGGCTCGCGTTTTTGAAGAAGCACCAGTACTATGGTGTAGGCATGAAAGCGAACGTGTGGGAGCATAGCGGGTTGGATGTGGTGGAGGATATGGAGAAGGAGGCTGAGCGGATTGAAGCGAGGTTAGGGGAGACGATGGCGCTGGTGGGCGCGAGGGAGCATGAGGCGGGGCAGCCCGGGAGGTTGAGGGAGTTGTTGGCGACGCAGCCGTTTAAGGCGCAGTGGGGAGCGGAGGCGCCGATGGGTGCGAATCAGGATGTTCCGCATGCTGGGGAGAGGATGGAGAGGAGGGTTGTGAGGGAGGAGGGCTAGAGGAGGGTTGTGAGGGAGGAGAGGGAGGAGGATGAGGTGTTCAGATGAGTGTAGTTTATATGTATAGTTTGTACAAATGATGTTTGAGCTAGGTCCTTCCCGAATCGAGCATTGCCTGGTTGTTAAGGAAGGCGCGACACACATGTTCCTTCCAGACGGAGTGGCGGTGAGTGGGCACCTCACCTCATCCATCGAGGTCAAAGACATCATACACTTAACAACAGAATACCATATAAGCAACTGCAAAGATGGCCAGCCGTCACACTGTAGCGTATCTGCGCTTGCGACACAGCGGAAACGGCCGCGACGTCGCATACTCGATCGATGCCAACGACGACTTCACATTCGGACGGCGAGAAGTCGCAGAGTCCTGCAGGACACCAGCATTATGCATTTCGAAGCATCATGTCAAGTTCCGCTGCGTCATGTACGAGGAAGATCACGAAACGAGGGTGGCACCGATGGTCTACTTCTGCGTGCTATCCAAGAATCCAGTCCGAATGACTCGACTTGGAGTCGATGGTGAGGAGTGCAGTCGCCACGTAACGAGCGCCAAGGGAGACGTTCTGCTGGACGATGGTGATGTCCTACATCTGTCACGGAGTATCTCTCTCACATTCGCTGCAAGATACGAGTATGCTGCTCTGTCCGACGGCCTCAACGACACACAGCGGAAGGAGTTCCAGCTTTTACGACCATTCTACGAAGTCACCAACCGCAGACTAGGGGTGGGCGGCAATGCCAGCGTTTTTGTGGCGTTGAAGAAGGGGTCGCAACGACAGGTCGCATGCAAAGTCGTCCCCGTTCCGTCCGTCAGTCAATCAGCTGAAGCACGCATCTTGAATGATATCACGCTGGATGAAAAGCAACGCAAGGCCCACTTATCAGACATGGAGCGGCGCATGAACAAACGCCGCGTAGAGTTGACCAGAGAGTACAGCGTGCTCAAAGACCTCAGCCATCCCAACATCGTCGCTCTGGAGAAGGTCCTGTACACTTCGAACAACGTCTACATCTTTCAGGAACTCGTCACTGGTGGCGACCTGCTCTCCTACACAGAGCTCAAGGGCGTGCTCGATGAGCCACAAGCAGCAGTGATCGTGCGACAAATACTAAAGGCTGTGGATTACTTGCATGGCAACGGCATTGTGCATCGCGACATCAAACCCGAGAACGTGCTCATGTCTTCGTGGAGAGATGGTGCACGCATTGTACTCACCGACTTTGGGCAGGCGAGGACTATTGCCGATGCGAAAGCTGTTGCGAAGAACTCGAGTGTGTTTCGGATGCAGAGCTTCGTCGGGACGATCGGGTATACTGCGCCGTAAGTGCTTATGTACATGTATATGTGATCAGCATGTTATGCTGACTTTGTCTTCGTAGTGAGGTACTGAGACAGCTGAAACGCGACCTACACGACAAAGGCTACAGCAAAGCCATCGACATCTGGTCCATCGGGTGCATCGCCGCAGTCCTTCTCACAGGACATATGCTCTGCCCAGATCAGCCAGATATGAATAACGACGACGACCAGGACTACGAATACTCCCAGCTCTCCATGACAGTCGACCTCACCGTGCTCGATACTGCAACATGGTGGCAGTTCGTGGGTCGAAAGGCGAGATCGTTCATTCGGGGCTGCGCAGCTGTGGATGAAGATCAGAGGCTCACGGTCAGGCAAGCGCTCTTGCACGAGTGGTTCACTAACAGGCATTACGCTGGCGAACTTGAAGCCGCATATCAACGCGCTATTGCTGACTGGACGCCTCGGAAAGAAGTGGGCAATATCATCGTGTCACTGCATACTGCGGAAGCAGCACCGATGAAGCAGACCTCCACTGCGAATGCCAAATCTCGTCATTTTGAAACACCCGTTCAGCGGCCCGCAAAGGAGAGCTTGTTCTTCAGCAAGAAAAAGACTGCCAACGTCGTGCCGAGAAGACCTCTCGTTCCGTTCGCTGATGCAGAGACTTTGATCGAGGAGGAAACGATCCATGTTGCGGCCTCTCCACCGCAGCCAGCTGACAGTCTCGGCAATGCTTTCACGAATATCGACGACCGCGACATACCGTCACCTCCACCATACTCACTTCCAGGACAGACATGTGGTCCGTGGACAACGCAGATGGGACTCGATAGCCTACCGCCTCCACCGCCTGGGAGCTACTGGCAGCCCTCGATGTAGCTTCGGCATGCTTTCAGAGAGTTTCGCGACACGACCTGACGAGACAGATCTATCGCCTCCTGCGTTGGGTATCCCGATGTATATTAATTTACTTGCTGTCAAAGAATTCCTGGAGAGATGTGGCTTGTTGATGAGGCGATCTAGCTAAAAGCAATGTAGCTGCTGTGTAATTTGATACTTGCTTCAACAGAGTCGCACTCCTTAACCAACGATCGAACCGCAATCAAAATTCCTCAGTGTGATGATTTTGCTCGACACTCAGATCTCACTGTGTTGGCTCCTTCCTTGATAATGTAGAATGCAACAACGGTGACGTAATTGAAAGTTTCGAATGCACCTTCCCTCGCTTCTCGAGGCTCAACATTTATATGACAACGTGAGGTCTTCTGTTAAGTACTGTACAGTTGTTGTTCAACAGTTAGCTTCCTGATACTGGCGAAGTGATCCTCGCAGGTTGCCGCTTCCAGTAAAATTTGTCCTTGTCGCTGCCTTGAACAGCAACATTATTTCAAGATGAACTACGGTACCCTTCCTCCCCAACCCATCTCAATACCCAACACTGACACCCCCCACAGACGCCCTCATAGAAAGCCTAGTCGACTCAGGCTATGTCCCCACCCCCATCCTCCGCCGCGGCATCCGCGCCCAACTCCGGGAACGTCTACGCCTCATCGGCTCTACCACGCTCTCAGAGTCTTATGAGACGAAGATGCGCTACGTCGAGCTCCTCCGCTCCAGGCCTATAGCCATCGAGACGGCGTCGGCTAACGAGCAGCACTACGAAGTCGGCACCGGCGTGTTGACGAATATGCTCGGGCCACGGATGAAGTATTCGAGCTGTTTGTATCCGAAGGGTACGGAAACGTTGGCGCAGGCGGAGCGAGCGATGTTGGAGTTGTACGTGGAGAGGGCGGGGCTGAGGGATGGGATGAGGATGTTTGATCTGGGGTGAGTTCGCCATCTTGAGTGAAATGACCGAGTGTTTGAGAGCAGCCTGCTAACGACGGTGTGACTGCAGTTGTGGATGGGGCTCACTATCCCTATACCTAGCCGAAGTCTTCCCCAACTCAAAGATCACGGCGTTCTCTAACTCGCGGACACAAAAACAACACATCGACTCCGTCGCCGCATCAAAGAACTTCACGAACCTCGAAGTCGTGACCGGCGACATCGCCACCTATGACTTCTCCGGGACATCTCTCGAAGAGGCGTTCGACCGCGTCCTCTCGATCGAGCTATTTGAACACATGAAGAACTACGAATTACTTCTCAAAAAAGTCGCCACCCTACTTAAACCCGGCGGCAAACTCTTCATCCACTACTTCGCGCACAAAACCACACCCTACGACTTCGAGACCGGCTGGATGACCACGCACTTCTTTACCGGAGGCACAATGCCGTCGGCTGATTTGTTGCATTACTTTCAGAAAGACTTGACGCTGGAGAAGCAGTGGTGGGTAAGCGGCACGCACTACGCGAAGACGTGCGAGGACTGGTTCAGCCGGATGAGTGAAAGGAAGCAGAGGGAGGCGATGTGGCCGGAGCTGGAAGCGACTTACGGGACGGACGAGGCGTGGAGGTGGTTCTACCGGTGGCAGGTCTTCTACCTGGCGTGCGCGGAGCTCTTTGCGTTTAATGGGGGTGAGGAGTGGGGTGTGTGTCATTATTTGTTTGAGAAGAGGGAGCGGTGAATGAAGATCCTCTCGAGATGTGGGAGAGATTAATATGTAGCGTAACTTAATCATGATACTAGCAAGCGCTTCGGCGTACGAGAGCGATTTGATAGTTCGTTGCCACTTACAAGACATCTTTCTCGCGCTCTTTCAGTAGCGAGATGATCTGGCTTCTCCTCTTCTCCGCCCTGGCTAGCTCGCGCCCAAGTACTTCTTGCTCCTTCTGCAGCATCTGACGCTCCGCGCCCTCGAACTTCTCCTGGTGCGCCGTCTCTGCTGCGCTATATGCAGCTGTGATCTCCTTTAGCCTCCCCTTATGGCTTTGCTCAGCGGCGCGCTCGTGGTGTGCATATTGATCTTCTGCTTTCTTCTCTGCAGCACCGCACGCAGCCGTGAATTCTTTCAGTCTGCGGTGGTGAGCTCCCTCCGCAACGCGCTCCCAGTGCTTGTACGAATTCACTGCAAACTGCCCGGCTTCATCTAGCTTTCGCTGCGTGACTTGTGCTTGTGCCAGTGCTTCGGCGCGGACTGAAGCTAGCACGCGTCGCAGGCTGTCGTTGATGGTCTGCTCGAGGTAATCGGTTTGCTCCGTGCGTCGCTTGCGGGCTTCTTCTGCTGTGCCTTCGGCGTTCCGAGATGGGTGCGATCTCATGGTCCGGGCTGCGGCTGCGGCGGCTATGGCTGTGATGTCCTCCAGGGAGGGCTCGGAGGCCGCAGCTGTGGCGTGCGCCTCCTTTTCGGTGACAGGGGTTACATCTTTCGGTAGCTTTCGTGGAGCTTTGAAGTCGCCGATCGCGAGTTTCTTCTGCAATGCTGTCACCAGCTTCTCGAGCTTTCCAGCCTTCGCGGGATCGGGACGCGAAGCTTTCTTAACTAGCACTTGGTCTTTTGCTTGAGCACTGGGTATCGTGTCTAGATGCTGAGTCGGCGCGGCTTCCTCGAATCTCACTTTGCGGTCGCTTCGTGATCTGGTAGTGGCCGCAGCAGCGCCATGAGGTTGGCTCTTCGTAGGCGGCACTGTATTCTGAGGTGGGAACGACGGTGCCTTAGGACCAGACGCAGAGAAAGTAAAATCCTGTTTTGCTCGACTCGAGGAATGTTTCTCTCGATCTGGAGCACTGAGAACGACGCCTTTGCTTTGGATGTCCATGTTGCTAGTATGAGTGTGCTGTCAAGCTTGGTGAGCTGCGCATTGGTATCTCGACGTTAGGAGAAGGTGAAGGTTTGTGGCGGAGAGTGGTGAAGGTCCTCAACTCCTGTGTGCGAGTGAACGACGGTTAATGATCGGACAACGAAGAGCCACATCCGGTAACTTGAAATGATGGAGAAATAAGTTGAGAGGAGGCCCGGTGCGAGAAGTGAGACTCGTACGCCCGAGTCGGATGAAGTGAGGTTGGCATAAACGTAGGCAGCCCACTGACCGCTTCTTACTGAAGAGATGAAGAACTCCAGCCGAAAGTCATACCTACCACCTCGACTATCTCGCTGAACGACATTGGTACTCTGTTGATGAGGCGTGCCTTGAACGCGGACGACTGGTTGCTTTACTCGACTCGACTGCCACGGTACGGCCTCTAGCGCAACCACACTGACGCGCAAGTCCGCGCACAATGGCAGACGAAGAATACGCATGGCTACAGAACTACTAAGCGTTCATGAAAATAATCGACAGCATGCGGGAGGCGCTTGACGGACTTACTATGGATGCCACGACGTTTTCTTGCGTACTCGACCAAGTGCGTCTCCTGGCGAACCGTGACGATGCAACTCCTGCGCAGGCAAGAGGTCTAGACTCCTCTCAGCGCATACCAGACTTATCCAAAACCCAGATACGGGAGATACTAGGTCTGTGCCCGGATATTGGGAAGGACTCCCGGATGCATTGTCGCAAGGTGAAGGAAGCAGCCATTGCGCTGGTCCGAGGCACACGAAAGTTTCAAGAAGCACTTGGACTCTGCGACGAGATCAACGAGACGGGTGCGGATGCTCTTGCTGAAAGGTGTAAAGCGCTGCTCGCTGAGCTTCGAGCAGAAGGGGAGGCTGGAGCGGAGACCACAATCCCCAAGAGTCCTGCGACTTCGACCTTGAGCGCGGTCGTTACTGGAGCTCTGAAAGACTCCTTCACTGATGCCGAAGTGGAGGATTCCGGACGGAGCGAGGGCGATGAAGAGCGATCCGAGGTTGAGAGCATGGAGGAAGGAGAAGCCGAGTGAGTTTTTCATGTAGCGCGACCGCAATCGCCATTACAGACGGATGATGGCGCTACACGAACGTATCTGCCATGATTGCGGTATGCTCTCCCACTGCCCTACCCCAGGAACACTACTAACGGCATCCCGAGTAGAGGAAGGTGGCATAGGAACCATCGCTTCGGTGGGGAAAAGACCGCGCCACTCGTGACGATGACCGTGGACGACAGATCTGAGGGTTGGAGGGGGAGAGGGGGTGGTGTGGGTTTTCGAAACTGTATCTGGCACTGGACCGCGTTTGCTATTTCGATAGGGGGGCGATGAAGTTTGTCGTTTACGGTGGTCGATCGCTACAACTCCGTGGGCTCTGTTCGTGCTTCATAGCTACAAATGCACGAGCGGGCGCGGGCGCGGAGAGTTCTTTGTTCCTTCATTCGATTCTTGCGGTATTATTGAATGCATGTAGTCAAGCACGTTCGCTCTATTCTACCCCTGCATACAGCGGAAGCAACCGGCGCAGGGTTGACCGGCGAATCAGCATCCCCACGCTCGAACGCGACCGTTGGCGACACGGGACTCCTTGAACATTATTATTGTCGACCCAAGTCATGTCCTTCGTCTTTCCTACGAACGGGCACATGTCCGTCCTTTGATCTCCCTCAATAGTAATCCGCGGTTCCTGGGCTGATTCCTAGCGCTGGCGTATGGGAGCTGAAGCCTGAGAACCACCATACACCAGGAATTTGTGGTTGGGGCAGAGTGAGGGAGGAGACGAAGCACATACACCATCAGCGACATGTCGAACTACCGCAACTACGATGTCGACACACGCGCATGGCAGCAGGACCCAACAGAGGGCTGGGTGGCCTCGGAGGTCACGAAGAAGACGGTGAACGGGGAGAATGTCAAGTTGGTCTTCACACTCGACAACGGCGAGGTGAGTGTGGGATACTGGTGCTGATGATGGTGGTGATATGATAGACTGATCAAATGATAGACAAGAGAAGTCGACACGACGATCGCGGCGTTTGCAGAAGATGCCATGAACTCGACACTACCCCCTTTGATGAATCCGGCCGTGCTCGAGGCCAGCGACGATTTGACCAACCTCTCACATCTGAATGAGCCAGCGGTGCTGCAAGCGATTAAGCTTCGCTATGCGCAAAAGGAGATCTACACATACTCCGGCATCGTGCTGATAGCCACGAATCCGTTTGCACGAGTCGACTCGCTCTATGTCCCGGGCATGGTACAAGTCTACGCCGGCAAGAACCGCTCTTCGCAGGCGCCACATCTGTTCGCCATCGCTGAGGAAGCCTTTGCGGATATGCTTCGTGATGGCAAGAACCAGACGATCGTGGTATCAGGAGAGTCGGGAGCCGGTAAGACTGTGAGTGCCAAATATATCATGCGGTACTTCGCCACACGAGAACCTCCCGAACAACCCGGCGCACGAAGTAGAGGCCGCGCAGACACCATGAGCGAGACGGAGGAGCAGATCCTGGCCACCAACCCGATCATGGAAGCATTCGGCAACGCGAAGACGACACGAAACGACAACTCCTCCCGCTTCGGCAAGTACATCGAGATCATGTTCAACAAGAGCACGGAAATCATTGGCGCGAAAATCCGGACATACTTGCTGGAACGGTCAAGATTGGTCTTCCAGCCGCTTAAGGAGCGGAATTACCACATCTTCTACCAGCTTGTCGCAGGCGCTACGGACACTGAGAGGGAGGAGTTGGGTCTGATACCGGTGGAGCACTACGACTACCTCAACCAAGGTGGTGCGCCGGAGATCGACGGGGTGGACGATGGCAAGGACTTCAAAGACACCCGGCAATCGTTGACCCGGCTTGGTGTGCCAGAGGACGTACAAGCGCATCTCTGGAGGATACTAGCGGCGCTGTTACATATCGGCAACATTCAGATCACGGCGACAAGATCGGACTCCCAATTGGCACCTTCCGAGCAAAACTTGGACAAAGCTTGCAAGCTTCTTGGGATTGATGCGTCCGAATTTGCGAAGTGGACTGTCAAGAAGCAGCTGGTCACTAGAGGGGAGAAGATCATGTCGAATCTGACACAGCAGCAAGCGACAGTCGTTCGGGATTCGGTCGCCAAGTACATCTACTCCTCGCTCTTCGACTGGCTGGTTGAGACGATGAACTCTTTCCTGGCTCCGGATCAGATCTTGAAGGATGTCAACTCGTTCATTGGCGTATTGGATATTTACGGCTTCGAGCACTTCGCCAAGAACAGCTTCGAGCAGTTCTGCATCAATTACGCCAACGAGAAGCTACAGCAGGAGTTCAATCAACACGTCTTCAAGCTCGAGCAAGAAGAGTATGTGAGGGAGCAGATCGACTGGACTTTCATCGACTTCTCAGACAATCAACCTTGCATTGACCTTATCGAGGGAAAGATGGGTATTCTGTCTTTGCTGGACGAAGAATCGAGGTTACCAATGGGCTCGGATGAGTCTTTCGTAACGAAGCTTCACCACCACTACTCCCAGGACAAGCACAAGTTCTACAAGAAGCCACGATTCGGCAAGAGCGCGTTCACGGTCTGCCATTACGCCATTGACGTGACCTACGAAAGCGACGGTTTCATCGAGAAGAACAGAGATACCGTACCTGATGAGCATCTGGAGGTGCTCAGGAGTACGACTAGCACCTTCCTGAGCGAAGTTCTGGAAGCTTCAGCCGCCGTCAGAGAACGCGACAATGCTGCTGTCGCCCCTAAGGCTAACGGCCTTAGTAAGAGAGCTGGCGCTGCGGCGACTAGGAAACCAACACTTGGCGGCATCTTCAAGAGCAGTTTGATCGAGCTAATGAACACCATCAATTCGACGGATGTACACTATATCAGGTGTATCAAGCCCAACGAAGGAAAGGAGGCATGGAAGTTCGAGGGGCCTATGGTGTTGAGCCAGCTACGAGCTTGCGGTGTTCTTGAGACGGTCAAGATCAGCTGCGCTGGCTACCCGACACGATGGACGTACGAGGAGTTCGCGCTCCGATACTACATGCTCATCAAATCCACGCAATGGACCACCGAGATCCGGGACATGGCCAACGCGATTCTCCGGAAGGCGCTCGGCGAAGCGAAGAACGACAGCTCGGATAAGTACCAGCTGGGTCTGACCAAGATATTCTTCCGCGCCGGCATGCTCGCCTTCCTCGAGAACCTGCGCACGAACCGCCTCAACGAAGCCGCCATCATGATCCAGAAGAATCTTCGCGCAAAATATTACCGGCGGAGGTACCTGGAAGCTATCGACGGGATTAAAGCTTTTCAGGCCCTCCTCAGAGGCGTCCTCGCGCGACAGCGAGCAGAGGAGGCGCGGCGGCAACGCGGCGCCACGACCATCCAGCGCGTTTGGAGAGGCCAGAAGGAAAGGAAAAGGTACGTACGCTTCCGCAACGATCTCATCAAGTTTGAAGCGCAGGCCAAGGGATGGCTTTGCCGGAAGCAAATCCTAGATAAGAGAGTTGGGGATGCTGCGAGGACGATTCAGCGCGCGTGGCGGGCGCATACGCAGATGCGGGCGTGGAGGGATTACAGGAAGAAGGTCGTGCTGGTGCAGAGTGTGTGGCGAGGAAGGACAGCAAGGAGGGGGTACAAGAAGATACGCGAGGAGGCGAGGGATCTCAAGCAGATTTCTTATAAGCTTGAGAACAAGGTTGTGGAGCTTACGCAGTCGTTGGGCACGATGCGGAGTGAGAATCGGCAGCTCAAGGGCCAGGTTACAAATTACGAGTCGCAGCTCAAGAGCTGGAGGGACCGGCACAATGCTTTGGATACCAGAGCGAATGATCTGCAGCGGGAGGCCAATCAGGCTGGTATCACGGCTGCCAAGCTGGAGGCGATGGAGGCGGAGATGCAGCGCTTGCAGGCCACGTACGAAGAGAGCACAGCCAATATGCGCCGGTTACAGGAGGAGGAGAAGTCGTTGCGGGAGAACCTGCGTGTCACCAGTCAGGAGCTGGAGACTGCTAGGCAGAGCAAGACTGCTTCCGAGACGGAGAAGCTTTCGTTACGACAGCAGCTTGCGGATCTCCAAGATCAACTGGAGCTTGCGAAACGTGCTGTGCCGGTCGGTGGCGAGCTTGTCAACGGCAACGCTCTGCCGCCTCAACCTTCCGGCCTCATCAACCTTGTCTCGGCCAAGAAGCCGAAGCGAAGAAGCGCTGGTCCCGAGCAGATCAACACCGACCGTTACAGCGGTTCCTTCAACCCACGGCCGGTCTCGATGGCTTTCGGCGCCACTGCTTCCGGACACGCACAGAATCTATCTGGCTCGACTTTCAACCCTGGTCTTGAGAATGTGGAGATGGAGCTCGAGAATCTGCTTGCGGACGAGGATGGCCTCAACGACGAAGTCACCATGGGCTTGATCCGCAACCTGAAGATTCCGGCAGCTGGCGGCACCCCACCGCCAACAGACAAGGAGGTCCTCTTCCCAGCCTACCTCATCAACCTCGTTACTTCCGAGATGTGGAACAACGGCTTCGTCAAGGAGTCCGAGCGCTTCTTGGCGAACGTGATGCAGTCGATTCAACAAGAAGTCATGCAACACGATGGCGACGAGGCAGTCAACCCAGGCGCTTTCTGGCTTTCGAACGTACACGAGATGCTGTCCTTCGTCTTCCTCGCAGAAGACTGGTACGAGGCGCAGAAGACGGATAACTTCGAGTACGACCGCCTACTGGAAATCGTCAAGCACGACCTTGAAAGCTTGGAGTTCAACATCTACCACACCTGGATGAAGGTGCTGAAGAAGAAGCTGCACAAGATGATCGTACCCGCTATCATCGAGTCGCAGTCACTACCCGGCTTCGTCACGAACGAGAACAACCGCTTCCTTGGCAAACTCCTGCAATCGAACAACGCGCCTGCGTTTAGTATGGACAATCTACTCACGTTGCTGAACAACGTGTTCAAGGCGATGAAGGCGTACTACCTCGAGGACTCGATCATCACGCAGACAGTCACTGAGCTGCTGCGACTGGTTGGGGTGACTGCATTCAATGACCTGCTCATGCGGAGGAATTTCCTCAGCTGGAAGCGTGGCCTGCAGATCAACTACAACATCACCCGTATCGAAGAGTGGTGCAAGAGCCACGATATGCCTGAAGGCACATTGCAGCTCGAGCACTTGATGCAAGCGACGAAGTTGCTGCAGCTGAAGAAGGCGACGTTGAACGACATCGAGATTATCCAGGATATTTGCTGGATGTGAGTCCCTCCCCTCTACCTTCCTATCACGTACTATCACACCATTCTGACTTGTCTCTCCACAGGCTCTCCCCAAACCAAATCCAAAAACTACTAAACCAATACCTCGTCGCCGACTACGAACAACCCATCAACGGCGAGATCATGAAAGCCGTCGCCTCCCGCGTCACCGACCCCAAATCCGACGTCCTCCTCCTCCAAGCCGTCGACATGGAAGACTCCGGCCCCTACGAGATCGCTGAGCCGCGGGTCATTACCGCGCTAGAGACGTACACGCCTAGCTGGCTGCAGACGCCGCGACTGAAGCGGCTGGCGGAGATTGTGAGCGCGCAGGCGGTGATGCAGCAGCAGATGGACGCGGGGGGGTTGAGTAAGGTTGATGAGGATGGGTTGTGGGCGGTTAATGGACACAATGGGAATGGGGTTAATGGGGTTCATGATGTTGAGTTGAGTGATGGGGAGATGAGTCCGAGAGGGTAGAGCCCACGCCCGGTAGCAGGGGCAGCGAGGACGTGGAAGACGGGGTTGAGAGAGGGTGTTTTGTCGCCGCCGCCTGTGCGGGAGCGGTTTTCGTACAGTGCGAGGGCGTGTTTTGGAGTTTAAGCGACTCGTTTTGCTGTGCATGTGAAGGTTTCATGGGGAATTTTGGACTTCAATGGTGAAAGGGGTTAGATGTGTGGTGAGAACCTAGGATAGTGTGTACTACGGGTCATAGACTCTGCAAAACTCTCCGAGCTACGAACAGTAGTCAAAAGGTCATCAGATTGCTCTCAGTATCATATTGCTATCGTCGGGATCGCTGACAGCCGGCTGCCGACGATGGACCCAGCCCGAGGCTCTCCAATATTACATCGAGCTCGATTCATCCATGAGCTCGCTCTCAGCACCTTGTCGCTAACTCGGAGAGGTTTGCAATCGCTCAAAATTTGACAGCTCTCACAAAAATCTCCTGAATCCTGTTGTAGGCTATCCATCCATGAAACCGCTCACAGCGCCCTGTCACTAACTTGGAGAGTTTTGCAATCGTAACGCTCAAATATCACCGTGCAAATCTCTCCTATCGCCAATTGAGCTCAATCCATCCATGAAATCGCTCACAGCACCCTTTCACCAACTCGGAAAGTCTTGCAATCGCTCAATAATCATCATCCTCCTCGTCCTCACCATCAGCGGCAGTGCGAAGACCTTCACCAATATCCTCGCCGACTTCGATCTTGACATAGGCCGGCAGTCCAGGGATCTCTGGCTCTGGGCGTTTGCTCTCACTCTCCTCGTCGACTGGACCTGGTGGCTCTGGCGTCTCAGCGACCTCACTTTCACCTTCACCATCTTCTTCACCAGACATCTCAGCATAGTTGCGCTTGGCACCGGCACGCTTGACGCGAGTGGTTGGTGGTGGCGTTGCGTACTCTTCTTCACCTTCTGCTGCCGCCGATGGAGTGCGTTTGACTTCGGCTTTCGACTTCTTGCCTTTGCCTTTGGCTGGAGTCTTGGTGACCTTGTTGGGTTTGGCTGCGGTCTTCCCCTTGGTCGCAGCAGCTTTGGTGGCAGCGTCGGTCCCGCCGAGCTTGCGGAAGTGCGTCAGGCGGTGGGAGATAGCTTTGGCAGTGCAATCTGGAGTACGTCAGTGAGTGGCCTCAGGGGGTGGATGAGGTATGACAGCGAGTCGTACCTGTGCCCATGGATGCTGCGACGTCACGCATCTGAGCCGCGTCGAGCTTGACATTGCAGATCTGGATGACCTTGGCCATGAGCTGAGAGGTCGTCAGCACAGATCCGGGTTCAGATGGACAGGCGCATTGTCCACAACGAAGGGGTCGACTTACTTTGGCATCCGCCTCGGCGTTCCAGATCATAGGCATCTTGGTGTTGCTGTGAGATATTCTCTCGGAATGCTGAAATGGGTGTGTGGTGATGAGTGGATTGATATGAGCTTATAACACTGTTGCTGTCGTCGAGATGGCTGCTGGATAGGAGAGGGTGTTCAAAGTGGTGACTGGAAAAGGAGGAAGAACTTGAGAAGACAGAACGGCAGAGATAGTAAGTAAATGAGGTGGCTGGTCAATTGATTTGAAGTAGTTTCGTATTGTGCCGAAAATAGCACATGTGAGGTTGATGAGGTGATGTCGTGGGCTCACGTGCACTTACGCAGAGTGATTGAAGTGAAGTCAAAGTCAAAGCACGCTTGCAATACTTGTGTTCTATGCACAGACACAGGTGCTCAGGACGCGGACTTACATCGTGAGAATGGTCGAGATGACCATATGCATGAGACGAGTATGCAACATGTCTACAAGAACAACACACTGCCTCATGCCTCACCTCCTCTGTGGTGGAGGCGGCGCACCAAACCCACCTCCCTGCGGCGTCCGTCGAAACATCGAATCATCATGCCGTCTCCTGTAATCCTCCTCCCGCTCACGCTGCATCATCGCCTCCTGCTGCCTCCTCCTCAAGTCTTGATCCCGCTGAAGACGCTCCTGCTCCTCTCTCATCGCCATCTCACCCTCCATCTGCGACTGCCGCCTCAAATCCAAGCTTCTATTCTGCATCAAGGGCCCACCACCAAAATGCGGCGGCTGAAGAGGTTGTGGCCGTTGCTGATGAAGACCTTGCTGACGCTCTTGTTCTTGCTGCCGTTGTTGCTGGGCGAAGTGGTGCTGATCCTCCTCGTGCCTGCGTTCAGTCATGTCCTGCTGCCGCCTTCGCATTTCCTCACGATCGCGCTGCTGAGAAGCCATGTACTGCTGTTCTTGTCGGAACTGCTCATCGCGACTCATGGTACGATGGTGTGGTATTGGGAACGGACCGCCCATGGAACCGCCTACAGAGCCGTTATGGGCGTGATGGGCGTGGTTCTGTGCCTGGCTGGATGGAGGTTGCGAGTAAGGAGGCATCTGTTGCCCACCATACGGATTCGTCTGCAGAGATCGAGCTTCTTGCTGTGACTGTTGCTGGCCTAGCATATTCGCACGAGCTTGATCATGAGCTTGCTGGTTCGGCTGACCAGTGAGTGACGGTGTCCTTGCATGACCTATGCCACTGAGTAGCGGTGGTGGTGACGGGTTTGCTCTCGGCTGGCCAAGTGATCCAAGCAAGGACGAGCGATGATTGTGCTGGAAGTAAGTGCGTCCATCTCGGTCCATGGCCGGGGTGCCAGCACTGTGGCCGCTACCCTGTCCCAGGAACCGCGAAGTCCAGTCAGGTTTAGGCGTCTGTGACAATGGACCATTTCCAGGGTTGGGTTCGATCTTCGGGGTGGGAGGTCCCGATGCCGGTGCTGCAATCGGCTGACCAAACGGCACACGTCCTGGTAACGATGTCTGGCCGAATGATGGCTCTCGTCTCACTCCAGGTATGCTGGAGCCCGAAGGATTGGAAATCGAGCCAGATCGAGCATGCATTTGCGAAGCGGGAGACGCAGTGCGCGGTGGCGCTGGAGCTGGCGCTGGATTGTCGCGCCTCGGTGGTTGTTGGTCGTCATCGTTGTTCAGTAGTGACATGACGTTCGAACGCTTCGGCTCTACTGGCGTTGGTGTAGCTGCGGGCGGATGTGCAGGCGGAATGGTCGACATGGGTGTTGGACGAGGATCCTCTCGTTTCGTCGGCGAGAAACCGAAAGGGGAGCGTTGCGTGAACGATGGAAATGGTGATGGTGATGGAGCCGAAGAGTTGAAGGTTGAAAAGCCATGCGACGGTCTCGGGAAAGAATTGCTCGTGAAGCCCGGACGATGTGGCGAAGGTGGCCGTTCTTCAATCGCAGGCTTCCGCTCTGGTTGGTGCAGTGGTTGACTAAGTGGCGAGCCTTGGGACATGTTTCGCATGAGACCCTGCCGATGTAGCTGTTCCATGCGCTCGGGTTGGTGGGGCTGCTGCTGTTCTTGCTGTAGTCGCATCGCTCGCTGTTGTTCCTGCTGGAGATTGATCACGTAATCGGGTGTGACTGCAGCCGTGCGAGCAGCTTGTTGAGATGGAGGCCGGGAGGCGGGGTCTTCAGCTGTACGTAGCCCAAAGCCAGGCTGCACAATGGATCGCGGGTCTGGCCGGGTGTCTGCATTGTAAGTAAGACGTCCAAGCAGATGTTGCGATGGCCGCATTTGCGATGGCGCAGCAATATGCGCCTGAGCTGGCGCTACTGTCGAGACAAGTGGGCTCGGTGCGGCTCGAGCTGCTTGTATGGGCGTATGCATGTTGGAGGAAGTCCCACGAGGCTGACTCTGATACTGAGTTGGCGAGGCCTGCTTCGGCAGCTGCACACGCGGCGGTGGGCCACCTTCGTCGACGTCCATCGCGTCTCCCTGCGACGCAAGTGGTCGTTGCGCATTGGAAGGCACACTATCGTACTTGCGCTTCTGTATTGGTGTAGGAGTAGGCGGAGGACCGACATCTTCACCGCGAGCCCTGCGTTCGTCTGCATCGATGGCCGATTGCTCGAGCTCAGGTCGACTGCCACTTTCGATTTGGCGCTGGTAGTGGTTCTTGATCATAGTTTGCGTCTTCGTGCCCATGTGTGCGGATATTGCGCCGAAATCTCTACCAAAATGGCCAATGTACTTAACAAAGTCATTTTGCTCAGGGACCGACCAATAACTCGATGCGCTCTGCTTTGTCGTTGGAATTTGATTCCCCGTCTTTGGTCTCTCGGGGTCTTCAATTGCTGCCATCGGCTGCAGGAAGCGCTCTTGGGTATACACCATCTGGCTGTCCGCTTGAAGTATGCCATGGTGGCCTGTTTGCATACTAGCGAGGAGAGCTGCGTCATCGAGCTGCTTTTGCCGTGCCTGGTCTTCTTCCTGCATATACTGCTTCGCGGGAGATCCCAGTGGAGCTGCAGCAATCAGCTGCTGAGTGTTCTTTGCCTTCCTTCCTCCGACCTTGTCACCGTTGCGTCTCTGCCGCTTGCCTGGCTTCTCGGGTCCAGCGTCACCAATCGACTCTGCTTTCCCTCCCAGTCCAGGCTTCTTCGCGGGAGATGGGCCCATCAGGCTAGCCTTAGACTCAATTTCTTTCTCCCCAAAAGTCGTCGGAGCCGCAGCACGCCGCGGTCTACCTTTCTCCGACGTCGCATCAACGGAAGTGATATCCTCTGGCCGTACGAGATCCGCCATAAGGCCTCCCATACGACCACGAGGCCCTCTCGCGCCTCCTCTTCCACGTCGTCCGCCCGCTTTCAGCTTCTTCGTCCTAGTATCGCGGAAGCGGCCGTCCCATTTCTTCGTATAATAGTGCCGGATGCAGTCTTCATAAGTCCGCCCTGGGAGCAACGAAGCAATCTCTCCCCACTTCTTCGGAGTCTCTTTGAAAGCAGCAACGAAAATGTTTTGTTCGTTGTCCGTGAAGTTGTCAGCTGCTGGGTCATACGAGAACACCATGGTGAGCTCCTCAGGGTCGCGATGGCGGTTAGTATCAATGAAAGTACCACGTCGAAGCTCGTCCTCGGTTTTCTGATTTGGCACAATCGCCTCCTTCTCCATGTCGGCTTGGTTCTTCTTCGTCTCCCGATCTTGTCGTTCTTGCTCGATACGTGCGGTTTCTTCGGACTGCTTGAGCACTTGCTCGATCTCGTACTCACTGCTGTTCTTGTACAGTCGCCTGCTTTCGAATACGGGAGCGGGCGGTGCCATAGGTGCGTCGATTTCAGGACCAGGTTCGAGAGATTGCTGTCGCTCAAGCCTCTCCTGTTCCTCCTTCCCTCGATCGAGATCCTCGCATTCTTCCCGCCACCTTCGGTACTTGTCCACGAACGACTGCTCGGTGTCATCTTGCATTCTCTCATCATTGTGCAGCTCTCCCTCCAGGATGTCCAATGTATCTTGTTCCGATTCAAGATCTTCTTTGTGGCGTTCTTGAAAGACCGTGGTATCGTGAAACAAATGTCGTCCGTCTTTGATGAGGTAAGGAAGCGAGATGGGTTCCGGACTCGGCCTGCGGATCCGGCGAACGCCTTCGACAGAGCCATTGCTGCTACGAATGGAGACCTTGTGGTCATCGTCGCCCTTGGGTGTGAGGAGGTCCGGTCCATCGGCACTATCAGAGGACCGAGCAGAATGTGGCAACATATGCTGATGCTGGGCGATGGGCGAGTCGTCGACGTCCATATTGCTTTGCTCGCGCATCTCCTTGACTCGCTCTAGATCTCGCGCGGATATCCTAACAAGGCGCGAGATAGACTCCAGAGGGCTCATAGCGCGGTATTGGGTCTGTCTCAGATCGACCATCTGAGCTTCAAGCTGCCGCTTCTGTCGCTCGAATTTTGCATGTAACAACGCAGTCAGGCTTTCGTCTTCGAGATCAGACTCCTCGTCTTCGCTGGTTGACGCTGCATCTTGACCTGCCTCGGACATGCCGGTATCATTCTCATCCTCTTCGACACTTTTAACGGGCTTACCAAAGAAAGACTGCGCTGCTGAATGGCCTGATATCAGTGACGACTGTCGTTTTGGAGGCTCCTTGTCAACATCTATCTCATCGCCCGCCGGCCGAGACGTTGACGGTGCTGTCGCGGTACCATCAAGCTTGGTAGCTGGCGCGTATCCAGGAGCGTTGAACACAGAGACACTGCTATCCTCATTCTTGCCCTTTTCTTCACCAGATATATCGCGCTTGGCTGGAATGGTCTTATCACTATAGCCGGGAACCCCAGGACGCTTCCATTGATTCCATTGAAGACTCCGTGGAGCAGACGGGGCGGCCCATGGCGGTGCCGCCGCAAGCCTGTCAGATGCACGAGACGTCGATTGGGGACCACGTTCGGGTCCGCGTGGCGCCAAGGGCGGCACTCGCTGCAGACCTCTCGGAGCGGTCGGCGCAACAGCTTTCGGCGATGTGCTGAAGGGTCTGCTTCGAGGCCCTACAGGCGCGGTCACGGGTGGTGTCGTTCGCGGAAGACTACTTGGGCCCGATGGAGCACTGAAGTCCGACTTAGGCGAGGCGAATGGTGGCCGAGGGGAGATGGACACCTGCGCAGGTGATACACGAGCTGCCCGCGGACCAGTGGGTGGTCCAAGGTCACCGAACCGAGCATTTTGCGAAGGATGAGGTGTCACGGGCTGGTTAAGAGAGGGCAATGCTGATGGTCCAGTAGAGGAGACTGACGTTCCAGTCGGGCCCGCCTTCGGTGGATGAATTTGGTAAGAACTATGACTTGGGAGGTTCTCCAACGACCTTGTCGGATGTAGCCTGTTCGATGTAGCTGCATCATCTGCATCCTGCACTCGTGGGCCTCGTGGCGCTGCGGGTGGTGGATTTGCGAGAAGTGCTTTCGGAGCTGGTGGTGGGACTCTGGGAGCAATTGGCGCGTCTGCTGGTGGCGCCGGCCGCGGTAGATCGTTGGTCTTATTAGGTAGCTCGGTTCCAGAGGACGACGGGCGAGAGTTCGTGCGCTTCAAATCCTGTGTAGGTTTTGTGGTTTGTGAAGGCTGACGAGGCTGCACTGGCGGTGCTGCAGATGTTGTGGATGGTGCGAATGATAGTGTAAAAGCAGGGACTGGTGGCGCCTGCTGTGGTGAAGAAGATCCTCGTGTACCGTAGCGGTTTGCTGTAGTTGCAGCTCGAGCATTGAAGAAAGCTGATGTCTCGGGAGCCTCCCGCTTCGCTTCGCGCAGCGGTGGAGCTTCTTGCTGCATCGGAGGTCGACGGACTGAATTATCTGCTCCTGCCCCTTCAATAAGTGCGAGCCTCTCCGGATTGATTCGTGGGACGCCCGAAGTTTGAAAGGCTGTATTAGCAGATCCCATTGAGTCGTTGGAGTTTCGTCCTTCGAGTCGTGGCGGTGCTGGTAGCGGTTCCCGGCGAGGCCGGTCAAAATCCCGATCTCTCTCTGGCCACTCCGCTGGCCTGCGTTCGTCTTCCCGGCGGTCGAATCTGCGATCATCTCGGCGTGGATCAGCATCCCGACTATCTCGTGACAAGTCTCGGCCCCATTCTCGAGACGGCGACCTGTCACTCGGCCTGATCAACTCTCGTTCCCCGAACACACTTCGTCCACCACGACCGCCTCGCGGTGGGAAGTCGCCACGTCCACGGCCTGGTGGAAAACCACCCCGGAACGTCCCAGCTGAGATTGGCTGTGATTCGGGATAGGATGATCCAATAGGTAGGCCATCGCGAGAATCACGTCGCTGTCTGGCAATATCCAGATCTCTCGGAGGGAATCTCGGCGGTGACCTGTCGCGTGGCGAAGGCGGTCTGTCACGACGTTCATAATCGCGTTCGCGGTATGATCTTCCACGGTCGCCAGTACCCAATGGCGGTGCATCTCTCAACGAAGGATAAGCAGGACGTGGCGGACCACCGATGGGAGGCCCGCTAGGCTGAGGGGGCCGTGCGCCGTCATACTGCGATCTTGGCCCTCGCGGAGCGTCGGAGGCACTACGCGCTGGTCCAGAAGGCCGGTTGTCGAATATTGAAGCTGCGGATGCTCTCCGGTCGGAAAAGTGAGGTGGTGGCGAGCGTGAGCGATCCCGTCCCCGATAGTCTGGGGGAGGATATCTTGACATGACCAGCTCGCGCTTACCGCACCATTTCCATGGAGTGTGCGAAAGGAGAGGTCGCTTTCAAGGCCAGTCGGCACGCAATGGCGCCAAGTTGACCGTCAAAATTCGCGTAGTTGAGCAAAGAGCACCTTGAACGACAGCACAGCCCTTCGCGCCCCAATAAATAACCAGAATGTCGATTTGTGGTGAGGTGTGAGGATGTTTCGTGGATGAAGTGAAACGTAGAAGCCGCGATTCGAGGTGGAGACGGCCCTTGAACGCTAGTAGCGGTAGCCGAAAAGCTAATCCGGAACAGATCCCTGCTCGTGATCCGGCAGAGTGGCTTCTGTCAGGTGGAGCAAGCAAAGCTGGGGATGAACACAAAACACGAGAACCAATTCGGCGGCGTGTGTCAGTAAGACTTGTCGGAGAACTGGCCGTGGAGAATCGAAGATTCCGCCTGCTGTGACCTTCGGGACCGCGAAATGCCTTCGAGGACGGTGTCCGGAGAGACGTCCTTCGAATGCTGTGGTGATGGAACTCCCTTTCGTGCCAGATCGGTGGCGGCTACCTGGAAAGAGAAGAGCAGCGCGACGCAGTGTGAATGTGAAGAAGATCTTCAGGTGGAGGGTCGGCTTGGCGTGTTCTGAGCACTTTCACGACAGCATCTCAGATCTCACGTCGAGTGTAGAAGCAAAGAAGTCATCACGAAACAGCAAATCGAATGACGGGGACTCAGCAGGCGGCCAATTGGTTCGAGAATATGCAGCCACCCGCACTGCACGGCCACGCCCACGGCCAATTGCCGCGCATATTCCATAGTTTAACAGTTTAAGGCTATTAGCCGTTGACCAACGTGGAACGTCTGATCTCGAACCAAGGTCTTGAAGCCGTGTGATTCCCGGATTTGACGACCGTCAGCTACTCTACTCCGCACCAACATAAGCTTCGTCTTCTCGGAGGAGGTGGCTACGCCTCGAGCATTGCGAAAGAGAAGTTTGGTCTTCAGCTCCTCGAACTGCGCTAAGCACGGCACACGATCGAGCAGGGATGTCTGCAGGTGTAAATGAATAGCGTGCCTAACGCACAAGCGAAGCCCCGGCGCATCCACCGCGTCGATCTGCATGACAAGCGTCATCATCAAGTATCACCAGCTCTACCAAACTTCATCAACACGAGATTCTCCGCGAGCACAGCATCCGTTTTTGAGACCTACTCACCGACTTGTCAGCTTATAACACAATTCTCCGCCCTTTTTCAAGAATTTGTGGTCAAAAAAACGTTTTGAAGGTGAGATCACGCATACCCCTCCACGTGGGATCTAAATTACCCTTGCTGCCAAGCACGGAGGCTGAGGGATCTAGCCTGAATCTTTTTTGCTCCCGAATCCCGATTTCTAGATTCGAGATATTGCCGAACAACACTCGCGACATAAAAACTTTGCACACCATGGCGACAAACGGTGTCTCGGACGCCCCGTCAGGCGCAACGGAAGCTGTGATGAAACCTTCAGATCCAGTACGTCAACCTCATATGTGGAGTGTTCTTCGAAACATCATCAAGCGCTATGCAGTGTTCTGTGACCCTTTATAGCTTGAACGGAAGTTCGAGAGGCTTGATCCATCACTCCGTCGAAAAATGGGTACAAGAACTAATCGGGCGCTATGCGACGCTCTAGAGCATCTTAGATCGATCAATACACACGAGATACTTGCTAACCCATCACTTCAGGTACCTGAAGGCGCTGTCCCCGTCGAAGGACTCGACTTCTCGCACTATGCAGACAAGAACATCAGCGCCGCCGAAATGGTCGAGAAGATGTGCAACATGGGCTTTCAAGCATCAAGTATCGGTCAAGCTGCCCAAATCGTGGACGGGATGGTAGGTACGATCCAACATCGTGCTCCAAGCTCTTCTCCCCAAGGCTCCGAAGCTGAGTGAGTATACAGCGAACGTGGCGCGACCCAGCAACCAACGAAAAAAGCACAATCTTCCTCGGCTACACCTCCAACCTCATCTCCTCCGGCCTGCGCGAGACCCTCCGCTGGCTCGTTCAGCACAACCACGTCTCCGCCATCGTCACGACCGCCGGCGGCGTCGAAGAGGACTTTATCAAATGCCTTGCCAAAACCTACCTCGGCTCCTTCTCTGCCTCTGGCGCTGAGCTGCGAAAGCAAGGTATGAACCGAACAGGCAACTTGTACGTGCCGAATAGCAACTACTGCGCCTTCGAAGACTGGGTCATCCCGATCCTCGACGCCATGCTTAAGGAGCAGGAAGCTAGCAAGACCGCCGAGGAGCCGGTGAACTGGACTCCGAGTAAAGTCATCGCTAGGCTTGGCCAGGAGATCGGCAAACACCCCGACCACGAAAGCTCAGTATACTACTGGGCCTGGAAAAACTCCATCCCGGTCTTCTGCCCCGCGCTCACGGACGGGAGTTTGGGGGATATGCTCTACTTCCACACCTTCAAATCCTCGCCGAATTGTCTGGTCATCGATATTGTCCAAGATATCCGCCGCATCAACACGATTGCGGTGAGGGCTAAGAGGACGGGGATGATCATTTTGGGGGGTGGGATTGTGAAGCATCACATCGCGAACGCCAACCTGATGCGGAATGGGGCGGAGAGTGCTGTGTACATCAACACTGGCAATGAGTTCGATGGAAGTGATTCTGGTGCCAGACCTGATGAGGCGGTTAGTTGGGGGAAGATTAAGGTTGGGGCGCCGAGTGTGAAGGTTTATGCCGAGGCTACCGTTGCTTTTCCGTTGATTGTTGCTGCTACGTTTGCGAAGGTTGAGGGGGGTGGTGGCAAAGCTGCTACTTGAGCCCAAGTGTTGGGCAAGCACGGATGAGAGAGCAACGTTGGCGGCGCGCCAATCTCACAGCCACGAGCGCTCGTGAAAGAGGCGTGGAGAGCGGGGACACACTGAGCGCTAGAGAGGTGATTTGGGAACCCGTCAAATAGCTCCATGGAGATATGAGGGCGGGACAGCAGTCTCGGCAGTATGGATGTACCCGATTTGCTAGGCAGGGCGATACGAGAGCATGAGAACGACTAGATTAACGGAGAGATATGTTAAGCTGGCTCTCTTCTGAATAAAATTGAAAGATCGATCAACGAACTTGTAGCCGTACAGTAGCATATTGAATATTGATATTATCGAGAACCTTTACCTGCCACCTCATTTGTGCATGTGAAAGTCAGGGTCCGGGAAGCTAGTCTAGCGTGTGGGGTGAGCCTGGCTGTCATATCACAGTTGAGGTTGGCGGCCTCGTTCACGATTCACATATGACTCTGGAGAATCAACCGCTCGCTGCCTGATGCACCTTGAGCAACCCATCTCTCATATCAAGAGCATTTAGGTACTTCTATACCGAGCCTGAGGTGCACGAGGCGGAGGCAGAACGTGGGGGAGCAATCTGAGGCAGTGGTACACCCTGGCGATCTCTACGAATGTTTGCCCGCGATATTGCCTGGTGAGTCGAACTGCTGCCTTGCTTTTGTCTTCTCGCTCGTCTTGTCGTTCTGACTGTCGTTCAAGGCTCTATTGTGCAGACGACAATAAAAGTTGACCCTGTTTCATGTGAAGCGTGACCTCCCCCGACAACCTCACATCATGGCGCACCCTCACCCGCCTCTCTCGCCTTTCACCAACCAGCAACTCTTCGACTTTCTTCCGACCTCGTCCATACCACCAGAACTCCTCGCACCTCCACCCGTCACCAACCAACCACCACACCAGAGCCACGACCGAACAGCCATGGACCCGCCAGCCGTACCACCGCTGCCCCCCATGCCGCCAGAGAACACTCTGCCACCTGTTGTGAACAATCCAGAGACCAGCGCTAATGAAGTGGTACCAGTGCAGCAAGATGGCCACGACCACTCCGAGAGCGAGAGCGATGAGGAGCCACCGCCGCAGTATCAGTGGCAGCCGCTGGAAGAAGACAAGACTGAGCCTTGCGAAGATGAAATGGCCTACATTGCCGGCAGAGACGAGCACAGTGCGACAGATCGGCTCTACTGGGAGAAGAAGACGTTCTTCGACCTGAACGACCCGGAGCTGCCTGCAGGCGAGAGCGGCCGGATCGACTGGCTGGTCGAGCACTTCAACGGCACGAAAGAGAACCCGAACACCGAGGTCATTATGAGAAGTGAGATTGTGAAGATTGGCGGATACGACTGGCGTATCAAGTTCTACCCACGAGGCAACGACACCGACTACCTCAGCCTCTACCTCGAGTGTGTCACCATGCAGCCTGATGACTTCGAAGCCACAGAGCTTTTCCCGGATACTGCGTTGCCGTTCCTCGAGGGCACTGAGCGGCTCGAGAGGCGCAAAGCTGTGTCAGCACAGGTGTCGGTTGTGATGTACAACCCGGCCGAACCACGCGTCTACGAGTATCACAGAGATGCACACAAGTTCACCAAGAACGATGCAGATTATGGCTGGACACGATTCACTTCCCGACCTCGCTATGACTTCCACGTTCGTGATCACGGCCAACGCACGTCTATCCTCAGGGATGACAAGCTAGCTTTCTCGGCCTACATCCGCATCATGGAAGACCCGACCAACTGCCTGTGGGCGCACGGCAACAACCCATATGAAGACAGCCTCATGCTCACCGGTCTCCGCCCCTTCACACCACTAGAGCCATTCTTCGCTGCCGAGCTACCACTTCTCCACTTTGCTCCCTTCCGGAAATTCATCTCAGAATGCAAGGGCTCCAAGATAGTATTCTGGATGCAGACTCTGCTTTATAAGATGATGACTCGGAAGCATTCGCGTAGCTATGGAGCCCCGTTCGGTGGACCAGACTGTGTACAGAGCGATACCACCTCATGGCTGCGATTTCTCGCGAGAGCCTTGAGGAAGGAGACAAGCCCGGCGACCATCACTGAGCTCATCGGTACTCTCGATCCTGAGAAAGGCGCTGCTTTGTCCTACAACCGATTGAAGACGAAGAATTGTGGCTCTGTGCAGAAAGCTGTCGATGCTCACCCGTTCGCACTGGAGAAGCCGGCGCTTTTGGCCATGGAGCTCGAGAGACAGGAATTCGACAGAGAGAAGCGAAAGTGGGAGAAGCTGACCAATAAGGTGGAGATGGAGACGCAAATCAACGTTTCTGGTGCCTTATACCTGCTCTACGCTTTTACCACCCACTGCGGCGACCTCACGTCAAACAAATTCAACGTCTACATCCGCCCCAATGGACCAACACGGCCTTGGTACAAGTACTCCAACGGCAACGTCACCTGCTTGACCAACAAGCAAGCGGCTGGCAAACACAGCGGATACGACGAGCCGCCGACCCCGGTCAAGGCGAAGCGCCACCCGCACCACTTCCACCGCCATGACGTGGGGATGCGCAACATGTATATGTACCGCAACGAAGATCCCGACGAGGTCGCACAGGCAGTGTACTATGTGCGCGACGACTACAAGCACCACATCCTGTGTCACCCACCAGTCGAAAAATGGTACATCCCAAAGAACGTCGCAGACGGCATCCCACCCACTTTCGACGGCGTCGTCGACGACCAACCCCCCGCAACAGCAGTCTACGAGCGCTTCACCGAAGCCGCCGAAGCCGCCGCAGACGCCGCCGCCGCTGCCGTCTTGACAGAGTCGCAACAAGCACTGGCAGAGTCCCAGCAAGCTCCCCCAGACATCGACAGCCGCCGCGAGAGCTTCGAGATCGACGCCGGCTACGCGACCCCCAACTGCTGGCAAATGGACGGCGAAGACGTCGTCATGAGCGACATTGACGCCGAGGAATCCGCCCTCGAGGACTCCGCCCCTGAGAAGCAAACCACCGAACTGCAAATCGACGTCCTCGGGCGCGAGTACTTCAAAGGCCACGTGCTGGACGGCGAGTACCACGGCCCAGGCCACATCATCTTCCAAAACGGCGACGAGTACATCGGCTCCTTCGCGCACTCCCAGAAATCCGGGCACGGACGCATGATTTACGCCGCCTCCGGAAACGTCTACGACGGCGAGTGGAAGGACGACGAGCAGCACGGTTTTGGCAAACTAGTCGAAGCTTCCTCCGGGAATGTGTTTGAGGGGGGTTGGAAGGAGGGCAAGAAGCATGGGGATTTTGTGCTCAGGGGCACGATGACGGATGACGATAAGGGATGTTGTGGGATTTGCTATGATCGGGAGATTAATACTGCGTTTTATGATTGCGGGCATGTGATGGCTTGTAAGGAGTGCGCGGGGAAGATTGAGGTGTGTCCGATTTGTCGGAAGAGGGTTATGGCGCGGTTGGAGTTGTTTGGGGTTAGGATGACTTTTGAGTGAGGGGGAGGAGCGGAGTGGAGGTGCTGGATGGCATGAGGTGCTGGATGGAATGAGCTATGCATGGATGGGGTGACTGGGGTGAGAATGATAACATGGATGGATGACTGGGATGAGCATACTATGATGGATAGAAGATGAGTGACACGACGGCGTTTGGCGACACTACTCTCGGACGGGACGATATGGTTCATCAGGCTATGGGAAGCTTTCAAGGCGTCTTTGGCATGATCACGGATGCAGGACAGGCGCAAGAGATACCCCTGCTATAGCATGTTCTATTGCCTGCACACACAGCATAGGTAGTGATAGTGATAGGCGGACGAATTGAATCTTGACTTAATCTTTGCACAGCTTCTCATTATCTGCATCTACACAATCATAAACCCATCTCCCCCCTGCGTAATACCGCCCTTGCCCGTCCACACCTCAGCCATGGCCTTGGAGTGCGCCGCAATATCCGTATCACTCCTAATCTTATGCTTGGATTGCACCCCCCTCTTCACTCGACTAGTAGCACCGCCATAACTCCCAGCAACACAGTGATTGACACCCCTAAACGCAGTATCCGCCACCGTCTTCCACGCTGCAGACTGATCCACAGCCATCTCAGGCGTATAGTAGATCCTGCAATCCGCCGGCTCATAAACGAACTGCAGCGGCGTCTCGCTCTCGTCGCCCTCTCTGATGCCGTCGCGCGAGTTGACGACGTAGTTCACTCCGCGCTCGAGCGGGAGATCGGAGTACTGGCCTAGAGCGGTGTTATTGTAGTATGCATCATCGTGAAAGTGTTGGATCTGGAATGGCTGCTCGACGGCGTAGAGTATGTAGTCGTACGGAAAATCGTTCGTTCCCTTGACACCGCCGACGGCTTGGATGATGTCCTTGTTCGGTCGCCCACCGAGAGCGATGGTCTTCACGCCACCTTGTTGGCGCATCAGTTCGCTGAAGATTGTGCACGTGGAGGCGCAGTAGCCGTCGTAGACGATCACGATGTCCTCGGCTGCGAAAGGCTGCTCGGTGATGTTTGCGCGCGGGCCGTAGCCGGAGATGTAGATGCCGCCGCTATTCAATGGTGTCAGGACGTCGCTCATGTTCCAGCGGATGAGGGAGGTGAAATTGTCCGGTCCGGGGCCATAGGCGTGTGGGCCGTACTTCTCCTGCCAGCTGTCGAAGTTCTTGTAGTTGACGTCGACGTCTGTGCGGTAGTTCCAGCTGGTTGACTCGATGTTTTGGATGGTGGCGTTGGTGCCGTTTATGCTTCTGGGGAACCTAGAGAGTTGAGCAGACACGTTAGCAAAGGGTCTCGGACTTCATATCGAGCTTGCAACGCTTCAGAGCGCCATACGACGCCTGGCCGTGTCTCGGAGAGCCACGCCACCCATCGGTGTAACTTACTGGCCAGTATACCACGATACCTCCTCTCCGATCAGATTGAAAGCTTCGTGGGCTCGGAAACGTGTTGCCCCGTAAGGAAGTATGCTCGGGAAAAGCTGCTTGAACAGATCGTATCCCTGAAGAATCGTGCCGCCGCCATTCGCCGACACATCAATGATGAGCTTCTTCTTGCCGCTGGCTTTGGCGAGGTTGATGAGCCACGTGTTGACAATCTGTCTCAATGTTAGTACAAGAGGGGTGGGTTCAAGATCAGATGTGGTACCTGGAAAGGAATTTCGTCGTCGTTCGAGGAAACGAAACTTGGTACACTGAGCACTGCGACATCGTCGTATCCTTCTCCTTCGAGGAAGTATCCGGACTAAACAGCTATTAGCACAATCCATCCTTGAAAGCGTATAAAAGTGGGAAAAGCTTACATTGAGATTGTTCGGCTCGCGAATGACCGGTGTAGGATACCCTGGCGCCGGGATACTCGTCGTCGAGGAGCTCGAACTTGACGAGATTGACGAGGACACGGACGATGGTGCTGCCGAGGACGAGATCGACGATGCCGCGAGCTCTTCCGCGTTCTCGGGTTCCGGAGGCGTGAAGTAAGTCTTATAGATGTCCTCGCCGTTCTTGATGCCGTCAAACGGTACAAGCACACTCGCAAAGTTCTCGTTCGTAACGCTTGTGCCGTTCGCAAATGTCAATGTGGTATGTGGACCAGGGTACACCCAGCGACCTCGCCCGCCACCGGCAAACGTGCCTACGCCAGTTCCCGTGGGGCCAAGAGACACTTGTGCGAGAAGGTAGAACATGTTGTTCCAGAGAGCATCTCGATCTTGCAAGCTACCGTACTGAGAGAAGTTCAAAAGCCATTCGGTGCTATCTTGACCGTCGATCTGCGCCAACGGACTAGGCGTGAAGCTTGTGTTCCCGAAAGAGGAAGCCAGAATGTCTGCGTAGACGTAGACTTCCGGGATGCTCTGCCCGTCCTTTGAGACCGAGACCAGTGGCGTCGTTCGACCGAAAGAGAAAATTAGGTTGACGCTGTCTGGATAGTACACGAAGTGTCCATCGTGGGACCGCTGGAAAACTTCATACAGATCCCAGCCAAACGCACGCTCGTTGGCGTAGTTGTGCGCTTTTGCCTCATCGTAGATCCGCTCATACTCGGCGTAGAAGTCGTACGGCGGTTGAACTTTCTCGGCGTATTCAGTTGGTGGATTTTTCAGGTACTCGATCGTGGTTTGCCAGTTCAGATATGGACGGATCGAGTCCATGAGCGCCACTGCGGGAACGTCAGCACTATTCATCCTGTCCAGCTTTGACATGTCACCAAGACTCACCTGCAGCCGAGCTATTGAACGGGACACTGGTAATGCATTCCCAGGCTAGAGCGGCTGGCACCGAGGGCGTAGCATCTGGCCCCGCGCTCCGCGTGTATGACTTCGCCAATTCAGAAACACTGGCGCAAGCGTTCGCACTCACAGTGCTGTTGCCGGATGCCGAAGCACTGACAGACACGCTTGCAGTGCCATTGGCGGAGATCGTTGGGTAGGCAGTGATGCCCGGGCCAGTCGCATACGATGTCGCTGAAGGAACCGTCGCAGAGGGCTCTACAGTAGGCTTATAAGGCCAATGTGGTGCAGGTACCGGTGGCGTATAGACAGATGGCGTAGGCCTGGTACAGTGTCAGCTCCGATTGGCGAGCCGTCAACAGCTTATCGACCTACCATCCAGGATGCGAATACTTATGCCAATCCCCAGGTCCCCTACCCGCAGGCGAAGCATTCACCAGCGCAGCACACGCAGCAACAACCAAAATGGACCACATCTTGCTTTCGATCAAAGACAAGCAAAAAATACAAGCAACGTGAGAAAACCCACCCACCTCGGCGGACACACCTACCTTCTTATCCGCATTCAGTGCGGCTGTACCTGCAGTATTCCCTGCAGCATGCAATATACTCACCCCGGACAGACTGCGCACCTCTGATAGCAGTAGTGGCTCTCGTAGGTTCAGTCGATCGCGGGGCGCGCATCCCCATCTAGTAGGTCGTAAAGGTCGAAAGAGGGGACATACTATGGGCTTATCTGAATGAGGCAGGAGGGCAGGTGCATGAGGCGGAGTCAGTGATAAGATCGTTTGTCCACACACGTACTAAGTGGGTTAGATGACGCTGGGATAGCTGGGGGCGGAGACGCGAGGGTTACATCCGCACGGTTATCCGGCTGAAAGTTGTGCATGGGCGAATATGCTGGGGTCGCTTCTTTTAATCGCGGTGCGGTGCGAAAACGCGCTGTGTTGCTGTGCCGTTGATGCTGCGTTCTCTTAAAGGACTTGTTTGATGTTTGTGCACCACGCAGAATGGCTTGGGAGTGGGAATAGAGGTACAGCTCAATCCTCGAGGATGGTGGAGTCTAAAATTAAGCATTCGCGCTAGTCCGAACGAGGAAGGCATCCAGAGGATCGATAAAATGTGCTGGTTGTTTGTGAATCGATCTTTGACTTACACTCTGCATGTTGCTCTACCAGACAGCTTTCCCCGCCGCGAAGTTCATGTGAAGCTAACGCAACGCCCTATAAGCAATATCCCGCCGATACTGCATCCCCTCAAATCGTATCAACTTCACACCCCTGTACGCCCGATCAACCGCATCCCTCAGAGTCTTCCCAGTCGCTGTCGCAGCAATGACCCGGCCACCATTCGTCTTCAGCTCACCTTCCCCACTGACGCTGGTACCGGCGTGAAAGATATACATGTCTTCCCTCTTCGGCTCCTCCACAGTCATCGGCGTGCCCTTTGGGTAAGAGCCGGGATAGCCAGCGGCAGCGACAACGACAGTGCAGGCGCTCAGCGGCCAGATTGAGAGGGTGTGGGAGGCAAGTGTTCCGTCGCAGCAAGCGACCATGAGTTCGGCGAGATCGGATCGTAGTAGTGGTAGGCAGGATTGGGATTCTGGATCGCCGAAGCGGACGTTGTACTCCAGTACCTTTGGTCCGTCCTTCGTGAGCATGAGACCCGTGAAGAGGCAGCCACAGAAGGCAAATCCTTCTTTGCTCATGCCGTCGATCGAAGGCTGTAGCACCGTTCGCTCAATTTCGTCGAGTAGTGGTTTCGTGGCGATAGGTGTTGGTGCGTACGTTCCCATGCCACCAGTGTTCGGTCCAGTGTCGCCATCGCCGATTCGTTTGTGGTCTTGCGCTGGTGGAAGACTCAGTATCGTCTTGCCGTCCGATAGTGATAGAATGCTAATCTCGTCGCCTTCAAGACACTCTTCGATCACGACACTGTTCCCTGCTGAGCCGAACTCCTTGTCGAGCATGATCTCCTTGAGAGCGGCCTGCGCTTCTTCCTTCGTCGTGGGGATAATGACACCCTTTCCAGCAGCTAGACCGTCGGCTTTGATCACGACATTGTAGTCAATCGAGTCCAGATGCTTGCTGGCCAGATCATGGTCGCTGAAGTTCTCATACCGTGCCGTAGGGATGGAATGGCGTTTCATGAAGTCCTTCGAGAACGTCTTACTCCCCTCCATTCGGGCGGCTAGTCGGCTTGGGCCAAAGCATCGGATGGCTGGCGCATGTTCTTGGAAGTAACCAACGATCCCTGCGACCAAGGGGGCTTCGGGACCTGGGACACAGAAGTTGAGGTTGTTATCCTTGGCGTATTTGACGAGGCCGGGAAAGTCCTCCGCGGAGACAGATGTTACATTTTGACATTTTGGTAGACTATCAGAGAGTCAGTATAGATCGATGTAGCTGAGCAACGGCTTGAAGGACCTTTATCAGGGACCACATACCCAGCAGTCCCTCCATTTCCAGGTACCACGTGAATGCTCTCCACCAGTCTACTGTCGGCGAGTTTCCAGGCCAAAGCGTGCTCTCGACCACCGTTGCCTATTAGCAGGATCCGGAGCCGGGGTTCGTTCATCTTGTTAGGTTCTGGAACGTCGTATATATTCAGCTGGCTTTGATCTTTTTTGTGCACGCAATGTGCGCCACAGCTGCGCCACTGCCGACGTCAGCCCTCCGAGAGCATGTGCACCTGCATGCGACGAGGTCTATACCAGCACGACGCAGCTCGTGAATGATGATGAACCTTCCCGCACCACTCTACCGCACACGACTGCAACACGAAGATATGAAGGCGACCTAAAGTCCATACTACGAACTGCGATCCGCGGACAACAATTCCCCGGGCAAGCTGACCGAAATAGGTCTGGCCAGGCATCAACATAGTAGAATCTCCACCAGATCCACGTACCTTCCTACTTGAAGACCGCGACCGCCGCAATGGTGACCAGGAAGCCCGTTGGCCCTCCGCTCTCTACCTCGTCCGTTGCGCAAGCTCCGATCTCCTCGTCCAACCCTCCATACCCAACGACACCTCAAGACTCGGCCAAGTCGACTGCGAGCTCGAACAGCATCTATTCTGCAGATCTGAAGAGAAGTCCTGCGTTCGATCTGATTGACGTACAGAAAGCTCAGCAAAGACGCAGAAGCGACTCGGATACTAGCTCGCGCGGCACGTGGGACTCTGACGATACGGACCGAGAGCAAGAACTAGCTGGAGATGCGGTGGACGTGCCCAAGCCTCTGAATTTCCGGAACAGTCAACAAGGTGTAGAGGGACTGTCGAAGAAACAGGAGGGCAAAGCAATGCTTCCCGAAAGTCTGAGAGTCGGGCGTCCCGAGGTACATCGGTCCCCAAAGTCGATGGAGGGTCAGAGGTACGAAGACGAAGCACAATCAAATCCCTGGGCCGAGCAGAAGGTATCAAGACCTCCGAGCAATGAACGAGCGAATTCGAATAATCCATATCACCCACGAAATGGCTTCCCAGGGGATGGTAGTCAGTCGGAATGGCAAGAGGTCAAGCCGCCTGCGTTGCCTAGCGCCGCACCTCCACCCTTACCAGCGGCAGCACCGCCTCCACCACCTCCTCCCGCCCCTTCTGCGGTACCTATCGAGCTCCCAACTGTTCAGTCGCCACCAGCCACAGATGAACGATTTCAGTGGGAATCTGAGAGACCTCTGAGTGATCACCGACCTGCTAGTTGGGAGACAGCTGAGATTCTATCTGTGCCGCAAAAGGGACAGGCACCTTTGCCGCCACCTGTAGCATCACCAGTATATGGAATGGACCGTCCGGAGAGCGCGTTGTTCCAAGATGATCCGCCTCCTGCGGGGAGACCTAGCGATCAACAGGCTATGCCACCTCCTTATCCGCCGGACTCACGACCACAGTCTCACTATGACCCTCCTCCAGGACCACCGCCCGGACAACAAGGGCCGCTCATCGATCACGAAGAGCCTGCGAGACCTCCACCGCAAGGTGTGGCTCCTATCGACACCTCACATCCTGCCGCGGCTACTTCATCTTCGTCAGTGCCAGAGACTCCAGGCACTCAGCTGAAGCAGCAGAGAAATCAGCACTACCAGATCAAGCATGCTAACTGGCTCGACGCTCCGGCTGGCCAGAATGCGGGTGCCCGACCGAACATGCGACGTTCGCCGGTCCTTACACAGAATGCGAACGGACCATGTCCACTACTGGCTCTGGTCAATGCATTGGTATTAAGCACACCCGCAGACTCGAACACAGCACTCATCGAGACGCTACGCACCAGAGAGCAGGTCAGCTTAGGGCTGTTACTTGACGCAGTATTCGATGAGCTCATGTCAGGACGACGAAGCGACCCTGCATCCCAACTACCAGACGTTGGCGAACTCTACTCTTTCCTACTTGCCCTCCACACCGGCATGAACGTGAACCCACGTTTCGTCACTCCAACCTCAACACCCAGAGGATATTTAGACGGCCACCCCAGGACTCTAGACGGTGTACGTCCGATGCATAGAGCGCAACGGAAGGCCGGCGCGTTCGAAGAGACGAGAGAGATGAGGCTCTACAGTACTTTCAACATCCCGCTTATCCATGGCTGGACTGCGCCAGCTGATACACCGGCTTATGAGGCCTTTGTACGCTCGGCGCAGACATTTGAGGATGCGCAGAATATACAGTTTCTTGAGGCTGAGCTGGAAGACAAACTCAGGTCTGAGGGTCTGCCGCCGCAGGAACAGCAGATGTTGCAGGATATTCAGACTATCAAGGCTTTCTTGGATACTTGGCCGACGCAGCTTACTGACTTTGGACTTCAGACTATTTCGGAAAGCTTGGGGCCTGGACAATTTGCCATTCTGTTTAGGAATGATCACTTCAGCACGATCTATAAAGAGCCGAAGCACGGTGCTCTCATGACACTGGTCACAGATGCAGGCTATGCTTCGCATGACGAGATTGTATGGGAGAGCTTGGTAGACGTGAACGGTGCAGCTGCCGAGATGTTCAGCGGTGACTTCAGGGTTGTTAGCCACAACCAAGACGTGCTGAACCAGGGCAGCAGCGGTGGTGGCAACGAAGGATGGGAGACGGTTCAAAATCGAAGTCGCTATCACGGAAAACAGAATAGCACCAGTGGCTCCATCGCCGCCACAAAGAGTACTGCCAGTGAAAGCGCACCACCGCTTCCTGGCCCACGACCCGGCTTCGGCTCCGCAACCGGCGCCTCTCACGACGAAGCACCCATAGAAATCCCGGAAGCTGAACTCCAGCGCAAAGCCAGCGAGCAAGAAGACCACGACCTCGCCCTCGCCCTCCAGCTCCAAGAAGAAGAAGAAGACCAGCAGCGTCAAGCCGAGCAACGCCGCCGTCGCGAACGAGAACTCTCCGAACAATTCCTGAGCAACGAAACAGAAGGTCCGCGCCCGGCTGTGCCGCCTCGCCGAACAGGCGGAAGAACTGGTGGCGGACCTACCACGGCGCCTGCTACTAGGACTACAGCGCCGCAGCCAAGACCTGCGGTCAACAGACCGACAGACAACCCGAGCGACCCGGAAGCGCCGCCTTCGTACGAGCAGGCTGCTTCTGACCTCCCGTACCGTCCTGCGGGCTCTACGGCACCGGGCACGATGGCGCAGGGAAATCCGCTTGGTGCTTACGACGCGCTTCGACGGCAATCGGGCTATCCTCCTGGCGTGCCCTCGCCAACTAACGCGCAGGCACCACCGAGTCCGTACCAGAACCGGAGACGTAGTGATGCGACTCGGCTAGGACAAAGGCAGAGTCAGATGGCTGGGCAGGCGATGCCGGGTAGTTATGTGCAGAGCGCCTCGCAGGGGTCCGCGCAGCAGCAGCAGCAGCAGCAGAGGGTGAGCTCGGCGCCCGGGGTGAAGGATGCGGAGGATAGGTGTGTGGTTATGTAGATATTTTGCTGGAGATGCTTACGAGATTGTGGAAGGGATGATGGTGTATAGGTGCGCGTTTTGAGCGGATGGGCGGGCGCTAGGATACCCATTGATGTGTGTGTAGCGAATTCATCAATTTCACGACGTGCTTCTTTAGGAGAGGATTCCAGAACAACAACGACTACCTTGCGTGGAGACCTTCGGCGTGGCGTTCACTACTCTTCCTCGACAGCGCAACGAGCAACCTACCTGATGACCGATTAAGCTTTCTGGGTCAGTAGAAAAAGTGTACTTCATGTGTTCCTCATTGATGGCACTGGTTCTATCTTTCCTTGGTTAATGCATAGGAAAATTGGTCTGCAACCGGGCGCAGCAATGCAACAGCTCATCAACTCCTTCGGGAACCCTTCCACGCCATCTCGGAACCAGACGTAACACCGAACGCTCTCGCTGGATGCTGCTTGAACGCTAGAAATCAATCGTGATGCTCCTCCAGACTCCAAAGTAGCCACAACGCCGAACGCTCTCGCGGAGCATCGCTTGAACGCGGAACATCATTCCTGGTGGTCCTCCAGACGCCAGTCAAGCGCCCCGTCCTCCACCACAAGCTTATGCGTGTGGAATGTGATGCTCTCGTACATCTCGCGAGCAGCGCCTCGAGCCTTGCGATGCCATGGGCCTTTGCCGCCGGCTGCGGCGTCTTCGCGGTTGCGCCACATGCCTGGGAGCACATTGATTAGCCTGCTGTACTAGAAATTTTGGGGTGCAGACTTACAGGTAGCCAGATTTCTCATCTCCCCATCCGGAATCCCGAACCAGTAATGCAGCAGTCCGCCACTCGCGCACGCTTCCTGGTGGGACATCTGGTCTAGCTCTCCCAACCTTTCGCGATCGGCGTCTCCTCTTAGCTGAGAGCGGAAGATCACGACGTAGAATTCCTGCCGCTTCCAGACGATGCCAGCGTCGGCGCACAGATCACGGAGCGTTTCGAAGACCGTTGAGAGGTTGAAGTTGGACATGTACGGGGCGGTGGCGTAGTCGGGACGAATGGCGTTGAACTGAGTAAGCGACAAGGCGAAGAGTTTGGTCGGAGTGTCCAGCTCGGTGAGAATCAGAAAGTTGAGAGGGTCGTCGTAGGGGCTGGATTTGATGCGTGTGGCGTTGGTGTCGAGACGGGATGTCGGTGGTTCGATTTCCGCTGTGGTGACTACAACGGATGTCTTTGGGGTACGGAGATCTGTCTTGGGTGCCTCGAAGGCGTAGCTGACTTCTGGGCCAGATTCGACATTCCGTTCCAGGACTGTGTTGTCGACCAGCTTCGGAATCTCCGTTGGCGGAAGGCCCGGTGGAAGGGCGTACTCAGCCATCTCTCCTGCTGACGAATCAAGTTTCGAGGCCTCTTGTAAGATTGCCTGGGACAAAGCACAACTCCTCGAGCTCGAGTATCGCCCACGAACGCCAGCCGTCAAAGCAAAAAACGCCGCTGATGAGAAGGAATGTGTGAGAAAATAGTTGGCAAACCTGAAGGATGCGCAGCATTCTTTATTTACGTGGTCGCCTGACATCACAGACCACGTGAAGACGTGCTTTCATGTCGCCATCGAGTCACGCGATGTCGCGCCATGTCGACCAACGGGGCAGTCGCAAAACTCTATCCTAACAGTCAGAAAGCTCGTGGTCGGTGATTCCTCTGGCAGCGCGTGTCAGAGTGCGGTAGTAAGCGCGCCAGCTTGTGCCCATACTTTGTCAGCCCGGTGTGGTGGGAACGATATGCAATTGATGAGTAGAGGGCTGTGATCTCTCAATCGAGCATCCTTACATCGCGTGAGAACGAAGTCGGCGACTACGAAGCGGTGTAGCAAGGAGACGATCACCATCGTGTAGCGCGAGATTGTTTAAAGGTGGAGACCATCACGTGACGGTCTGGTATTGTCGGAGCAAAGCGACAAAAGTAATAAGTGACTACGTGGGACAACAAAGGGAGATGCAGTTGTGCGTCCATACGAAACTATTTTGGCACCGTAGATAACTGGTCTCTGAGCTTCAGTTGAACGACATCTTAGACCCTGAAGACCTGCACTACCACAGATGATTGAAGACTCAATCAAACAAGAGGTCCTGTAGAAGATGTGATTAACAGTGAGGTAGATATCAATTCGCAGGTCGCGACGGTCCAGCGATAGTACCGAACTCCCCATACCATTCCTCCGTGTCCTCGGCCTGGTACTGACTGCTGGCCTTCGGCGTGAGCACAAGCTCGCTCTCGTCATCGTCTCCGAGTCCATCTTCCTGATACAGTGCACGGGCCAAGGAAGCAATGTGCCAGCACTTGTTTCGTTCTCCTGCGTCGCGGCTCTTGTTGCTACCCACACTCATCAGGCCAGTCAGTTGCCGGAGTTTGGACTTTCGTCGAGCGTCCATCGCAGTATGTAGCAGCTCGTAAATCCGAGATTTCTCATGTGCTGTGGTGGAGAGCTCCGGCTCACGGAAACCAAGACTCAACGGCGTATTGCCCTCCGACGTTGTCGAGTGGGGCGATGCACCGCGACCAAGCAGAAGTTCGACGATCCGCAGGCGTCCATGAAAGGCAGCGTAGTGCAGAGGTCTCCAGTATTTGGAGTCGGGCTCATCAATCTTGGTACCGTTCGCAATGAGCATATGGGCGACATCATCGTGGCCGAACTCGATTGCTAGGTGTAGGGGTCGGGCACCGGCGTGTGGCCATCGAATCTCTGCCCAGTAACCTTTCCTCGCAGCAGCGTTTGTCTTTTTGGCCGGCTTGAAGTCTGGGTGTCCGAGCTTATCTTCGACATTGGTTGACCTGGTGAGAAACTCGGCCACAAGGCTGGGATGGCCATAAGCTGCAGCTATTAGAATCGGGGTGAAGCCGAAATCGTTCTGCTCATCGAGCTTCGCGCCCCTTTCCAGTAGGGCGGAGGTGACCTGCTTATCCCCAACTCGTGTGGCGTGATGGATTGGTCGCTGTGAGTCCACATCTTTCACCGAGATGTTAGCATCTTTGTGGCGGATCAACGCCAATGAGGTAGTAGTATGACCTGCTCGGATGGCTAGGTGGAGCGCTGTCTCCTCGTCCTTCTTCGTTGACGCTTTCCACGAGAGTTTCCATGCCAACAGCTTTTCGACCATAGGTGTCTGTCCATGATATGCTGCGTAGTGTAGTGCAGTCCACCCATCGGGACTACGGTCCTTGAGATTGCACCGATGTGCGACTAAGAAGTCGATCATAGGTGCCGAGCCTGATATCGCGGCGAACGCGATTGGCTTCCAAGACTCCTTGATTTTCTTTGGCTTCACGCCTCGGTCGATGAAGGCACGAGCGGTCGCTACGTTGCAGCTCTTTGTTGCCTCCAGGAAACCGTTTACCAAAGCAGAGGCGTTGCCGCCTTGGGCCGTCCAGCAGTTGAGCAGGCAGTCTACAGCCTCGAAATGGCCATTGACTGCGGCGATCTGCAAAGGGCTCTTCCCTTCTCGGTTGTATTCGTCCCTGCAGAACAGAAGGGTAAATGGGTCAGCAAATATATCTCAACCTTTTCGAAAACTTGGAAAGGTCTCAGAGCGCAACATGGTGTCAGATTGTGTCTCGGACAACCCTTTAAACCCATTCCATTAGTACTTACAACTGAGCGCTATGCTCTATCAGTAGCCGACAAATCTGGACATCGCCTTGGTACGCCGCGTAATGGAGTGCGGTGTTCTGCTCGAAGTCCTTCAGATGAAGTCTGCAGCCCGCTTGCAGTAACATTTGGCACATTTGAACACGCCGGAGGTTCGCTGATACCATAATGGCTGTCCGACCAGTCTCCAGCTCAACCTCATCAATGCCAAATCCCGCTTCCAGGTACTTCTGTACAGCTTCGAAGCGGTTGTCGGTGATCATGCTAAATATGTCATCGGAAGCGGAAGCTTGTTGGGATAGCATGCTGTCCCGATTTTTGACATCGCGTGGCGGATCCACTGGTGGTTGCGGATAAGGCGGAGGGCTGTGCCTTTCGTCCTGTTGCAGGGTTTGTGCATCACCTGCTAGATTGCTTAGAGAATACGAAGCTTGCGTGAATAGGTCTCTGGTGCTCGATGGGGATCGCAAGGTCGAGTTGGCGAAGGACGGCTCCGGACTTTGGAGCGGTCGGGCTACAGCAGCGTTTGGCCTTGAAGACGACCCTTCCGAAATTGAAGCCCGTCCGACCGGTTTCCTGGCGATCTTCTGATGGAGGATTAAAGACGGTGTCGTCGATCTTCTGCTAGGTGAACCATACGGCCGTTCCGGTATACCGCTATTGCTAGCACGGGGAGGCTCATCTGCACTGGATTCGGGGAATGGCAAGCTCACTTGGTACTGTTGCAATGGTGCTCGGTTGATTCCGGTATGGTTCGGCCGCCGAGAAACACTTTGGTGTTCGCTGAAGGAGAAGTGTAGCTCATTAGGATCTCTTATGGTATCGAAGCTTGTTCCATTCTCATCGAACAACGAGCTCTCACGCGAGCTCTTGCGTGGCATTTGTCGTCCCGAGGCCATTGAGATCAGTACACGATAGCGCCAATGGACTTGGACGCATGTTTATCGACCTGATGTGCGATCAGGCATCAGCATAAATCGAGGCGCATTGGCTTTTCGAGATGCTCCGCAGCAAGAACCAGGGAGATGCTGCTGCAGCAGCGGGAAGACTTTGGCGACGTCCGTAGACCGTGGAGAGGATCCACTCCACGACACCCTTCACCAAAAATCATGTCCGCTGCAACGTCCATATTATTTTCGACTTTTCGACTGCCAACTAGAAGCGAAACCGCATTAGACACGCGACCTGTGCGGGGCAGCAGCTTCTACTTCTGTTTGAAATGTCTCGTGTTGTGCGTGTTTCAAGGTCAAGCCTCATCGTCATGGCCTATTTCTGGCGCTTACTTAGTGCGATGGCACGTGCTGTATACCGTAGACTGTAAATATTCGAAGCAGAGAGTAGGCATTATTGTCGTGCAAATGAGTGTGTTGTCAACTATCGAAGTATGTACGAGATAGTCCCCCATGATTGTTCATCACCAAACCTTGCATCACTTCATAATATGTTCAAGTCGCGGTGTGTGTTGAAGCATTCACACTCTCCAGTATGTCCAAAAGGACACTCCATCATCTCCACTGCTATATTTCGGCGGTGGTTGAACGAGCCTGATACAATTGCCGCGAGTCTTCGATCCACCAAAGCACAATCAAGCAATGCTTGACTCCTCCGTCTTCTGAGGATCATCGAGAGCCGGCCCCTTCCTCAGCTTGCGTCTTTTGAGGGCCTTCCAGGTCTCGACAAGTGCGACAAAGCAGACAACACTGCCGAACACCAGGCCCCACTCCCAGGATAGCGGATGATGGCGGAACACAGCCTGGTTGATGACCGGAGTATAGATGATCGGGAGCGGTGTGAGCATACCAACAAGCACGCCGAAGAATAAGAATCGGTTCTTAGTGAGCGTAGTGAAGAAAGACTTGAGACCGGGCTTCGTCGGCTCCATGTTGAACAAACCAAGGGTAAGATGCTTTGCTTCCAGAGCCATAACCGAAAGAAGAACCGTGAGGGTCGAGTACGCCGTTCCGCGGGCCCGATAGGCGAGGCCACATGAGTCGTTGTAGTTTGCATTGCAGTCGAACCCGAGATCACCGTCGCTTGCGCCGAAAACGACAATGACGTAGTTGATGAGACAAAGGCAGCCCATGCAGGTGCCGTAGATGAACTTGTCCGTGATGAGCTCCTTAGTGAAGACGCCGGCCTTCAATGAGTGTGGCCTTCGCACCATAACGTCGGCTGAGGCCTGTTCCATACCCAGGCCAATCGCGAGGGGCGACGACGTGATCAAGTTAGCCCAAAGGATCTCGATGGGCGATAGAGGGAAGACACTGTTCCCGTGCCGATCCTGGAAAGCCAGACCGATCAAGAGGAGGATTACCTGGGAGATATTCGAGATGAGGAGATGGAGTAGGAACTATGCGTGTCAGTCAGCTTACGACACGACAGCTCCGTACTAATTTGCTCACCTTCTGAATGTTGTCGAAAAGTCTTCTGCCCTCTCTGATAGCAGAGACAATAGAAGCGAAGTTGTCATCCGTCAGTACCATATCGGCGGCTTCCTTGCTGACATCGCTGCCATTCAAGCCCATCGCGACACCGACGTCTGCCCCCTTAAGGGCAGGAGAGTCATTGACGCCATCACCCGTCATCGCGCAAAATAGCCCGCGGCGGTGGAGGGCGTGAAGCATGCGCAGCTTTGTGTTCGGACTGCAACGAGCAAGCACTAGTGGCAAAGTCTCGAGATCGTCCAGAGCGTCGTCGGAGAGCTGATCGAACTGATGGGCGGTCATTATGGCGGAGCCAGAAGAAGACCCAGTCACGTGAGAACCGAGGATGCCGATCTCTTTTGCGATAGAGGTTGCGGTCATCAGATGGTCCCCGGTCAGCATATGGACAGTAATGCCAGCCTGCTGGCACTGTCTGATGGCGCTGGCGGACTCGATGCGTGGAGGGTCGTAGAGTCCAACAAGTCCGGCGAATGTGAGCTGGTTTTCGACGAAAGCTCGATCTCGAAGAGATACCATGTCGGTAGCAGGAAATTCCCGGTAGCAGAGACAGAGTACTCGAAGACCACTTGACGCCATCTCGTTAGCGTGAGCTAAGATATTCTTTCGAATATCTGCCGGTACGTCAATGAGTGGCAAAAGGACCTCAACGGCTCCTTTGGTGAATGCGACCAATCGCTTTTCGTCCCTTGTCTCGAAGATAGTGGTCATGCGCTTGACGGAAGAATCAAATGGATGTTCGGTGATTGGGGTCATGCCCTCACGTTCGAGAACGTCTTTCTTGCCGTGATCAGCGCGCATGGCCATGACTTGAAGCGCGATTTCGGTGGGTTCGCCAGTTGCGGTCCATGTAGGTTGAGTATTGGATTCGGTCTCTGCTTTTTGGAACACGGAAGATAGGTTGCATAGAGCCATTGTCTGAAATAGCCCTCGGAGTTCGGAGTCATACAGAACGGTGTCTCCAGAAACACGCGAGCCCTGGCAGGTGAGCTCGCCAGTAGTTGGATCGAATGGACTGGTCTCGTTCGTGACCTCCAGTACCCTCCCGCCAGGCAAGAAAGCTTTTCTGGCCAACATCTTGCCTTGCGTGAGCGTCCCAGTCTTGTCGGAACAGATGTTTGTGACTCCGCCGATTGCTTCCAGAGCACCCATCTTCCTCACAACGACGTTGCCTCGAGCCATGGCTTTTGACCCGATGGCCATAGTAATGGTCAGAACAGCGATGAGACTCTCCGGCACAACGGCGACCGCGACACAGATACCGTAGATAAGCGTCTCATTGTCAATATCCCACAGGCTGACTGAGAAGACAACGATCGCGAGGAGTATCGCCAACGCGAAAAGGAAGAGTGCGAACCAGGATAGTTTGACCTGTAGAGGCGTGCCAACCAGTCCCAATGCGCTCTTGGTGGCCCCAGAAGTCTTGTGAAGAGCACGCTTGAACCACGGGTCGTCCTTGTTGGCGGATTCCTTGCACTTGCGCAAGAGCTGAGCAATCTTGCCGATTTCGGTGTGCATACCAGTACTGATAACGATACCTGCTCCTCTCCCTCGGGTCACCACTGTCGAAGAGTATGCGATGTTGTTGCGGTCACCGGCAGGTATATCCAGTTCTTTGAGAACGGCTTCGGCGTTTTTAGTGCTAGGCTTCGACTCACCAGTGAGTGCAGCCTCGTCCGTAGCCAGATTGATCGTGCTGGTGAGGCGGAGATCTGCAGGCACAATATCACCAACATTGAGCTGAACAAGATCACCCCGCACTAACTCGTCGGCCTTGATAGTGGTCATCGCGCCCTGGCGGACGACCTTGGAGACCGGTGCAGCCATTGCCAACAACGACGCTATGGTTTGCTCGGCGCGGTAGTCCTGGATGAAGCCCACCACAACGTTCAGCAAGATGACCGCTGTTATGACGCCGCCTTCGATGAAATCGGAAGTACCGTAGCTGATGGCCATGGCAATCACTAAAACCACAGTAAGGCTGTTCGAGACTTGCTGGACAAGGATTTGCGGCCATTTGGTTCCTCCAGATGTTTCAAGCTGGTTTTCTAGATTCAATACCTGGTCAGCTATGTACTTTGCGGTCTTGTGCAGTGTTCAGCTTACTGCCATATTGAGCCTGCCGCGTGGCAGTTTCTTGCGTGGTCAAACCTCTCCTGTTCCGAGATTAGATGCCACACAACGGTACAAGATGATGGTAGAGGGACGCACTCGAGGTCGGTTTGGAGATGGGCAGCAACATCGCTGCGTGCTAGCGTATGAGCACAATAGTCGATGTCTACATCTTTGGTTGTAGACTCTAGTGTAGTTTCTAAGCGAGACTCGTCCGCCGACTTCTCAGTCAGCTGTATGGACGAGCTCGCTCTCGGTATAGGAGGCGGGTCGTCGACATTGCTGCCCTCGTCTGAAGCTGGCTTGATGCCAGAGTGGTCATCAAGTTTGCCACTTTTAATGCCGCCATGCAAGGAAGGTTCTTCCATCAATTACAGCCTGGTGTGAAGGGCGGTTTCAGTGAAAGTACGTGTCCGTACGTGCAGAACAAGAGGACTATTGGGGGAACATCGAATGAGGTGCGGAGCTACCTATATAAGCCCGGGTGGAGCTATCCCGCAGTTCGTACAGACCTCGTGCCTTTGGGACGCCTTGGTAGCCTTGGAGCATGCAGGTATACCTTGGCGCGGTCAGTACCTTACTCACACACGCCGTCAGCATCCGGAATTCTTCTGTGCGGAGCCCACTGCTCGCCTCACTCTCAAGCAAGGGACGGTGATTTTCTGTGCGGTTGCAGTGCGAGGATTGAAGTCAGCCGCGATACATATAGCAGCAAGTCTGCAAGTGGCAAGCTTGCCGCGGGCTTGTCACAACCAAGGAGACCAAGACGTGGCGAGAGCTGTGAGATCCGCTCTGTTGCTTCCGAAGCCCTCAGCCACCCTCCTGTGAACTCATCAGCTCGACATCAGGGAATGGACGCAGAAAGTGGCAGAAAGTGGCGTCAGACTCTCCTGGAAGTGCTCCTTGCCACCAAATCGACGTGTTGTGGTAAGCGGAAGTTTTTAAGAAAAGCAAGACCCTGGCCCGTCTCTACGATTCGGAGTTACGATTCCGATACCGAGCTACATATATAGGTAGGCTTGAGGTAAGGCAAGGTATATGACTGGTCCTTGCGAGCACATGAAGATGATGGAACGACGGAGAAAGGACAATGACTTCCTCATGATACAGCAAGAGCTACAAGAACAACGCCAACTCGAAGACATCGATCACGACTGCCGGATGCCGACCCAACCACCCGCCGGGTCACTAAATGTGCCGGTGATAGTATCAAAAGCCATACACTGCCCTTTCTGATATCGCACACCAGCACAATAGAAAATGCTGTAAGCATCACAGAACTCTAGGCAGGCTTCGAAAGTGCCGGTGTCTAGAGACCAAACAGCTCAGGTCAGTATACATACGCATTGCAATCACGTACATCACTTACAACCCCGCTTGTCCTTATGCCTCAAGAACTTCTTCCCAGAATTCGTAATGACTATCCCGGATATGAAGGTGTTGCACAAAATCCCGTACACGTTTCCGAAGACGTCGATGCATTGCTTGCCATTCTGCGATGGGCAAACAGTGTCTGAGCACGGCGGCAGTGGTGCAGGTGTTGCGAAGGCCGGAGCTTGCCAGCGAGTGGTCGGAGTTGTCACGGTGTAGGGAAACGAGTATGATATCGAAGAAAGAGCGAGTGCCTTCGCCGACACGCTGTAGGTATACGTTGACGATGAGGAAACTGGCTGGCTGGGAACGGCGGCTGCTGATTGTCAGATACCCGCAGCAGCTCGACCATCCCATGTTCACTTACTGAGTGTGACTGCAGCTGTTGCAGTCAACACTAGATTCGCAGACAAGATGAATGATTTGAGTAGCAACATGATTGCGGCTGTAGAAGCGATAACAGTTTGAAGATGCTCAATGTGCTGGAAATGCTGACATCCGTGACAGTCGAGACAGTGTCGTGTTGTGAATTCAGCGCACTGGAATGCAAAGCCCGCGTGGCTGCATTACTGCCAATATCTTGGATCGGCCGCAGACAGGCAACGCGATTTCACTTCTCAACCTGGAAGTCTGGTCTGGTTTCTCTCACAATCCATCATCTGGAGCCCAAAATCGCATCCACCTTTTATCGAGCGGGGCGCCATCCTCATAGAATCTCAAATCCGTGCTCAGCCTAATACGTCCCAATGGGTCTTCGTTCTTCACAGCACCGTGAATGAGGTACCTAGAAGGTCAAGAGCATCAGCAGTGTCTCAAATCTGACACGGGTTTGCCCATCGATGCCTTACGGGTTATGAAAGACGACATCACCAGCCTCATAGTTGCCGACTAGCCATCGACGTTGCTTTGACTCGTCACCAAACGAACCGGCCAGAACATCAGCAGTGAAGGTCTTGACATCGTGGCTTAATTGTCCATCTCGAGCCATGTTCGTGTTGAAGCCACTGATGCGCTCTTCGGGAGTGAACTGCTCAGATCGCTTCATGAAGTCGGCTTCCATGTCTTTGCCGATGTCATCAGAGTGCTCGAGATACCTGTGGAGTACATCAGCCATGGTCTATCTGTGCTAGTATGTCAATTGAAACCCACATCAGCCCGCCTCCTGCTGCTGTACAGTCTCCGATCGGCACCCAGGCAGTTAAGAATTCTGCTTCGCCGGCACGCAGGAATATTCTGTCATAATGAATGCCCGTGGACAGACCGTTTGGAACATTGTGCCGCAACATGGTTCGAGTGATCAGCACGTCCTTGCTCCATCCCATAAAGTCTTTCACAAACGTCCTGAGCTTCGGATGTTCTAGGAAGGCCAGATATAGCGGCATATGGTGCGCCTGCTCGAGCTTGTTTACTCGGTCCATCGCCTCCGGCAAGTCTGTGCCACCAACACCAGCGTGCATAATAGGGTCATCACCGTCGTTAAAGATGCCGTCGCGTGGTGATGTACCGGGTTTCAGGATCCCTGTGGATTCCAAATGCTTGAAATATGCTTCGCGCATGTTCAGGACATCTTCTCTCGGCAATACATTCTTTATGAAAACATAGCCGTCTTTGGAGAACCGTTTTCGCATCTCATCGAGAGGTGTTTCGATCGGCGTTTCTTTCATCCAGCCAACTGAATCTGCTTCCAGGTGTCCACCATAGTTTGAGCGCAACTTAGGAAGTTGATGTGGCTCGTACACAAGCTCATGAGCTGGGACAGGGGCTGCTCGAGTCACTGCCGCCATCTTGGGTGCTTTCCAATGTAAGCTTCCTCAGTCAGTGTCGGCGGAGGCCGAGGGCTATCAAAGTAAAGTACGAGAAGATGCGGGCAAGCAATTCTTTCTCGGGCTCCGTTTCGTTTAGACAAACTGTATCATCGATTTCCAAAACTTGTGTATAACAGTGTAAGGTCGAAGCGAGCTTTATAAATTCGTCGGCTTCAGCCTGCGCACGTGCCCGAACCACGTCAGCCCACGAGAGGTAGGTAGCGGCGCGTACTAGAAGGACCAAGGAAGACATCTGCTCCCCATCGAGGAGTTTACTCCGACGATGTCGTAGAAATTGGTCCGTCATACTCCGAAATAGGGAGCTTCCACCGTGCACCTCGCCACTGAGGGGCCACTGAGCGGGGTCCATTTGTGTGATTTGGCTGTGGGCAGAGGTACTCCACTTGCCCTAGACACGCGAAAAGAGAAATTGCGCTTCGATGGTTGAACCATCAAGGATGTTGTGGGTGCCTGGTTGAAGGAGTCGCAGGTTGTAAGCCGCATGTGTCGGTAGCGAACGGCACACCTTGCCAGAAGATCAAGCTATCAGAATGCATTCTCGTGCGCAGACAACCATGGATCTCGTTCGTAAGATGAAGCTGGCGGGTTCATTTAATGGGATTCCAGGGCACATGGCTGTCGACAATAGATTCGAGACTCATGTCTGTATTGTCTTTGTGGGGTGATTCGTGAGTCGAGCCGGAGGGAACCTGACAGAGAGGACCACGTCTACATCTTGAACTCCCGAAACACAGGTCCCTTCACCTTTCCCTTGGAGTCGAAGCGCACACCCTCCTCATACAACAGCCTGTGCTTCTCGCTCGCGAACTTGCCCTGCTCGCCCCAGTGGCCGTTGAAACCACCGATCGTCCCATCGGCAGCCACGACCCGATGGCACGGGACCTGAGGAGCGAAAGGATTGTTCCGCATCGCACTGCCCACGGCGCGCGCACAAGTCTTGTGCGAAGTCTTGGTAATATAGTCGCTCATGGCTTGATACGTGCTATATCGTCCACGTGGAATTTCGCAGAGGAGAGTAAGCATTTGCCTCCGGAAGGTCGTAATGTTTGAGTTTGCTATCCGTTGGAGCTGGACAGACATATCGACCTCATGTTGCTTGTCCTTCGAGCTGGCATCCGGCAACTCTACTTCACCGCTTAGAGCATCCACAGTCCTACCTTTACCGGTTTCTGAGGGCGAAGTAGGCGAAGGCAGAAAATACCCGGAGATAGTCATCTCACCTCGTGCCCTCTTTGACCTCTTCGCTGCATTCCCTTCTGCCACTTCCGTCTTTCTCTTCTTGCCCTTCTTCCCTCTCAATTCCAGACTTCTCTCATCCATTTCCCTCAGATTCACCTCACCATTGGCAAGTCCTTCCGCCATAAGGATAGCCGCTTCCAATTGCCCAGTACTCATATGCTTAACCGCAGGCGCCTTGATTACTTCCGTCCACGGAGTAGTGACGCCTACGGCATTATCGAGCACAATCCTGGCGAAGCAATGGTCCAAGTACACGGGCCAGACCTTCTGGACGGGATCGCGGGCTTTGGCAAGAGCCGGAAGATGCTCGCGATACAGGTGTGTCCAGTGGCTCCGGAGAGCGTCAGTGTCGGCTGTCATACTAGCTCTTGATATCGCAGGTGTTAGATCGGTGCAGTGATACTTCAATGACGGCCATCGCGTTTCGTAGACAAACATTGTAGGAAACGTAATGAATCAAACAGATGTTGTCGCGAAGATGTCGCCACCGCACGTGCCATCTCGGAGAAATCTACTCGGACTCACAACATCGTGCCTCGTCCAACACAACACAACACTACATCGGACAGCAAGAAAGTCTTCCTTTTCAGGACGGGCACATCATCACAGCACGGCAGACACCATCGTAGGTTACGTGATGAAGTCCTGAGGTCTCCAACAGCTCACTTGGTAGTATGGACCCCATACATCCCAGACTCCTTCACCGTTGGCCTAGCGTGCGAGAACGGGAAACTTCGTGGCAGCTACGCGATGGAATATTCGTTATGTTGTGCTCATATCGCGCAAACTGGCGCTCTCCATTGGCTATAGCGGACGGGACAACGACATCTCCTCGGTCTCCCAGCACAATCGTCGCCAAGCGTCCTTATCTCTGAGCAACTAGTTCTACTGTAGCGACAATTGTTTCTTCCTACCGATGGATGACCGCCAAGGTCGATCGACGTCACTTGCGATGGTCTCCAGCCGCTCAGTGCTCTATGATTGGGGATCTCAAACAACAGCAGTGTATGATAGCCATACCGATCGTCCGATGTCATAATCGGATGCGTAGGATCGCCAGAGAGGACGAGAGAATGGTTATCAAGCTTTTCTGCTTGTGCTGAGCAGGTAAAGTATAATGGTCGCCTTCCTTCGCCTTACTGTCTTATAGCCGCACCTCCACTTGACTCTGAGCATTCCCAATCCGCAAAGACGTCCCTGGCCAGCGAAAACCACCCTTCAAAAACCCTCACGATGCATATGAACGTTCTGCACAATGCGTACTCGCCGAAGGAAGCGACTGAGCAATGCTCACGCGCTGGAGTAGCAAAAGCCAATATGCGTATCGACAAGATGTTCTTCAGCGCATTTATGGCCGGCTGTCTACTTGCGTTGGCTTGTGCCACAGCTCTGTCTACGAACACCGCCCCATGGTATCAAGAAAACGCTCCAGGCTTGATACGGATGATAGGAGCCGTCATCTTCCCCTGGGGTCTCGTCACGATTGTCGTCACTGGAGCCGATTTGTGTACAGGAAGCTTCCTGTTTACGACACTTGCTGTACTTCACTGACGCCTGGGCGTTGGTAAGATGCTTATCCACTGGACTGTGACCTTCTTTGGCAATCTCGCAGGCTCTCTCCTCGTCGTGGGCTTGTTGATCGGGTACGTACAAAGATCGATCCAACGATACACAATGCAGATTTCTGAGACGTTCACACAGGGAAGGTGGTGTCTTCAACCTCGAGCCATACAAATCCGAGGTCTTCACCTTCAATGAGAAAAAAGTCGTGACCCCAGAGTGGCACATGATTTTTCTTCGCGGCATTGGAGCGAATTGGTTAGTATGCTTGGCCTGCTTCGCTGCCTTCCTTGCGCGCGAGTACTTCAGCAAAGTTATGGCTATCTGGTGGCCTACTTTCGCTTTCGTGTGTCTCGGATTCGACCACGTCGTCGCCAACATGTAAGTCACCCGAAGACCAAGCCGTGATATCCGGGTTCTCCGACTGATCACAGTGACTACGCAGGTTCTTCGTGCCCATGTCGATCTTCCTTGGTGATCCCAAAATCACCACTGGCTACTACATCTGGAAATCCATGATCCCAGCACTCCTAGGCAACATCGTTGGAGGTGGACTGATGGTCGGCACGATGTATTGGTATCTGAACCTCACCGGAGAAGCTCCAATCTCTGTAGATGGGGTGCAGTTTGAATCAGAGTCGGCACCCTTGGTCGGACAAGGCGCCAATACCGACACACCAACTCGTCGTGAATCGTCGAGCGAAAGCAAGAAGGAATCACCTGAAGATATGGTATAGACGGCTCTACACCCTGGGCAGATTGCTTCTTACGCCTATCGACGGACCATCGGCAAAGGTCTTCGGAGTTTTCAACTGTAATTAACTGGGCGAGATATGATATGGGCCAAGATGTCCTTATCTATGGAGGATCGACGTTGCATAATGGCGTCCTTTTACCTTGAACCACAGTAATGATAATGGCCAATCAATGAAGACTGATTATCATGCGGCTCGAATGCAGATGTGCGACCTTTGAGAAATGCAGTGTGGCAGATCGGGTTGGTTCGCTGCGAACGATCAGTTCGATTGGAATTGATTGAAGTCGAGGCACAAAAACGAAGGAGTGGACGCACAGACAATCTCGGCAATGCGAGGACGCCTTCCTCTCCCGTCTTTCGACCTGCAACCTTATCATCTCTTATCATCACACTTCCATTCGCACGCTTTGCATTCGCTTCTCGATGAAATGCCGCAGCTCGCCCAGCCACTTCGCCACCATGTGCCAGAGGTCCTGGTCTCGCCATGCATCTCCGGTTGTATGGAAACCGGAGATGCCTCGAAGACGACCAAAATGCAGTGGTGTTCGTGTTTCGACGAGATAGTGGTCCATCTTACTTTTGAATGTCTGTGTGCCACTGATACCGTGTGGAGTATGCGTGTCTCTCTTCTCCTAAAACTTTAGCTCGTATCTTCTGCTCATATTGATATTCTCGACCTTTCCTTAACACGATCCTCTGACTTCACTCATTGGGCACAACCCAATCTCGCGTTCTCAACGACTTGCGGACAAGATGAGCGAAAATGGGCAAGAACAGTCTCCTCCACCGGGACAGCCCAAGGAGGAGCATCACGAGGCACCAAGGAGCACGCGCCGCAAAACTGTGGTTGTAGTTGGACTGGGTATGGTCGGGATCGCGTTCATTGAGAAGCTCATGAAGCTGGATGAGAAAAGAAGAGAGTATGATATCATAGTTATAGGCGAAGGTAAGCATACGGAACCCCTTGTCTATACCGCTGCTGACCTCGTGCTTTTTCTCTTCTCTAGAGCCTCACCTGGCCTACAACCGGGTGGGCTTGACATCCTTTTTTCAGCACCGAAAAGTTGAGGACCTGTACTTGAATCCTGCTAGCTGGTACGCTTCAATGCCGGAAGGCTCACTTAGCTATCATGTCAATACGTTGGCCACCGACATCGACACTACGAACAAGACGGTCAGCACATCCAGCGGGAACACCGTGTCATACGACGTTCTAGTATTGGCGACCGGCTCCGATGCAATTCTCCCTCGGCATACACCCGGCTACGATGCTAAAGGCGTGTTTGTGTACCGGACGATCGAGGACCTACAGAAGCTAATCGAATTTGCTTCAACAAAAAAAGGTACCACCGGTGCTGTAGTCGGGGGTGGACTTCTCGGCCTTGAAGCCGCAAAGGCGATGATGGACCTCGAGGAGTTCGGCAAGGTCAAGCTCATCGAACGCAATAAGTGGGTGCTAAGCCGGCAGCTTGACAGTGATGCTGGGTCCATGGTCGTCGAACAGGTGCGAAATCTAGGACTCGATGTCTTGCTCTCGAAGCGAGTGGGCCAAATCAACACCGACAAAGACAATAATCTTACGGGTGTGACGTTCGAAGACGGGGAGACTATGGAGTGCACCTGTATCACATTCGCCATCGGGATCAGAAGTCGGGACGATCTCGCACGCAAAAGCGGTAGGCTCTCCGTCTCATGACCGCCGTACGTGTGATTTTGAGCATGGTTGCTGATCACATTCCGCAATCTAGGCATCGAGTGTGCAAAGAGTGGAGGTATCGTGGTTAAGCCTGATCTTTCCACATCTGTTGACAATATCTACGCAATCGGCGAGTGTGCAAACTGGGAGGACCAGACGTTTGGGTTGATCGCTCCCGGCATCGAGATGGCAGACGTGCTTGCATTCAACTTGACACAAGCCAAAGCACATCGTGCCCGAAAATTTGCGCGGCCAGACCTCAGTACAAAGCTGAAGCTCCTTGGAGTGGACGTTGCCAGCTACGGGGACTTCTTTGCTGACCGGGATGGTCCCAAAAACCTGCCTACCAAGCGCCACGGCAAAAAGGAAGGGTCGGGCGAGTCCACAGATCGAGACATCAAGGCATTGGTGTACAGGGATCCATTTCAGCACGTCTACAAGAAGTATCTCTTTACCGCCGACGGGAAACACCTGATCGGAGGTATGATGATTGGGGACACGAGCGACTACGTCAAACTTGTCCCTATGGTTAAGAGCCAAAAGCCGCTCGAGGTCCCGCCAGGAGAGCTCATTGTTGGTGCCAGCAAAGGTGACGATGACACAGACGACCTACCAGACGATACACAGATATGTTCCTGTCACAATGTGACAAAAGGCGGCGTTTCCGAAGTGATCAAAAGTGGCACCTGCAAGTCTATAGGGGAGGTGAAGAGCTGCACAAAGGCTGGTACTGGCTGTGGAGGCTGTATGCCTCTCGTGCAGACTATCTTCAACAAGACAATGGCCTCGATGGGCCAGGAGGTCAAGAATCATGTAAGTTCAAAGGCCAGAATACCCTTCGCTGACACACCACGTGGTTCTTGCCTGAAACATCTGCTGATATACCCGTTCATTTTCGCAGTTGTGCCCACACTTCGAATATTCCCGAGCCGATCTCTTCAACATAGTCTACGTCAAGAAGCTCGAGAGCTTTCCTGAAATCATGAAGCACGCTGGGAAAGACCCGAGCTCTGGTGGCTGTGAGGTCTGCAAGCCGGCGTTGGGTTCTATCTTTGCATCACTTTACAACAAGCACATTATGGACCCCGACCGCAGAGGACTACAGGACACGAATGACAGGTTTTTGGGCAACCTGCAACGCAATGGGACCTTCTCTGTCATCCCAAGAATGTCTGGTGGCGAGATCACACCTCGAAAGTTAATAATCATTGGCACGGTAGCAGAGAAGTTCGGCCTGTATACCAAGATTACCGGTGGCCAGAGGATAGATATGTTTGGGGCCAAAAAGCAAGACCTGCCTAAGATTTGGCAAGAGCTGGTCGATGGTGGAATGGAGAGCGGGCACGCGTACGCTAAATCCTTGCGGACGGTCAAGTCATGTGTTGGCACGACATGGTGTCGATTCGGCATTGGCGACAGTGTAGGGATGGCCGTGAGGCTGGAAGAGCGATACAAAGGCATTCGCTCTCCGCACAAGTTCAAGGGAGGTGTTTCGGGTTGCGTGCGAGAGTGTGCAGAAGCACAGTCCAAGGATTTTGGTCTCATCGCAACGGACAAGGGCTTCAACATCTTTGTGGGAGGAAATGGTGGCGCTACGCCGCGACATTGCGATTTACTGGCAAAGGACGTAAGTTATACCACGAAGTATCGTGCGGCGCTCAAAAGCATTCCAGCTCGACCAAAGAAGACACTTGCTCACATTTCTACTCAACACTTTAGGTTCTTCCAGACGACGTCGTTCCGATCCTCGACCGCTTCCTGAGCTTTTACATCCGGACTGCGGACAAGCTTCAGCGAACCGCCCGATGGATCGAAAATCTGCCAGGTGGAATCAAGTATCTAAAAGAAGTCATCCTTGACGACAAGCTCGGCATTTGCGCCGATCTCGAAAAGCAAATGGAGGACCTCGTCGGCACCTTCTTCTGCGAATGGACCGAAGTGCTGAAGTCGCCGGAGCGTATGAAGCTATTCTCTCAATTTGCCAACACTGACGAGACGGTCGAGAATGTCGAGAAGGTGACAGAGCGCGAACAACAACGACCGGCGCACTGGCCCAAAGACTCCATCACTGAGGATTTCCGCGGTACGAAGTGGAGCGCCCTCAGCTGGCAGCCTCTCGCAAAGGTCGAGCAGTTCTTGGAATCGCAAGCAGGCTCAAGCGTTGCTGTCAACCGAGGGGACACTCAGCTGGCCATCTTCAAGATCAAAGGGCAGTACTATGCCTCGCAACAGATGTGCCCTCATAAACGTGCGTTCCTGTTGAGCGATGGCTTGATCGGAGACGACACCAACGCCGATAAGCTGTGGGTAAGCTGTCCTGTGCACAAGCGTAACTTTGAGCTGAAGGGCGACAATGCGGGCAAGTGCATGAACGATGAGTCAGTAAACATTGCGACCTTCCCTGTCGAGGCGAGAGAGGATGGTCTGGTCTACGTGAAGCTGCCTCCGGTGGAAGAATTGGATGGCGTGTTGGCCACTGCGAAGTATAAGGTCAAGGCGGATAACGAAACGAATCAGTTCGAGGCCATGGATAGGAAAATCAAGCCGATGAAGGGCCGGAAGGGTATCAACAATAGTCATTTGCCTAACGGAATAGGCATGCACGGCAAGGCGCAAGAGATTCTGGCGGGTGGTGAGCGCGGTTCAGGTGGCATAGATTGGTAGTTCATTAACCGAGTACATCATTGAGTACATGTTCACACCACATGACCGCACCTTTCTTCGTACGAGAATCGCCAGTTACTCCTCAAGCATGCCATGCATTGACTCAGCACGCCGAGAGTGCACACGTCCTAACCGCTGTGCCCGCCTCAGCCATGAGAAGGAGCGTCGACATGGTGTGTAGCTCGCCATTCCTGTGGATGTGACGAGCGCAGGATCAAATGCTGTACATGTGCTTCGACGTCGTGTGAACCGGTGAGATGATGCAATGCTGTGGCTCCAAAGCGGCGCCATGAGTCTCACAAACAGCTCGCCACGGCCACTCTTGACCAAGCTATCCACCATTCGATACAGCGGCGCATCGGCTACTGACCACGCCACTACAACCAGCAACTGGTTGCGGTCTTGCTTCCCTGGGAAGCACCTTTTTGGCATTGGTGTCCGGCGAGCGGAGTGACCCACTCTGGACACGCAAGCCGATGCTGTGGTTCGTTCTTCGCTAAACCGGTCGATCTCCAGTACGGGCCTTGTAGGTAGCCTTAACCCGCTTCAGGACCCCATATCTCTTTCCGCATCGTCCGTCGACCAATATCACATGCGTTTTCCGACCACAGAAACTCTTCCAACCGATCCTTGACTTCCTTTGCGTAGTTTTCCGGCGGGTCATACCGCTCCGACAGAAACTGCCGCACGGTGAGCTGGAAGAAACTGCTGTTTTGGCCCTCAAACGACGCCACGGCGCCAATACAGAGACTCCATAGAACCAATCCGTCCATTGCCTCACTCGCTGCGGTGGGCGGAACGTCGAGCGAGTGCAGCCAGCGCAGCCGCCATGTAAGGCGGTCTTGCCAGCCGCTGTGTGGGAACATACTGAACAGCACAGCGTTGGAATAGATCACGCAGGATAGTCTGCAGATCTCGTATACGCGGCTGTCCGTTTGCTGCTGGGTCGATTCGTCCATCTCGTCCCAGCTGGGGAGCGACAGCAGGCGGTGTGCTACGCAATTGCGGACCGTGAGGATGTGCTGCAAGACGTCGTTGCTTAGCTGCTGAAGTCGCGTATGACACATGATTGCATCGAGGATGGCGAGGTCCTGGAAGACGTCTGTTGCGAAGTCGGGTATGTGGTCGCTGAGGAGTCGGAAGCCTCGACCTCTGGATAGAAACGAGGCATCGGGTGCATACTGGTACAACTCACTCACATCAGCGTTCCATAGGCGACGGTAGTAAGGGTGAGTGTGACTTGTGCCGACTTCGACCAAGTCGACCCTGCCAAGTGTTAGTTCGCCAGGTTGTATTGAGCACGTAGAGCGTACGCACCGAGCGATCGTGGCAGCAAGTGCCGATACTTGTACATTCTTAAGCCCTCCTTGGTATTCCACTAGAGCTGCGACCCCATCCAGATGGCTTTTCACGGAGATGACACGGCCATACAAGCCTGCCCAATTGGCCGTCGGAAAGTGAGGAGAGTAAAGGTGCGCCAGATCTACGTCCAAATTGTTCACGGAGATCTCATGACGAGCCAGAGTCATGGCTGCGAATATCAGGCGGTCCACTTCGGAGGTTGACAACTGGAGAAGGCTGTTGACCTGCTGCTGCAAGATTTTCAGTGCGGCAGCCTTGTGTTGCAAAATCTGCTTCTTGGTACTCCACCGCGCTACCGAGCATCGCCCTGCGAGCAGGTCACGGTGCTGCATAGCAGTCAGCATAAGATCACACGACTTTAATTTCGATGCTCACAAACGCAGCACCAACATGGCCAACGTGGAAGATCAATTCGCTGCCACAGTATCCCTCGAACCACTCTTCAGCCGCGCCTTCTCCTGCTAAGACTGGGAAAATAGTATGTAGCACTGGAAAGAGGTTAGTATAATGGTCGGCCACATGTGAGAGATCCACATAAGGGAGATTAGGTTCATGCAGTTTACAATGATGTCGCACTTTAGCAGACATATTTCCCAAGCTCCACTGCTGAGTCCCGGGCGGCAGGGCATCCAATGCCATCTCAATCTTAGCTTGCATGTGCTCCGCGAGAGGCTGAATATCGAACCGCTGCTTGCGGTGACTCTTTGGGTGCGGGCACTCCGGACAACCAGGACAGTCGCTCGGCGTCTGGGTCCAGTTAGAGACGCCGAGGACAGCGTTGAGCGTCACCGGCGGACACAACTCGTTATGTCTCTCCGCATCAACAACGACATGCGCAACGTCCGGCTTGGATGTGGCGTCAGCGTCGGCCGCCCGCTGCTTCGCCAGCTTTAATCGGTAGTTCTCGCGGTTTAAGCGTGCAGCATGTGCCGAGCGATCCTGACATTGCCCTTCTGGGCGCCCTTCGAAGTACTGTTGACATAGATGAATTGCAAGCCACCAGCTCCGCGTTCTTCCTTGGATAACGGGATAGCCATGGTAAGGCGTCGAAACACACACGCTGGTTAGCCTTTCCTCGCTAGTGCCGTGGTAGCAAGGCTTCGTGAATTCGAGATGATTGACCAGATGCAGGTCTTCTAGAGATGCGGCCGTAGAGTCGCCCTATATCGCACTTATATGAAGTAGTTCCAGACACTGCACGGCCCACAGAAAGCCAATGTCAATGTTACGATGTCGTTTCAGCTCGCTGCAAATGTCCTGCCGTGGTGCTACAAGTCATACCGCCTGTTCCACGAAAAGTATACTTCACGATTTGACACAATGGTCTTAGCCTTCGAACGCACGCACTGAGCCTGCACACAGGGACTGGAGGTTCTGTCCATGCTATGCTTGACCACGCCATCTCAGGCAGGTGCTACCGTCAATCTCTGCATGGTACGGCGTCCTCCAGGTCCTTGGCGGCCATCTGTCATCAAGTTGGCGTATAAAGGTTTGCTGGGATGCATTTTTGGCACAGTAGTAAGGCATCATAATAAGGACGACGTTAGCTGCCAAGAGGCTTTAGAACATCTCTGCGACTAGCGTTCCCACAACTTCCTCATTTGGGTCACACTTGCCTCAATGTGGTCAACTAGAACCATGTCCTTGGGTCGGCGAGTCGAGACAGAAAGGCCGCTGCCCGTGATGGGAGATCATGAGGTATCCTCCTTGCTATGTGAATAGAAATGTATGACTAAAAGACAATACTCCGTAGAATCTCCATCGGTCCATAATCGGCGAGCAGAAACGGACGACTAAAGGAATAGAAACTCTCCGTTCATCTATGAATGAGAGCAGTTTTGCTAAGCAATATCTGATTTGAGCACTCCATTCCAAGTGCCGAGTGCCAGCAATAGCAATACCACCCTTGAGAGAAAGCCTGTCGTTGTCACCAGCACCATACCTCCATCCCATGCACGCAAAGCAAAGACGTGGTATCGTGTGAATCCCCTTCTCCACTACTCTCCCTACTCCCTCAGCCCTATCATTCACCACAACACATACCATCCGGCACACCTAATGCCCCCCACCCTTCCTAAACCTCAACAACTCGCTCAAACTCGCCAAACTACACCCATGCGCCAAAAACTCATGCCTTCCCAACTCCTCAGCCGTCGCCCTGCTCTTCACATCCACACAAAGACAAACACTCAAAAAAGCCTTCAGCTCCTTACTCAATTTCTCCGGCTTCTTCAGCCTCGGCGTCCCGTTAGTCGCAATCAGATAAAGCGCCTTCAAAGGCTCTTCATTCAGATAAGGCGGCTCGGACTCGATCATCTCAATGGCCATGATGCCTAAGCTCCAGATGTCGACTTTGTTGCCGTACTCCTTCTGCTTGACGACTTCGGGCGCCATCCAGTAGGGTGTGCCGACCATGGTGGCGCGTTTGGAGCGCTGTTCCGTGAGTTTGGCGCAGAAGCCGAAGTCGGTGATTTTGACGGCGCCGCGGGAGGAGAGGAGGACGTTGTCGGACTTGATGTCGCGGTGGATGATGTTTTGGCTGTGGAGGTGGATGAGGCCTTTGCAGGTCTGGGGAACAGTACTTAGTATCACTAGATGCGCTGTGTGGGATATGAATCAGACTTACCTCGAGACAGATCGTAGCGATCTGGTCCTCCGTGATGGTGGCGTTATTGTCAATGACATCCGTGAGCGCACCACCCTCCATAAACTCCATCACCACCCACAACTCGAACGTCTCCTCCTGCAAGAAGGCGTCCAGGAAGTTGACAATGTTGTCGTGCCGGCTCTCCTTCATCACGATGATCTCGTTCACGATCAGCTCCTTGCGAGGCTGTGACCGCAGATCCATCTGCTTGATCGCCACCTGCGCACGTGGGCCGTACATCTTTGTCAGATCTTGCGCGATTTTTGATGGTGCTGTCTCGCGGATACGAGCGACATATACGGATCCTGACGCGCCTTGGCCAATCTTCTTCTGCTTGTTGTAGCTCTCAAGAGGGTTGGACAGGGTAACGACAGACCGCAGGCGTTCCATGACTTGCGCATCGGACATGGCGCTCATCCGGACTTCTTTCTCTTTCTTGTCGGCGGCTGGGTCCTTCTTCGTGAGCGCCGCCTCAGCAGCCTTGATTGGGTCCTTTGGTGCACCTGTGGGCTGCTTGGTGGCCACATTGAGAGGTTTCACCTGCTGCCCGCCAGAAGGTTGTGTTTTATGATTGCCTGAGCCAGATGGTTTGCGCGTAAGAGGCTGCTGTTGTTGTTGTTGTTGGTAGTCTCGGGGTTGAGTTTGTCCATTCGCAGGTGCTGGACCAGGCTGTTTGACAGCATACGGAGATGTACCGTTCGCTGACGGCTTTTTTTGCGGCGACTGGCCATTCTGCTGGCCTGGCGGCGCGGGTGCCGGGCGTGAAGCTTGCAGATTCCTAATTGGCAGGCTGCTACCGGCTGACTGTCCATTCTTCGCTTGAGCTGGTGTAGGTGGCGCAGGTCTAGTCGCATTGTATCTGCTGTTCGCCTGCTGGCCTGGACTGGCATCTCGGCCATCGGAGCCATACCCACCCAGTTCCTGCTTGGCAAGTGGTTGTTTCGCTTTCGGTAACGATTCGTTGTATTCGCGATCTTCTTGTTCTCGCCTCCTCCGATCTGCGTCTTCGTCTCGCCGCCGCCGGTCGGAGTCTGCGCGTCGTCTCTCGTCTTCCTTCCTCCGCCGCTCGGCATCGTCGTTTCGTGGATCCAAAGCAGATACAGGTGCAGTATCGGCTCGTTTAGGCGCACCAAACCTGTCCTGCGAACCGTCTCTTGTCGTCGAGTATTGGCCAGTCGGTGTTTGATTCGCGCTTCTACCACTGTTGTAGCTTTCCTGTCGGCCGAAGGATGGTGGCTGCGGCCTTGGAGGCGCTACACTGTTCCCTGCCGAGTACCCAAGCTGTTTTTCGCGTCCGCTGTCTACAGGTGGGGTCGGAGTCAAAGAAAGGTACATCTTCGGATCTTCTGGGCGTGGTGCAAGTTTGTCCGAGTAGAATTGCAGGACCTCCATGACGGCTTGAGGGTTCTTAGCCATATCATCTTTCGTCAACGCCGATCCTTTGAGCAGGCGCTCCCACTCGACTGGGAGTCCCACGAAGCCTCCCGTGACAGGGTCGAAGCCAACGTGGACTCGATGGGAGAAGCCAGTCGGGTGAGACACGCCACCCATGCTTGGGCAGCGGTCGTAGATACTGTCCATCCAGCCGTAGACCTCATTGTCGGTGTCGAACTTCAAGATCCACTTTTTGGTGTCTTCTTTGACCAACTCGAGGCTGAAAGGGTAGTCGTCGGATCGTGATATGTTGGAGACCTCCCTCAAAAAGATCGAGTGCGAAGTCTTGTTACTGGTATTGGACTTCAGAAAGTCCAGCTGCTTCTCGCGTAGCACAAGAAACCGCTCGTTCCAGAACTTGCTCATGAAACCACCTCCTTCCTCCTTGACCTTGGCCCATCCATCGCGGACTACTGTGAACTCGCCAGTAATCGAGTCAAAGCCAGAGCCTTTAGCTGAAGTGGCAGTCGTAGGTGAATTGAGTGCTGACAAGGAAGGGTTCGTCAAGGTTCGAAGGCTGGGGTTGGGGTTCCCGGGCTGTCCGTAGACATTGGGCGTGAGATTGAGCTTCGGGCGGTCGGTCGGTGGTCGAGGTGCTGGTCCGGGATTCATGAACTGTTCGGGTCGGTAGAGTCTGCGCGAGTGCAGTGGTCAGCTCTTGTGCTACCGCAGCCTTGTGAGTGTATATGGCACGGTGGAGATGTGGAAGCGGTGACTGGAAGTTAGACTCATCGCTTGTCCATTGTTCACAATCGTCACGCGCTGGCAAGATATGACCTACGAGTTCTGCTGCTGCTGCATGCCGGCGGTATGCGCGCCCTGCACGCGATCCACACCCCTGCGCTCGGTTTTCTTTCACCCCTCCTATCCTTTTCACGTGGAAGCCTCGGCGGAAGCGCGGTCGCTCGTGATCAATGCGGAATCTTACGCCACCAGGTTGTTGCCGCCGTCGCAATCGCAGTGTCAAGTACCCCTCCAGTCGCGGTGTGCGCCAAATCGCGGGCAGTTTTGCACGGGGCGGCGGGCGTACAAGGATCACAGTCTGGCGGCGGAGATGTTTCGCTCGGATCTGTTTCCAGGGTCTGCTGACAATGGGACTTTCACGCGCTTTGTTCTTCCTCCTTACAGCATGGACAACACGGCGGAAAAGTATAGGATATGAGCCACAGGGCTGAGAAGTGGATGCAGAAGTACCTTTGGTCACATCGAGTCCGCGAAAGGAAGATACCAGCCTGATCGCTGTTTCAGGCGCTTCCATGCTCGGCGCTAGCATCTCCATGAGCCAGCCAATCAGATGCGCTAATGAGATCTCCTCCCTTCCTTCATCCTCACCGGACAGGCAGACACGGACAGATATACAACTTCGAGGCATGCTGACAAACACGACGATGGACCGGGATATGAACTACTACGGACACAACATCTCGATCAAGACTCTGATTGCATAACTAAGGTATATCGTGAAAGCATTATTAGCTCAAGTCACAAACAGTTCAATCCTCGCCAGCATCTCCTCGACCCCAACAACTCTACAACACGGCAAGCACAGCCATAACCGCACCAGCGCCAGCGCCCAAGAACGGGATAGTAGTCGCAACAGCGAGACCTTCCGTCGAAGACGAAGCTGCAGCACCCCCTGCATTGCCCGTGGTGGCCGCCGGACCGGCGTTGGTAGTGGTAAGAAGCTTCGTCGATCCGTTGGCGTCCGTGGACGTCACAACAGTGGTCTGAGGGCTCGAGCCGCCGCTGATAGCAGAGGTGACTTCGTCGACATCGGTCTCGGCGTCACCATCATCGTCAGTGCCAGTGCTGGTGGTGGTATAGACGGTGGTCATTGGGGCAGCAGCGCCGAGGGTGGAGGTGACGAGATCGGTCTCCGTTTCGAGGTCGTCGCCGTCGTCGTCTGACTCTGTGCGGGTGGTGGTGTAGACGGTTACGCTCGCTTGGGAGGCGCTACTGGTCTGTGTGGTGGCGGCGATGCCGCAGGCGTGGCGAGGTCCATGATGTCTAGTTCTCGTGTCAGTACAGCTGTCCGATTGCAACCATATGGGGATCTCAACTCACCGTCAACATCGTCATCATCGCCTCCGTTCTGCTGGATGCAGGACTGGCACTGCGGGATGAGGGTGCTCATATTTGGTGCATTGCAAAGGCAAGAGACCTCGGTGTCATCCTCGCTGTTCTGATCATCGCATGTCTGGCCTTGCGTGACGACCGCGCCACAGGAGTCCTGGCAAGCTTGGGGTTAGTCTCCGTCGTATACATCCTGCGAGCTGACAACGCCGAGGCCGAGCGCGGCGGCGAACGCGAAGATGGCGTGGGAGCGCATGTTGGTCGTGCAGTGAGCTGTTTTGGAGTGTTGTAACCAGGTGTTGTATGATGGAGCGAATGGGAGATATCTGGTAGTCTTGCGATATGTGTAAAGCTCGAGAATGAAAGACACAACATACAAGAGAGCCATCCAGCACTTATACCTCCCCCCAACAGCCCTTCTGCCTCTGCCCCATCAATACGGTCCCAAACCTCACAGCCTCTGCCAATACCAGCGACACATCACCAAGCACGGGGCGAACTTTATACAGAAGTTAATGCCACCGCGGTATAACGGATTCAGGTACGTGGCTTGTGAACAGAAGTCCACTATTGTGAGACACCCGAAACGCTAGCTCACTGCGAGTACGTTGACAGTGCGTAGTCGATGGACGGCGATGACGAACTGTCAGCTGTTTGGGAGCGGTGGAGGAGGTGGAGGTGTAGGGAAGCGCGACCGGCGCCGAGAATCGACGTCAGGCAAGGCTCTTGGCGACGCTCCACAGCAACTTGGCCAACAACTCAGCCAAGAAGGTTCACGAAAGCGAATTCTATACATGTAATCAACCGGCAGTGATGGGGCGGCGACAAGTGCCGAGGGACATGGAAGCGTTGAGCGGAAGGACACGATTGTGAAGGAAAGTCGACGGAGCAAGAGCTTTCACACAGCACCAAGCTCGCCACTCCATTCTCCTATACCATCATCCAAGAAGGCCATTAATTGCAGTACACAGCGGCGATGAAGCCATAACAGACTCTGTGCAATCGTGCTCACCAATACCAAGTCCTTCCGGACTAACAACAAAGACAATGCGGACTCCTCTGAGGACTCGGAATACTGTGCGTGAGATGCCTCCGCTACTGGACCAAGGCAACCACCAATTGACCTTCACTTGCTGTGATGAGATGGAACGCTCTACCTCTCCTCCAAAGGCAGGGATGGACCGTCATTGTCGTTGCCTCGCTGGCCACCAAATCTCACGAAGTTTTCTCCTTGTGCATCAACTTGATGCACTATCATCATAGTAGGTCGAGTTCGTCAATACTCTATACGAACCATCAGCTTGCACAAGTTATCTTTTCTACCACTCATCGGGCTGCTCTTATATTCCATTGCCGAGAACGCGGGAACAGCTATATACATCCGATCTTGTGATGGCCATAGTTCGCTCGGTTCCTTTGGTCAAGGTTTCGTTCTTTCATTGAGGACTGTATACTTAGTTGCAAGTGCATCGAGCTGTGTGTTGACATTTCTAGATATCCTATCTTGCGAGCCAACCCTATATTCCTTCGATGTTGTAACCCGAGCCCAGGGGCACGAGGCTTAACAACCCTCTGGTATCTTTGGTCGATGTCTCAAGCATCGGACAGACCATACAGGAAGTGACAACGGAACCAATACTTCGATATGCTTCTATGTCGGATCTCCGCACGCCTACCCAGCATAACGCGCTGGCGGATACACATGCGCAGCATGTTGAATCTTGATAGATGATTGCTTACCTCCGTATATTCCTTGGTAATCAGGAGAAGGGAGGCGGAGAATGGACATAAAGCTGCAGACCATGACGGGAGACACAATTGTCTCATTTTCTGTCACCTCACAATGCTAACACAACTACCATGCAACATGCACGATTGCTACGGCAGACCACTACTCAATCACGGCTCTTGTACCATTGTACACGCATCCCAAGATCTCCTACTGTTCCGGGCAAAAGGTTTGCATCAACAAAATCGAAGGCGAGTCTATTCGTACACCGCGTTTGCACTCCGTTGCTAACGAGTTCCAGATTGACGTCTACGATCACGAGTACGATGTGATCGTCGTCGGGTCAGGTGCGGGAGGTCTTACAGCAGCAGTGACAGCAGCCATACAAGGCAACCAAAAAGTGCTTGTCACCGAAAAGACAGCACTCTATGGTGGAACAACTGCATTCTCCGGCGGAGCTCTATGGTTGCCAATGAACCACCTCGCTTTTGAAAATGGATACCTAGATACCTGCGAGCGAGTCGGAACGTACCTCCGATCTCGTCTCGGAGACGATTACAACCAGGACAAGGCGTCGGCGTATCTGGACACCGCGCCAGAGATGTGCAAATGGCTAGAGAGTATTGGAGCAACGCAATTCATTCCGCTGCCCGCTCCCGACTACTACGCCGATTCTGATGGAGCCGCAAAGGCTGGAAGGACGGTCTTGAACGCTCCTTATGATGGTCGACGACTAGGTCAACTAGTGAAGCAAGTCCGATATCCTTTGCAAGGGTATTGCGCCTTTGGTACGATGCACGTTGATGTAATGTACCAGGCATATTGGACTCGGCCTTTAGCTAGCTGTAGAAGCTTCTCATATGTTGTTCGCAGCATGCTAAGGTATGTGGCCGACTTTCTGTGGTATGGGAAGGGGACGAATCTCTGTAACGGCAATGCCCTTGTTGGTCGATTGATCGAGTCGGCGACCAAAGCGGATGTCACGCTTCGGAGAAACTCCCCAGCCATGCAACCTATCGTAGACAACGACAAGATCGTAGGATGGACAGTCCAAAAGCAAGGGAAGACTCTCAAGATTCGAGCCAGGAAGGGTGTTGTCCTCGCCAGTGGCGGCTTCGCTCGTTCAGCCAAGCTGGCACGGGACTACCTACCTACCCAAGACTGGACAGCCGTCCCAAGAGGCAACCAAGGCGACGGTCTACGCACTGGCAACGCGATGGGTGGCGTTCTCCCCCAACACCATCCAAACCCGACAGAGCATTATACGCTCCCATGTCCGAGTATCGCCCAAAGCACGGCCCAGTCCTCACCTTTCCTCACCTTCAGGATATCTCGAAACCTGGGTTCATCATCGTAGACGGCGATGGCAGACGTTTCGCGAACGAGTCAGCGCCGTATCAGGACCTCGGACGTGCAACAGTAGCAGCTGGAGTTCGGGAAGAGTATCTCATTGCCGATAAGCGCCACCTGCAGCGCTATGGGATGGGTCTCGCATTACCTCATCCTTATCCGATCGCTCATCTCATACGTCGCGGGTACATCGTTACCGCGCCAACGATTCAGGCGATGGCACAGAAGTTGAAGATGAGTTCGGAGACGCTGTCCAACACAGTTGACAACTTCAACCAATTCGCGCGAAACGGGAAGGATCTTGACTTTGGCCGTGGAGACGCACCGCACGACCGCTCTTCAAGGCGATCCTAAAGTGAAACCTAACCCGTGTCTGGCGCCGTTGGAGTTTGGTCCGTACTATGCTATACCTATGTACAACGGGACTATGACCACGATGTATGGCTTAGATACAGATAGGCATGCTCGAGTTCTGGATGCTGGCGGACAGCCGATATCTGGCTTGTACGCGGTTGGTGCTGATGCACATCACTTTCTGGACGGACAATATGTCACTGGCGGGCTGACTCTGGGGCCTGCGATGGTGTTTGGGTATCGGGCTGGTCTTCATTTGGCAAAGAAAGAATTATGAAATCTTTGTACGATCTTGTATAGCGAACTACATCCTTACATCCTCACATCAACCTCTCATCCTCAGGCCTAATCGCATTCCCATAATCCCCCCCATTCGGACTCCGAACAATCGTATGCGTATGGAACTTCGCCGGCTCCTTGTTCGTCAAAAACACGCCCGAATGGTGATCGAACTCGCAAATAATCACCGGACTCTGGATACGGAAGTAGAAAGGGTCGTGGTCGCCATAACCTCCGATCCAGCAGAACCACGTCTCACTGAAATGCTTGCGGACCTGCTCTTTCCGCATCTCCCGCGCCTGTTGCGGGAGGTAGAGAACGAATTGCTCGACGATATCTAGGATCAGCTGCTGCTGGTCGGAACTCATATCGGCGACTTTGGTGCCTTCGTACGGGACGATGCGGTTGTCCCTAAACGCGCCGCAGAGATGTCGCTGATCGTCCTGGTTCCAGCGGTCGACTTTCAGGTCGCCGCTTTGCAGCATCCCCGGGTCCCGCATGAGTTTGAAAATCTGCGCCTGGTCCTTCGTCTGTTGCGGTAGACTCTGCATCAACTGCAGCCCGAGCTTGCCTTCGGTATGCAAGATCTCCGTGCCAGCCCCCGGGCCATCGTCAATAATATTCGGCTCTGCGCCCGTAAATGTCGGCGACACGATCATATACATGCCCCTAAAGAAGACGCTGAGACAGAGGTGATGGCCGTAGAGCACGTAGCCCCAGGCTCTCTGCGCAGAAGGTTCGCCGAAAAGGAGGAAGTTGTAGGAGTACTTGTTCATGATTTTGGGGACTTGGCAGACTTCGCCGAGGAAGTGGTTGATTCTCATGGCGGCGAGAGCTTTTTGGTAACCTTCTGGGGAGAAGGAGGCTTCGAGGACGGCTAGGATGGAGGTCGCTAGGTCTTCTGGTAGGTCTTCTAGGCGGAGACCGAATGGACGGAGGAGGAACTCCGGGTTGCTCCAGGCTCGCCACTCGCGTGCGTTGACTGGGTACTGGAGTTTTTGCTTCTGCTCTGGAGTGCACAGGTCGAGGACTTTGTTCGCTGCGGTGCAGATGGTACGGACGCTGACGCCCATGTTCTCCGATTTGTAGAGGTCGGGTATCAAGTTGCCTATTGAGTATCGTTATAAACAAAACTCCGGGACGGTCAGACAGCGAAGGACATACCATCTGTAGTCACGCCGGTAAATGGTTCTTGTAGAAGATCTTTCCATGTCTCGGTGAGGTTGTGAAGCCAAGGAGGTACATGATTCTTCTTGAAGTCGTCCGCGTACTCGTACGCATCTTGGTTCTTGGAGATGGTGAAACGAGGTATACTTAGATCTGGGAGATGCTGACGGAACTCTGATGAGGCTTCGTTGAAGCTGGATGATCTTGCGTTGGTTGACATGGTGTGTCTTTGGTATGTTCAAGTACGTTCTAAGAATCAGGATAGGTTGGTATCATCACCAGAGGCTCTTCGACGACTGTACGGTCAATGCAGACTGTTATACTGCTGCGGGGCTATCACGGGTAGAGACGATCAAGCAGTGTAGTGACGCCGGCATTTGTTGGCGGCTTGAAGTCGGAGGAAGCATTTCGGAGACATTGACTAAGTTTGATTGAGATGTTAGTCAGCCCATCAAATATTCCAGTGTCATGACTTCTACACATGTAGACTTGGCGAACATTTTGGTTTACATCACACCTTCCCAGCTTCAATGCTACGACGACTGGAGCGTACGCCGCCATGGAACTGCTCCGGATATGTCTGCCTCACCTGTCGGCACCAACTGTGGGCAGCGCAAAACCAACGACTACGGCGAGGGATTGCTCAGACTCCCTTTCGAGCAGTCGCACCACGCGTGGACTTCTGGGAGGACAACTTCAACAACCTTGACTCGGATCTGGAACCAGCGCCGTCTGTGAGACCTAAGGAGGATATTCCAGCGTACACCCCGTTTTCTGGATCCAATGCGACAATACAGTCCCCGAAATCAACACGGGCTGCGAGCAAGAAGTCATCGCGAGTTCGGGCCATTGACCGCAGAGATGGGGTTGTGCGTTCGCTCACGATGCATGAGATGCATCGCCAGAAGATTCCAGCTGGTATGGAAGGCTTGAAGGCGAGTCTGGAACAGCGCTTGAAGTCTGGCAGTGGCGATGCGTCGAAACAGAAAGACGAGGGCACAGGAGGATCGGCGGAGATTAAAGAGAGCGAGCTGGAGGTGGACAGAGCGATCGTCAAAAATCTGGAAGACTACAAAGTGGAGGACTTTAAACCTCGCTCGAGACGAAGGCGTGGCAATAAGATGTCGGCAGCGGACTTTGACCTTTATCACCATGGTCCTCGTCGTTCGCTGGCCGCCAGGTTACCACACAACAGTGCAACGGCGGCCATGAAGGCCAGTATGGAGGAGGTGGTTCAGAAGCTCCAGGAAGACATGAATACGCACGTGGCTCCCAAGGAAGCTGGGGTCGGAGAGACACCGGCGCCAGCATCGGCAGCACCAGTGATCATGCTGTACAACACCCCAGAGGTTGGAAAGGTGGTGACGCGGCAAGAAGCGTTCGCAGCATACTCGAAGAGGCACACAACGTCCAACGAAGAAGTTGACAAGCGGGCGGCATCTGTTCTTTTCGGAAAGCAGGAAGTTCAGGACGAACGAGCAAATGGCGATCTCAAAGCCGATCATGCGAAGCCTGAATCTCTAGGCGATTCCGTCACGCCTTCAGCTCCAAAAGACTCTCCTGCCGTGCAAAAGGGTGTGCTACAATCAGCGGCGCGGCCTACTCAATCGGCATGGCTCGTGGAGCAACTCCTAATCCCGAAATCTGAGACTCCCGGACCGCGTAAGTCGCAACAGGACACTCCCGCTGCTCAAGCCAACGCCGAACCATCGCCCTTCGGTGCTCAGACGTCGGCGTCTCGAGCCGCTGAAGTACGCGCTCCGGGGTCGGTTATCTTGACGGTGGCAAGTCCAAGTTTCGGCGGACAAACACCGATTAGCAAGCCTTCCGAGTCTCTGGCCAAGTTGCACATCACTGGTGGATGGAATCTCTCAGATTCAGCTCGCGACTCAGCAGCATTTGCTGCATCTACGAAGACCAAAGCCGAGAAGAAACCCGCTGCACCACGAACTCGAACCACGAAAGACAAACAGCCCGATCCTCCGAAAAAGGTGCCTGGTCGGAAACGTGCCAAGCGGGAGATCAGGAGCCAGCCCGCGACTATCACTAGTAAGGACGCAACCAGCAGTAAAGGGCGAAATTCTTCAGACAAAGTTTCGGCCAGCGTTGCGAAGAAGCAAGCAGAGCAGGAGGAAGCCAAAAACTCAGCTCCCAAAGTACCGCCAGTGCATGCTGTCGTTGAGCCGAAGGATCTCGCAATCACGCCTCTCGACATTGCACAACCGCCGGTACCGGCTCTGTCCTACGGTCTCGACAGAGTCCTCTTCAACCCTGGTGTCTACCAGCTTCAAGACCCGCATTCGCGTGTATACAACTTCGACCCATATCTCCAGACGATCATGCCAGTGGCGGAGTTTGACTTCAATGCTTTGAAAGAGTATAAGACGTCCTCGCAGGATGCTGCGCTCGCGGCGCTGGCCAAAGAGCACGGCAAGCGCTATATTGGCTCTACGTCCAGCATGACTGGCACGCTGGGCCATTTTCACTACCTTTTGTCTGCTTTCAGGCCACTCAATACTGAGATGCTTTCGCGCGGCTTTCCAGACAAGTTAGAGACCTTCACATTGATCAACAGAGCGCCGAATGCAATCTTTCTGCGGTGGAAGAACGGCACGTACGCCATTGATGCCGATAAGGAGTACGACAGCGCCAATGTGCTCATGATGCTTGGAAAGTCCATGGAGAAGCTACTGACCATGTCCACCTCCGAATACGAGCGCTACAGAAAGACTGATCCTCGATCTGTCTCCGCCGAGGAGCGCACGTCTCCCGAAGCCTTCCAGTACACGACCACGGGCGATTTTCTGATGCGCTCACAGCTTGATGCATACGACCCTCGCCTACCCGGCACAGGCATGTTCGATCTCAAGACTCGAGCTGTCGTGACCGTGCGGATGAACACCGGCGACTTCGAGCCCATGACCGGATACCAGATCCACACTTTGCAAGGTAGATTCGAAAGCTACGAGCGCGAATACTACGACATGATCCGCTCGACTATGCTAAAGTACATGCTCCAAGTACGAATGGGCCGTATGGACGGCATCTTCGTTGCTTACCACAACGTTGAGCGCATCTTTGGATTCCAGTACATCTCGTTGCAAGACATGGACCGTGCGCTTCATGGTCAGGTCGATGTCTGTCTTGGTGACCAGGAGTTCAAGGTCAGCTTGGATATGCTGAATAAGGTGTTTGATATGGCTACTGCGAAGTTCCCGGAGCAGTCGTTACGGTTTCATTTTGAGGCTGTGCAGGAGACTCTTAAGGACGGTGATGAGACTACGGTGTTGTGGACTTTTGCGGAGCCGATGGCTGAAGATCAGATCGATGAGATTCAGTCTTCGTCGAAGGCGCGGATTGCGGAGTTTGAGAGGGAAATGATGGGGATTGATAAGGATGAGAAGGCAGCTGAGGATGCTGCTGTCGCCAATGAGGGAGGTCGAGACACTGCTGCGGGCACGATCGTTGCAGCCTCGACTTCGTCAGTCCCCGAACCCGCTGCGAAGCCTAATAAACCAACGAAGCCCGCCGCCACCACAGACTCGAAGGGCACCGACACCCTAGCCCCCCTCTTCGTCGCAAGCGTCATCTGCCAATCCGAAGTCAACGGCAACGTCGTCGCTCGTCCCGAAACCCTCCGTCCATCCGACACATGGAAAGTCGAGCACGTGATCCAAGAATACCCCGCCGAAGCCAACATGTGGGCGCGCTACGAGCAAACTAAAGCCCGACGGAGGGACTTGTTCGCTAAATTCATTTCGGATGGCGAGGAAGACGCGGATGCTCCGCCGAAAGCTAAGGAGGAGGTGAGGAAGATGAGGAAGAATGAGAGCTATATTGCTATGATGAAGAGTATGAGTAAGAAGGGGAGGGAGTTTAGGGATCGGGCTGATGAGATGGAGGCGGGGAGTGAGAAGGTTGTGGTTGGGCAGCCGCTGAAGGGGGAGGGGGTGGAGGGGGTGGATGATTATTTGGGGTGGTTGTATGGGAAGCGGTGATTAGGGTGGTTGTGGGTTCCTGCATGCATAGCGTGGCGCTGGGGTGTGTGTAAGATAGTTGTAGAGCGGCATTGTTCGGATACTGTTGTAGTTGCAGTTTCGGAGCGAGTTTATATCAGTTAGTGCGACCGATTGGCGGTGGCTTGATGAGCCCTCCACCTTCAAGACACCCTGGTCCGTTCTCCAGGTCGGGTCAGCACTCAAGGCGCAGAATATTGCCATTTCCGAAAACATTCCGAGTGCTCGGTATGACGAAATGCTTACTGATGGGTGGCTTCGAGGTTATTAAGCGGACTGGACCCCTGTCGTGCATGTGCGTGTGGCGTCAAACCGTTTCGATCGAGGGCGAGAGCGAGCAAGACAGACAAGTCCGAGATACGTCGAGTATATGTGCTGCAAAGGGGATATGGTGTCGTCGGGGTTCCGCAGAACATTTCCGAACTGTTGAGACGCTTGAGACATCAAATATGTACGATGTGGTGTAAGAGATGAGTGATCCGCCAAGTTCCGTCGTAACTTTGTCGCTGAGTAAACAGAAAAAAGCTTCAAATGCACGCCACTCCTTCTTCACCAAGACTCGGACTACCTGGCATAGGCTATCGCCCTTGCCATTGTGGACCCTGCTTTGTAACTCTCAAGCCAATCTAATAGAACATCTGGACCATTTTCATCCTTGTGGCCGCTATCATAGGGTTTAGCTCCATGGTAGACGGAGCCCGCTGTACTATGCTGACAATCCCTGGTGGGAAGGTGGTGTGATATATGGTAAGTGAGGGTGCCAGTGAAGAAGAGCCTCGCTTGTTTCAATTTCATCCTCGTGCAATCTCACTTCTTCATCTTTCTGTCAACCTCACCCCTTAGCCCACCATCACCTGCGTCCCTTCCTCACGACTGCCCACGATCATCGCGAAAGAACATGGCTATGGACCTTATCAGAGACGCGCCCATGGGGCAGCTGATCCGATACATCACCGGCAATAGAGTGCTGCTCTACCCAGAAGAACGGCCCGATTTCAGGTGCCCAGCTAGCTACCACCCAGACACCGCAGAAAAGGCCCAGAGACAGCTTTCCTCGCCATCAACTGCATCAGTCGGCTTGACCCCCTCAGACGAGACGACGCGCGAGGCGGTAGAGGAGCCAGAAGATGTCGAAAAGGCCAATCTCGAGCCAACGGAGTCCGACACGCCATATGAAGTCCCTGGAGTGCTGAATCGCGCGGAACTGGAGCGGATGGATACTTCGAAATCGCATCTGCACCAAGACGGTATAGCTAAACGTGCGACTACGGCAAGCACGCTTGGGCGGGTGAACACGAAGTCCGCGCTGCAACATGCGCACACTCAAGCCGATCTGGAGGCGGCGTATGAGGCTGCTTACGTGGCTTCGCTCACTAAAGAGCCTTCTCGACCGATTGTGCCGCAGCGGACTAGTGAGGGCGACATCTTGGTTGATTGGTATACGACAGACGACAGCCAGAACCCTCAGAATTGGTCCCAAGGAAAGAAAGCATTCGCATCGTCCATGATCTGCCTGTAAGTCAATTCCCAGGGTGGAAAGCTTCTCCGAGACAGCATCAAACCACAGCTGGCGCTCTGCCGCCTTCTCAGCTCGATCAAAGCTTCGGGACGTTTGCTAATTGTTCCACCCACCACTTCAGATACACGCTCGCATTCTATATGGGAAGCGCCATCTACACGCCCAGCGCACCTTACTTATCGCAGATCTACGGCGTGAGCAGCGAAGTCACCGCCCTCGGACTGTCGCTCTACGTCCTCGCCTACGGTCTGGGCCCGCTGCTCTTCTCGCCTCTAAGTGAGATCCCATCGATCGGAAGGAATCCTCCTTACATCATCAGCTTCGGTATCTTCGTCATCCTCTGCGTCCCTACTGCGCTCGTTGACAACATTCCTGGCCTGCTCGTTCTCCGATTCTTGCAGGGCTTCTTCGGCTCACCATGTTTGGCCACGGGCGGAGCATCTCTGCAGGACATCTACTCACTCATCAAGTTACCATATGTGCTCTGTATCTGGGCTCTCGCAGCTACCTGCGGGCCAGCCATGGGACCGGTCATTAGTGGTTTCTCCGTCCCGGCTGAGTCTTGGAGGTGGTCATTGTGGGAGATCCTATGGATCAGCGGGCCCATCTTTCTGTCCATGTTGTTCTTCTTGCCCGAGACGTCGAGTGCAAACATCCTTCTCCGTCGTGCGCAGCGTCTCCGAAAAGCCACTGGCAACCAGCATCTCAGAGCGCAGTCCGAGATCGACCAGGCGAACACCAAGACCAGCGACATCGTCTACGAGGCTCTCTACCGCCCATGGCAGCTCATCTTCCAGGACCCGGCCATTGGCTTCACGGCTGGCTACGTGGCGTTGTGCTACGGGATATACTATAGCTTCTTCGAGGCCTTTCCGCTGGTCTACATCGAACTCTACCACTTCAACTTGGGTGAGATGGGCCTGACGTTCTTGAGCATAACTGTGGGAGTGATCATCTCCATCGTCGCCTACTACGCCTATATTTGGTATGTTGTGGAGCCGGACATTCGTGCGAATGGTCTAGGAGCGCCCGAGAAGCGACTGGTACCTGCCATTGTGTCGTCGTTCTTCCTACCGACTGGCTTATTCATCTTTGGATGGACTGGCAACGGAGAAGTTCATTGGATCGTCAGTTGCAGTAAGTCCTCCCTCTCCATCTTGAAAGAAACCCACATGCTAACAAAAACAAAGTCGGCATCATGATCTTCACCATCGGCGTCTTCGTGCTCATGCAGTGCATCTTCGTCTACCTCCCGATGGTATACCCGCAGTACGCCGCCTCCCTCTTCGCAGGCAACGATGCGGCACGCTCTTTCCTCGCATTCGCAGCTGTGATGTTCGGCAATCCTATGTACACCGGCATGGGGATTGGACCCGCGTGCAGTATGCTAGCCGCTTTGACGGCTGCATGTATTGCAGGCATTTTTGTGCTCTACTTCTACGGAGCGAGGCTGAGGGCCAGGAGCAGGTTCTCTGCTAAGTGAGCTGAGATTGCGTGTGCGAGTGGTGGTGGATTCTATGGTGGTATACACCGTATAATGAGCGGGAGGACGTGGTATCGAATTAGCATGGTGTTGGGAGGCATGTCCTTTTGGGCAAACAGTCTGCGATACTCAGCGGTGCTTGTTTGATCGCAGCTACCCATGATGCATTAAATCTGCTCTCGAAGCCAGGAAGTATTAACATGATCCCAAACCGACCTCCGTTCAACAACATCGTTCACGTCTCAACGGCAGAGTCCGGCTCTCGCGGAACCAACTCCAGCTCTTACTTGCGGTATAGCTCTTTTCTCGAGCTATAGATCTCCTCAGATCTCCTCCTCGCTGTGAAATCTCCGCATCGGGAAACACCTTCCGGCCTAGCGCTCTGATAAGGTCCAACTCCGCCTTCTCAACTCCACCTCCTCTACTCCACCTACAGCTTTATCGATCAGCACGCATGCGGGCGGATTACGGCACGTTGCACTGCTACTGCGGCCTCCCAATGGCTGTCTCTCATCGCTACGAGCGGTACGGTGCGATAGCTTTCAATGATCGGCAACGTACCATGCGGCAGCAGCGTGGATGAGTGTTCTCCGTTGCAGTGACGTTCGGTTAGGTCGGTACTTGAGTGCATGTGAGTTTTTCTTGTCTTAGGCTTCTTCCATCTTTTGTCGCGTTCCGTAACTCGTAGTCCTTCTTTGGCAAACCAGCAAGGCAACATGTTCTCCTCCACCCTCCTCACGCTCGCAACAGCGCTGCCATTGGCACTTGGGCAATCTTATAACTCGGAGACCGTTCTCGGGGTCTACATCTTCCACCGCCATGGCGACCGCACGGCTAAGATCACCGCGCCTGCGAATCTCACGGATCTGGGATATCGACAAGTCTACACGGCCGGCGACTACTACCGCAGCAGGTATATCGACTCCTCGTCTCCCTACCATATCAGCGGGATCAACTCAGATATCGTCTTGCAGTCGCAACTCCAGGTTTCCGCACCCATCGATACCGTGCTGCAAAACAGCGCCACCGGCTTCTTGCAGACTCTCTACCCACCTGTCGGGACTAAGCTGGATACCGAGGAGTTAAGGAATGGCTCCACCGTCACTGCGCCCATGCAGGGCTACCAGCTCATCCCTATCGGAGTCGCAGAGAGCGGAACGGGTAGTGAAGACAGCACATGGCTGCAAGGCACGAGCGACTGCGCGAAAGCGGAGATCAGCTCGAATCAGTACTTCACTTCTACCGAGTACAACAAGATGTACGATCAGACGAAAGATTTCTATCACAACTTGCTACCAGTGATAAGTGGGATGTTCTCTGCCGAGGACGCTACGTTCGAGAACGCCTATACGAGTAAGTCGTGCCATCACATAGTTCCATCCTTGGAGACATCGGCTAATGGGAGATGATTCAGTCTACGACTACATAAACGTAGCCACAATCCACAACGCCACCATCCCCTCCGCCTCCCTCTTAACCAACGAAACCCTATCCCAGCTCCTCGCGCTAGCAAACAACCACGAATGGAACCTCGCCTACAATAGCTCCGCCCCCATCCGCGCCGTCACAGGCATGACCCTCGCGGCGCAGATCGTGCAATTCCTGAACGGCACTCTCGCAGATGCAGGCAGCTTCACGGGCCAGAAACTTGGGATCCAATTCGGCGCCTACGGCACTTTCGCTTCTTTCTTCGGGCTGGCGGGGCTGCAGGATGTCAGTGTGGATTTCACCGGGGCGACGGATTATGCTAGTAGTATGGTTGTGGAGATGTTCACGAACGCCTCTGACGCTGTTACTACGTCCAACTACCCAGCCGATGGCGATGTATACGTCCGCTTCCTGTACCACAACGGCACTGCTACTGCTTCGGATCCGCCGACCGCGTACCCGCTCTTCGGATCCGGGCAGAACGTGTTGGGCTGGAATGACTTCGTATCGGATATGAACAAGTTCTCGCTTGGGGATACCGGGGCGTGGTGTACTGCGTGCGGCAATTCGACTGGGGCGTGCGCGGCATATGTCGATAGCGATGCCAGTGGCAGCAGCTCTGGATCGTCGAGTCAAGAGAGCAAGACTGGGTGCTCGAACGGCGTTAGTCCGGCTGTGAACGGAGTGATTGGAGCTATGGTCACACTTGCTGTGGTGTTGGGACTCGAGGCGTTGGTTCTGCTGGTGTGTGGTCTGAGGGTAGTGAGCAAGAAGAGGCTCGCGCAAGCGTCCAACGGGGTCTCGTCTGAAGTGAAGGCATAGCTAGCACGGTCGTGGCAGCCAGTGCAGGATACTTCTGAGCGCATGTGCGAGAACTGACGATGGTGAGCTGTAGCGTACCAAAAGAACACGACGTTGAATTGGAATCGTTCACATCGAATCAATTAGCAAATGAATTAGCATTACGCTCATACACCAACAGACAGTCCGAAAACGCCAGAGATATCACAATACACCCATCACCAACACCACAACCCCAACCCCATCAACAAACCCCCCTCACGCCATCTTCTCCTCCCGAGCAAGCTCCTCCATCGCCCCAACAAACTCCCTATCCCTCGCAATCGCCTCAACCAACTCATCCCCATCAACAACACTCGCCCACACCTTCTCCCAAACCTGCTGATTCACCACCTCATACTGCCCCGCAAGCGCCTTGCGCACATTCTGCGAGACCTTCCCGCCCAACTTCTCCGGAAAAGTAGCAATATTATAGATAATATATCCCGCCACGAGCGGCAGCGCCACCCACATGATCGCGCTCGACGAAATGATGACCCCGAGTGGATGTACAGATAATTCGCGAAAGCGGCGAAGACAGCTGCAAAGACGAATTTCTTCGCCAGAGCGCCGACGAGGTGCGAGAGGAAGGAGGAGGCGAGGATTTTGGCGCCCATTTGGCCGGCGTGCATTGCGATGAGCTTCAGCAGGAGATGCGCGAGGGTGGTGACGACGGTTGAGCCCGCGGTCGTGGCAGCGACCTGGGTGATGTGGTTGCCGACGACGTTTAACGTGCCGTGCTGGACGCTATCGACGATCTGGTCGGCGATTTTGGTCGATGATCTTGTTGCGGACTTTGACTGATACGCTGGATAGTGCGACCTCGGAGATGCGGGTGAGGAAGCGCTTGAGTTTGACTTCGTCGGCGACGAGGGATTTGATGATGCCTTCGCTGATGGCGTCGCCTTGGGAGACGAAGAGGGCGGTCCAGCGGTCGATGACGATGTCCACGATGGGTTTGGAGAGGGCCGAGTCGAGTTTGTAGCCTTTGTAGGTGGGCGCTTTTTTTGTTCTTGAGGAAGTGGTAGAGGACTTTGGCGTAGGAGTCGAGGTCGTTGAGGTACCAAGTGATGTATATTGTGTTGTCGTTCTTCATCTGGTTGATGGCGATGCAATTCTTGCCCGTGGAGATGATGTATTTGCGAATCGAGGTCTCGACTTCTTCAAGGAATCGGTTCTTCTCGCTGGCCAGAGAGGGTTTGACTCCTTCCATGATGCTTGTGCAGAGCTGGATAGCTGGAGGGTTCTCTGGGATCTTGAGTAAGGCTACAAGGCAGGAGGGTGCTACTTTTGTAGCAGGTCTCCCTCCATACACACCCAAATCTCGACTGGTGGTGGCCTGACATTTCGAGCACATAGAAGGCTCCTCGTGGGTGTATTCCCTGTGCCGACGCGAAAGTAGTACATCCAGAGTCTCGATCTTGCAGGTAGCGATCAGCCATCATAACCCGCACAGCCAATACCCAAACGCCCTCAGGCACCACAACCAACCCCAAAGCGCACATCGAGCTTCTAAACCTTACGCCGGATGTGACGAGGCTGTTCCTAATAAACGCAGCCTTGCGCTGAACCGCGACTTCACGCAGTAGAAGCAACGTGAGGTTCGATGCCAAGGTTGAGGCGTATCACGCCACCCCTTCATGGCCTGATGGCTCCAATACAGGACAAGGCTGAGCGAAGCCGCGATGCTCATTCTCCAAGCCTTCCATCTTCTCCGAGCGGCAAAATGCTACTGGGCTGCTTACAGGTACGCCTAGTTAAGCGTTGACAAGCTCAGCCGCGGGCATGCTTGCGGTGCTTTGACCGACATAGAACGCTTGCGGAGAAACTGTCAAGGAGAACTCGTCGCGCGAACCTACCGTACATCGTCCTGCATGGACGGCACAGAAAGAACAGAGCGAACCCATGTTGAGAACAGCCGGTACCATTGTAACGTACAAGAATTTAAGCGAGCCTGCGGTGTCCAGAACAGATGTTGTGGCCGTTGGACATCGACCGCGATGGCTTGAAGCTGTAGCGAGTATATGCGCTCGCGAAGCGGCACGATGTCCATCCAACGACCGGAGGCCTGGGATCTCTTCACCTTGGGAGTGCAGTGCCCACTTGTAGGTCGTTTGACGTCCTGTTGCCGTGCAGGGCCATCATGAGCCTCTTCCAGAGAGCCGTCGTAGCCTTCGTCATTCCTTATCCCCCAACCACTCCACCACAGCTGTAATAACACAACACCCGTTAGCACACCCCCTACCCCTCTCACCCAGTACCGTGCAGTCACTCACCCCGTCTAAACTCCTCCGGCCTCTCACTAGTAACCCAATGCCCCGCCTCAACATCCACGCACTCAAACCTGGGAAAAAACCTTCCAATGATAGGTAACATCTCATCAGCCACATATTGACTCCTCGTCCCCCGCACCACCAACGTCGGCCCCTCATACCTTGCCTCCTCCGGATCCGTGAACGGGAAAGCCGCCATATGATCTAACGCTTGCGAAAGGATTTTGATCGGGATCTGCCAGGCATGCGTTCCATGGGGTTGGCGAACCAGGTTGCCGAGCAAGAACTGGCGGATGGTGAGATCGTCTTCGTAATCCTTCAATATCTCATCCGCCTGGCTCTGCCGACTTATTGTCGTTTCGGAGATTTTCCGCATGCCTTGCACGTACTTCGCGAAGCTCGAGCCGAGGGCGGCGTCTACAGGCGCGTTATCCACGGGGATGATGTTCGCTACACTCACGCGTTTGCGGAGCGCGAGTGTCATGACTGTTTTCGCGCCCATGGAGTGGCCTATTAAAGTGGGCCGGCGGAGGTCATGGTGTTGGAGGAAGAGCTCCACATCCTCCGCTAAGGTGTCGTAAGTGTGGACCCGGTCATGGGAGGAGGCGCCGTGGTTGCGGAGGTCGAGGGCGTAGACTGGGCGGGAGAGGTCGCGGGCGAGGGCTCTAGATAGCGAGTGTTAGTGGGAGGGTGTGTTGGTGGGGTTTTATTTGAGGGGGGGAGGGAAAGGGGAGCAGTACTTACTCATGCTCCGGTTGTTCTTCTTGGAGCCGAAGAGCCCGTGGAGGAAGAGGATCGGGGGAGCATTGGCGGAGGCGGGTTTGGGGGGTGGGTGGAGGTCGTAGGCGAGGGTTATGCCGTTGCTGAGGGCGGTGGTGGAGTAGAGTCGGAGGGAGGGGGTGGGGGGTTGGTGTAGGCGTGGGAGGGCTCTGCGTGCGAGCATCATAAGGAGCAACCAGTCCTCAATACAAGCGCACGACGTTGGATCAAATGAGTGTAGATGTTTGAACCAAAGTATCGAGGTCGTGAAGAGAAGCGCTATAGGGCTGACCAAAACATCCCAAGCTTCAACCCACATACGTCACACCCTTCCCTCCTCCTCCCACATGTTCACCACAACCACACTCCGCCGCCTTCTCCAACACACCATCCGCACCCACTCCCAAACCACCACCAGATACATCGCGACAATGGCACCCACCCGCTCCCTCCCAAACATAGTCATCACAGGCACCCCGGGAGTAGGCAAAACCACCCTCTGCGAAGCCCTCGCCCAAAAAACCGGCCTGCACCACCTCAACATCAACGACGTAGTCAAGAAACACAGCATAGGCGAAGCCTCCACCGACCCCGAAGATCCGAATACCAAGATAGTCGATGAGGACAGATTACTCGACGTGATCGAGAATGATTTGGAGGATGGGGGACAGCTCATCGACTGGCACGCCTGCGACCTCTTCCCCCCCTCGCAGATAGATTTGGTGGCGGTGCTGCGGTGTGATAATAAGGTGCTGTATGATAGGTTGAAGGCGAGGGGGTATGGGGAGAAGAAATTGCAGGAGAATCTGGACTGTGAGATTATGGAGGTGCTTGTGCAGGAGGCGCGGGAGGCTTTTGATGGGGATACGGTTGTTGAGTTGAGGGGGGAGGGGATGGGGGATTTGGATGGGAATGTTGGGAGGATTGAGGAATGGGTGAGGAATTGGAGGAAAGATAATGGGAAGGAGGAGGGAGGGGTGGAGGCGAAGGGGGAGGGTGGTGGGAAAGGGAAGGCGGGGAAGGATGAGGATAACCCGTTGTTTCTGCATGGTTGAGGAGGTCTACATGTACTGCGCCAGCTGCTTACGCGAAAGATGGAAAGGTGGAAAGGTGGAAAGGTGGAGAGAGATCACACACTCCCCCCCTCCAACCACGCCCTCAACTTCCCCAACGCCTTCCCCCGATGCGAGATCCTGTTCTTCTCCTCCCCGCGCATTTCCGCGTACGTCTGGCCTTCGTACTCGAAGCACGCGTCCCAGCCTACAGTCACCCGTCAGCCACCACAAAACCACCACCCTAACCAACCCTCAAGCATCTCTCAAACATCTCAAGCACAAGGGAGGAAAACGTACCAAAATCCGTTGGCCCCCTCGCCTCAACAATGCTCCCATCCGTCCGCCCCTGGAAAATCAACACCTCCTCCCCAGGACCCTCGCAGTACCCGAACGTGCAAACGGCTTGTGCGGATTTATCCTCGAAACCCGCGAGGAGTTTGTGGAAGTGCTGGATTGTGAGGGATTGGAGGAACCATTTCCTGAGAGGTGGCGTTAGTCGTGTGATGTTGCGAACAGCTGGGCTTGGAGGCGAGATAGCAGGGCAGGGTGGAAGATAGCGTACACATAAGGACCAGGCAACTCCCCCATAGCGTTGAAACACAAACAAGTATCCTCGACTAGCACTGGGCCTTTGACCTACGCCCATATATAGCATCAGCATTCCTCTCCTACCCCAAAATTCACATTCGAATGAAGTTATGTTAGTGAGGAGCCACCTACAATCTCAGCAGCCCGCAAACACTTATCACGTGTAATCTCCTCAATCGTGCCTTGCAACTCGGGCAGGTCCAGGTTTTGACTGCGTAACTCGACAGAGGTGGTGGCGAGGATGGATTGTACTTCCTTGAGCTTGTTGGCGTTGCCTGTTATGAAGTTTAGGTGGGTGGGTGGCATGGTGGCGATGTAGTAGGGAGAAAGAAGGTTGCGGAGGGGATAGAGGATGATGGGGGCAACTAAGTGAGTGGTTTGATGAAGGAGGAGTGAAATGGGTTTGATGGGATTGATTATTGATGCAAGAGGTTGAATGGTTAGTTGGTATGGGATCAAAAGCACGAAACCGTGGCAGGTTTTATATCGTGGGTGGCATTGAGACCTGACAGCAGTGGCCTGGACTACATGTACACTGGGAGTCATTCATACTCGCATGCGGTGGTCGAATCTGGCAGGTTGCATCGCAGGAGATCAGGTCACGCCACGCCACAACAACTCCTACGCAAGTACAACAAGCACATTTCAAATGGATGATATTCTTTCGATCACGCAGCTAAAGTCTTGGAGAGTACGAGTCTACGCTGAAACCCTCTCAACGCCCTTCGCCATCGTGTGTGACAAGGACGAATGCTCTCCCAAATGCCACCACTCCGCCGTAACCTCGAACCACCACTCTAAACGCTCTCCAGCACAGTCTCCTTGAACTCCTTGTTACCCTCGACCTTCTGGCCGGAGTCGTCGGTGCTGGACTCGCCGTGCAGGGAGAGGAGGTTGCCGAGGTCGAACTTGGGTGCTTTGAGCAGCTTGACCTTGCGGACGTGGACCTGAATATCATTAGCCATTGTGATGCCGATGTGTGGTGTGGTTTGTATGACGAACATTCTGCAGCGGGTAAATACCCTGCGTGCTCTTCTCAATCTCACGCCCAATGACCTCAGGAATCAACTTGGTAGTCAGCTGGCTGAGCGAACAGCTCTGCGCCTCCTTCTGCATGATATCCACCATCTTCTTCCTGATCGCGCGGATCTGCGACGATCTTGCGTACGTCGTCTTCTTGATCTGGTTCGGCCGCCTCTTGGTGAAGGCGATGCAGAACATGCGGAGCAGGTAGTCGTCGGTGGTCTTGATGACGGCGTTGGCCTCAATCAGGGTCTGCCACTTGCGGACGAGCGAGCGCAGCTTGTCGGAGGTGAAGTCGAGGCCGTGGAAGTTGGTCAGGCAGTTCTTGCCTTGCACTTCGTCGATGCGGAGCTTGACCTTGCGGAAGCTGTGGTCTTCGTCCTTTTGTAGGTCGGCGAGGGAGACTTCGAGGATGCGGCCTTTGAGGGCGTCGTTGGCGTTCTTGAGACCGGTGGAGCGGTTCACCAGCGTCTTGCCGACACTGTTGATTCGTTAGTATTCATGTGCGCGGTGTGTATCGTGCATTGAGGGTGTAATTCGTACTCCCGGATGGCGAAGGTGGAGGGCGCCTTGATGTTGAACCAGTCCTTCCTCGCAAACGGATCCGTCTTCTTCTTCAGGCCCTTCTTGCCCTTTGACAATCTCTTGTTCTTTCCTACGGCCATGATGGCGGTTGTGTGCAGGAAAGGTGGGAGATTGGTATCGTTGTCGGCGTCAGTCGTGTGCGCAGAGATATTTCACCGAAGCGGGTGTGCGAAGGTCTTGGCGAACTTCGAAAAGTGCACGGACCCTGATCTCCAAAACTGATGGAAGCCACGAATAACGACCACCGAGTATACTTTCATATGGTAGAAACTATCAAAGCATTCTCATCGTTGAGCAACAGTGATAGCCTTCGTTCCAAGGATTCCAGGTGAACGAGGCTCAATTGGTCCAACGTGAAATCCCTAAATATCGTTTCACAAGCTATCTCACGATAACACGATCTTCTGACTCTTCGCACCATTCTTATCAGCCATATACAAGAATGAAGTATCATCCAACGCCACCACTCCCGGCCACACCGTCTGCGGCGAGAAGACCTCAATCTTGCGTCCCCAAGTAGCTCCGCCGTCTCCAGACGTAATCAGCTTAGCACCAGCGCCATTGACCCAATCGTGCAGCTGTGTATCTTCATCCGTCATGAAGGATACACATAACGTCCCGCCTACATCGACCACCTGCGGAGCCCCAGCATTGTTGCCCGTGCCTGTTGGAAGGTACACGATCTGGCGATTGCCCCACGTCGTCCCATCATCGGCGCTCGTGATACTGTCGATCTGGAACGTGCCGCCTTGACGACTTTCGAAGACTGCGATGAGTTGCTTCCCATCGATCTGCGCAACACCCGTCATGCCATCGCGAGATGTGAGGTCTTGACCAGAGATCGTCAGCTCGTCGCCCCAGTCTGCTCCACCATTGGAGGAGATGCGTTCGATGGTATCCTGATCGTCTTGGCTGTTCTCTTTGCTATAGTAGAGCTGCAGGCTGCCGTCTTTGGCATTTCGTAGGAATGGCTCCCAGATTCCAGGCGTGAAGTCTGGTCCACCAGGCATAGAGGCAGGCGTAGACAAGTATGCCCAGGTCGCGCCGTTGTTGTCGCTGTAGGAGATGTCGATACGGAAGGCGGTATAATCGCCAGATACAGGGTCTTTGTCGTGATTGCGATAGGCGAGAAGAACTCGGCCGCCAGGTAGCTGGAGCGGGTACGAGTTATCGAGGTCGCTTGCATTTGTTGGACGTGTTGCAGCGGTACCTAACAGCGACCAGGTTTCTCCGGAGTCAGAGGATTTCACGAGAACTAGTTGCTTGTTGTCTTCCACTGTGGTGGCGTAGGCACCGAGGAGAGTGCCGTCCGAGAGGAAATTCGCTCGTGGGTATGTACCGCCTTGGCTGGAGGTCATATCGACGGGTGTACCAGACAACGATGGCAACACACTGTTCCGCTCGTGGATGCGCGCATTAGCAGTACATGGTGAGATGGCCAACAGGCCCAAAGCCATGAAGAGGCCGATCATTGCTAGTGAAATTGTCCAAGCTTGAGAAAGTGAATGGCTGGAGGTCTTGAGTTACGAGATCGATCAAGGAAGAAGCTGAGATGAGAGTGACCATATGCTATCATCGTCTCGACACCGGAGGTAAGTGCAGGTAAATTATGGCCCCATGTGGGCTGAAACAGCACGTCCTCCCGATGTCTCGCAGTGAAACGTGCAGCCTGACCTACCGTAGATGGTCGTCGATGCGACCTCGCACTGCCGTAAACGTTGCGACTCGTCTTCACTGGTTCCGGACTGCACCCCATTAGGTGACGATTCTCCTCGCGAGGAGGTGTTGTCGGCTCCACTTCGTCGACATCGGAGGGACGTCTGCACCCCCGTTTGTGGAGGCGCGTGAGGAGATCCGGGAGACTCTCACGATGGGAGCTGCTCTGTTCACGGGACCATTGGCCACTGCGCGAAGTGCCGCTGCTGTTCAGTCACTGAGGGTGTTTAGTACTTGATGCTGCTGCTGGCTTCGATAAATGATGTGAGGTCACTGCCAAGGCCGAAAACGGCCCGAGACGGGAGCTTGGGCCCCCACGAACATGACCTCGAATTCGAGCTCCCAGAAACCTGCTCCAACACCTCAACCTCATTAACGGCACGATCGGTATGTTTTCCACCCACCATGCCATTGACACCATTGCGACTCATGCTAACTGAATGCCAGTCACTAGTAGCCCAAGATGAGAGCGAAATGGAGGAAGAAGCGCGTGCGGAGGCTGAAGCGTAAGCGGAGAAAGACGAGAGCTCGCAGGTACGATATCACTCCCTCCATCTCCCATGGAGACACTGAGACTGACTCTTTGACAGCAAGTAAACTACTTCGCACCACCTGAGCGCTACCACCGACCTCGAAACTCAACACAACACCCAATCACGCGACCATCAAGCTGTGCGCTGAAGGAAGGAACGTACCAGACAGTGCCACGCAATGATCACTGCGCGATGGGAGAGAGTCTGATGGGAGCAATGAAAGCCAATGGCAGGGGACCGCAGGCAAAGTGAAACTTGGAAACGGAGACGCAGCGCTCTAACACCGGCAGACTCGTGTGAGCTGTCTTTGAGAGCTGAGGAACGTGACGTCAGTAGCTTCAAATCAAACTGATTAAAGCTGCTACATTGCATCGTTCCTATTCTCACAGTCCAAGGTCGTAGTAGATGCAGTACTGAGTCCTGAAGTTGAAGATGCATGCCTCGCGCATGCCGTCGCCTTCCGTCCACTTCGTCCGCCAAGATACCAGCATCTCACGCATCTGCTGCACGTATTGCCTATCGTTTAGCTGTACGCTCTGCACCGCCTTGCGCCAGCTCTCCGCATCGCTGAGTCTCGTCTGCTGAACCAAGTCAAGGACATCGTCACGTGTCTCGACTGCCAGGATAGGAGCGTCTTTCGCTGCATCCATCTTAGACGACCACTGCTCCTGTGCATCGTTAATGATCTGATATTTGTTCGACTTCTTGCTCCCGCGGCTTGCTAGTAGCACCTGTACGTTGCTCTTGCGCTCCACTTCCGGATGGCTGGGCTGCCGCAGTAGCGATGGCTGTCGTGGCTTGCTAGATTCCAGCTCGCGAAGCTCCTGTTGGATGTGGCTGACTAGACCTGTCGTGGGGATGTCGGATTCATCGGCTCCTGGCTGTGTGCTGGCCACTTTGACTGTAGTTGAGGCTTCATGCCGCACGGTGACGACGAAATTGAACTGGCTCTGATCAGCAGTCGTAGCTCGAGCGATTGCCAGCTCAGCACTGATCTCTGCGGCCCAAAGCATGGCCACAAGTTTAATGCCGGCCATGTGGACGGCATCGGTTCCAATCGCAACGACGAGAATACTGCAACGCTTCGGAACCGCATTGTTCGGTCGCTGTTCTTTCAGGAATGTCTTTTTGTTCACTGTTTCGCCGGTGTTCTTCGCTATACTACTGATAATCGGATCGAGCCCAATAGATATCCCAACAGCTCCAACAGGAATGCGTACGTCCGGCGAACGGTGTGCTTTGATGAGGCCGTCGTACCTAGGGTGATCAGATGGGTCAGCAAGTGTCTCCTGTCTTTGACCGGAAGGACAGCGTCTCAGCGCGCCTCAGAGGGTCTCATCGTGCCAAACGTTGTCTCGGAGATCTTTGACATACCTTCCACCGGCCGCGACCACGATTCGGCTGGATTTGCGCTCGAGTACACACTGAAATAGGAAGCTGTCTCCGTAGAACTTCGCGTTGACGCTTCCGAGGGGAGTGATGTAAAGTTTCCGCTGTGTGCCAAAGGCGGTTGCAACACGTACGACTTCCATTAGATGTCGTGTGCCTTGTTCCAGACGAGATCGTACGCGTGGGCTTGCACTGTCGAAGAGAGTTGACAGGCGGGAGAAGGCCTTGTCTGGTACTTCACGGATATCAAACTGCTGGATGTCGTCGAGTGTTGTGTCAGGAAGGCCAAATTTGCGTAGCTCCACCCGTACTTTGGACCACGTGTGCTGATGGAAACCCAGCTTGCTGATAATCTCCTTGACAGCGGCTTGTTGTGCGACTGGAACCCGGCAAAGCTCCAAAATCGAGTTCAGTATTCGTATATCGTTTAAGTGGAAGCTCACAGTGTTCGAAACTGCGAAAGAAGGCATCTCGGAAACAACCTCGTCCATGACCTTGAGCACTTCTACGTCGTCGAGGGGCCGTTGCTCGTCGCTGCCATGGCTCACAATATCGAAGTCAACCTCTTCGCTCACTCTGGGCGGACCACCAGTCGGCGTTTCGCGGTAAGCATTGCCGAATGAGTAGCTGCAGCGTATATCTGGGGTGGATTGCTTTCCAAGCTGTCTAGCGTGAGGTAGAGTCAAGTCGTACGGCAGCTGGAGGAGATTGCCAGACGCGTCCAGGAGTTGAACCACATTGGTGTTGACATAATAGTCCGATCTTGGAAAGATGCTAGGTCTGCGAGCTTCCTCCGCGCCGTGGCGACGGAATACATTCTCAAGCGCTTGCCGTGCAACGCTTCGTAGGCGAACACGTTTCGCTTCATCCGTGATACCGGGCGAGCGAGCATCCCAAGCCATCGCCTTGACCCGATTGATGTTCGCAGAGTCGTGTGAGAACAATGCCGACATCATCTTCTGGTGGTACGGTGACCTTGGGTCTGACAGGCCACCCAGAGCTTGACGGATTGTCTCGTCCTCGATCTTCAGTGGAAGCATCTCACTTCGTAGTAGCTCAGTGCTGCTCGGTCGCTCGCTGGGCTTGTGTGCGATGAGGCAGGCTATCAATCGTCCCTGTGCAGCCTTGTCTCCTTGTACGTGGAAAGCAGCTGGCAAATGGTGATCCTTTTCGCGCACGTCTTGCAGCGCTCGTATCCGCTCCATCGCTGTACTGAATGGCTCGCACATCTCGTAGAAGATGATGCCCAGGGAGTACATGTCGACCTTGTCGTTGTATGTAGTGTTTGATACTGATCGCAGCTCCGGGGCCACATACAGTGTCGTGCCAACGCTGCGGGTCATATCACCACCGCTGTACCCACTCATGGTAGCTAGTCGATCCGTGACCTGATGATGTGCTGTGGTTGCAAGACCGAAGTCGCCAATCTTGGGATTGCCCGTTATATCCATAAAGATGTTGTCAGGCTTCAGGTCTCGATGGATGATGCCGTGTCCGTGGATATGAGCCAGCCCTTCGGTGATTTGTCGTGCATATCGCCAAGCGTCATCAGAATTCATCGTCTTCCGGATGAGATCCCGTAGCGTGTGACGCTCACAGTACTCCATTTGGATGTATAGGACGGAAGGTGCTCTTCGAGAGTCTGATCTCGACTTGCGCAGCCCTAAATCGCGAGCTTCCGGTTCGGTAGAGTGCGCCAAGTCTTCGTCGTCTTCGTCTTCGTCCTCAACTGCGTCTGAGTCGCCGTCGTTGACCACTGCATCAGATTCGTCATCCTCAGAATCATCACCGAATTGAACTTGAGGATAGCCAGTAGAGCTTACAAAGTCGAGTCCACCAGTGCTCTGATATCCAAAGTCCATTCTGGGGCCGTCGTCCTCGTCTGTCGTCAGGGTATCCGTAGCTGTTTCTGTCTCGGTGGTTGAGTCCTCAGTGACCATTCCGGATGTGTCCTCTTCGATCCACGTAGAGAAGTAGCGCACAACATACGGATGGTTCAGTCGGTTCAGGACCATGACCTCGGAGATGACCTGGTCGAGCAGATGAGGAGCTTGCTTGATCTTCTTAACAGCATATATGCCACCATCCAACTTGTTCCGGGCCTTCACCACTTCGCCAAAGCCGCCTTTGCCTAACGTTGACAAGGTTAGCAAGGGTTCTCGAAGTTTTGTTCGAGCTCGAAAACGTCACAGAGCATCCCGTGCCGCTTGATCGTGTCTCGGAGAGTCATCCAACGCATTGACCTACCAAGTCGGCCGAGTTCGGTGAAGTCGGTGGCATATCGAGACATTTCGAATGCGCTCGACGAGTTGTGTCTTGATCGGCGCTTGGCCGGACCTACAGCGATGCATGGATGGTCAGCAAGTGTCTCGAATCTATTGATAGACCCGAAAGGTTACAAAGCGCCGCATGTGGCGTCTTCTCATGTCGGAGAGTCCTTGCCTTCATTAGAAGTACGTACTGGTCAAAAAAGTGCTGTCGGACTGGTTCTGGTCGACAGCCGCATCGTTCGTTCGCAAAAATTCAGCGGGCAGCAGATCGAACGCCGATGGTCTCTTTGAGTCCGAGAACATCTTCCGAAGTAAGTCGTCGAAAGAGTCCGACAAATCGAGCCGCCCGAGCATGAGTTGAGGCGAGCTATACTGCTCTACTACTTGTATGCCCTATTTTAAAGTGTTAGCAATTGTCTCCGAGCTAAGAACAAATCGCATGATCTTTCAGAGCATTGAACGAGGCTTGATATTGTGTAAGAGAACGCTTCCACCAATCATTCGACGCAGTGATCGGTCAGACGTCTAAGAGTTCTGATCGAAGAGGTTGAAGGTTTCTCGAAGATGGCGATGGGCCATAGAACGGTTGGAGACGACGCATAGGCCGCGATGCTAAATCGGAGAACGCTGTAGAGATGTTGCACTTACCAAGAACATCTGTGCCACTATAACACCGAACTGCCAGATATCTGCTTTACGTTGCATTGCAGCTGATCGTTGGTCGATTTCCGGTGTTGGCCAACTGACTGAGTGTTCGTCTGCGGCTCCTACCCTGGAAGCATAGCCAAATTCTGCCAATCTCGGTGATGCGATCGAACTCAATGCAACGTTACGAGCGTTCAAACTTCCATGAGCGAGACCATTGCTGTGGAGATAGTCAAGCGCTTCGAGCATCTCAATGGCAAATTGGCGAGCCTTGCTGATGTGCAATGTACCCAGGAGAAGCATATCGTAGAGTGTCCCACGGTCCGCAAGGTCACAGCAGACTATCAACTCAGACTTTGTGGCGCCGAGACGGTCGATACGATATGCGAGAACGTTTACCAAGCCAGGGTGCCGCAGCTTTCGGGAGGTCTCCAGGATCTCTTCGATCTCCATAATATCTTCACGACTTTTCTGGAACGTCACACGCTTGACGGCCACGAGGACCGATTCACTCGCGGAGAAGATCGGTTTCGACAGATATGCGCGTTGCTCGAGCGATTGGGAGACCTGCGCCAATAGCTTGACTTGATTGAAGGATACCTGAGTGCACGGGTTAGCAAGTATCTCGGATTTGCGATTGAGCTTGAAAGGGTTTAAAGCGTCATATAGCGCTCGGTGCTACCACGGAGAACAATTCTATCCATTTCGACGTACCTTCTCAGAGCCGGCTTGAACGGTGGTGGACGTATCGAATGTCACGATATCCTGTCCCTAGAGAAGGATTAGCATCCGTCTCGGGCCTGCGAATGAACTTGAGAAGGTCTCAAAGCGCCACATCGTGCTTGATGGTATGTTGGAGAACACCTCCGCTGCTTTGTTATGTCCCCCCTTTTAGCCTCAATTTCGACTTACGCTTTCGGTCTCCGGTTCGTCTCTGGGTCGTGCTGGCTTGCGGGACTCGCGCCGGCTGACTTCATCCTCGACCATCTGCTTGAGCGTGCGCTCCTCTTCTTCTCGTTCCTCCTGAGCCTTGCGAGCATCGGCCTCCTCCGCCTCTCGTAGCATAGCAGTTGATGCCTGTTCAGCAGTTGCTCGCTCGTCTTCCAAACTTGTTAGAGTACCTTGCTGCTTGGCATTGAGAGCATCTTCGAGAGCCTCGTTTATGTCGTTGGTAATATCGTAGATCATCGCCTCGCCGAGAAGTTGAGATGGTCGTGTGGCGAGAATGTTACTGATCCTTTTCTGCGTTCGTTCATGGTAGCTTTCAAGGCCAGTAATCTGGAGAAGCGGCGATGTCTTTGGATATGTCGCCGTCAAACGGACAGTGAGTGTTAGGATACCCTCATCTTCACCAGGCGGCCGTAACTTCAGCTTGAAGCTTCTATCTGTCGTCTTGCTCCAGGCGCCCTTGATCTCAACCGCTTCGAAGTCGTCTCCTCCAAATATGGCCTCGAGTGCTTGAACCTCGTCGTTCTGGACCTCATCGTAATCGATAGCCGCAGAAGCAGCTTCCGCCTTCGTGGGTTTCTTAGCCTCTCCGGGGTTGGTCTGTTTGCGTGCTTTCGGCGCCATGTCATATGGGGCGAAACGAACTCTCCAGGTCGTGATCAAGTATCATGGGCCGCTTCATAACGTTCAGGCTTCGAACCAAAACTTCGAGAACAAGATTTTGAGATACTTGCTGACCTACTCAACAAGCGGTTGCCGCGCTGGATTTAGTGCAATAGTTCTCCGATTGTTCACGGCTTTTCGGCAAGTCTGCCAGCCCGAGAGATGATTGGTGTTCCCGCGACACAGTCGTCACGTCAAGTATCTCTGTGCAACTGTGCAATGCTCTGATACCCTTTGAGTTCGAGCGAAAGTTCGAGTCATCTGCTGACCTTTTCGTCTCTGTCGGACGCGAAATGCGCTGATGGAACCTAGAACCACACAGCTATATACAGCCGTATTCTATGGTGCTGTTGACCGGTAGTGTAAGTATCGTTCAAGTATGGTGGTATCGCGGTTAATTCGGACGTGGCGTTGTGGCACGTATTTAAGGTTTGTTAGCGCCATATTGGTTATCAGGCGCGGGGCCGATTTGTTTACTCCAACACTTTCACGTGCATACTTCCCTCATCGACCGACTCGTAACAACATATGATGCACACTCAGTCGCTCGCTGCGGACAGGTGATCTAGCGTCAGTTGTGCGCACAAACAACACCTAAAATGCTGCACTGGCTGGCTGGGGCAAAACAGCCCGGCGGCCTAACAGGTCAGTCAGCAAACAAAACCACAGCAAGTCTACGTGATCTTGAAGAACTAACGACGACGTAGACCCGGATGCGACGGGCTACGTCGAGCCTCCAGAAACACCGGCGCCTGTGTTCGCAGTCCGCGCCTTCAAGCATGCCATTTTTGGTACGCCGCAAACAACACAACCGAAAGCGCGACGGAACTCTAGCACCGACAATGGAAGGCCGCGCCATGGCGACAACAAGTCAGCGAGACCTGGGTTAAACCGACCAAAAAGCGCCAGCGATGCGCAGACGCTGGGGAGACAGCAATATGTCGATATACCTGAACCCTTGATGTCTCCAACGAAGGGCATCTTACTTACACCTGGGACGGCTGCTGCCAAGAAGAAGAATGTGACTTTCGGCGACCACGTTGTGGACAACGAGCAGAAGAGGCCACTGAACAATGGTCCAGACGAGGAAGGTGCAGGCGACGCACTAGCAGACGACAGCGAGCCGGAAGACGATGCACTCGAGAGACAACCCAGTCGCGGCAGGCTGGCGGAAGCACTTGAACAAGCACGTGATGAATCGAAGAAACGGAGGTCGAAAGGCGAGAGGCGGTCCAAGAAGTTCGCAGACGACGATCTCGACGTGCCACCAGAATATGTGGAGCCAAAGGCCGATTCCGGCAAGTACTGGAAACGAGAATACGACATCTACCGTACGAATACGCAACGCGAGGTCAAGAAGCTCATCACGAAGCAAAAAGCTGCCAAAAGCTTCGCCCATGCGAAGGACATCCAATGCACCGAGCTGGCGGATGAGCTGCGTCAGGAACGAAAGAAGGTTGAAAATCTCGAGGCAAAGGTGGACGGTCTGGCGGCGTCGATGAAGGATCTGCACGAGCAGCTCTTGTCGAGTCGGATGGAAGCTGAAGGTCGAACTGAGGGGATCACTACTTTGAAGCAAGGTCGGAAAGACTCTACGAGACCTGAGAGCCGCGACATGGCATCTTTGGTACCCCAGCAGAGACCAACCTCGTCCCAGGGAGCTGAGCGCAACGTCAGTGCCGAAGTCGACCCAGTGCAGCGACCATCTGAACCCTACAAGCCACCAAGAGGATCGGAGAAGCCCAAGATGGATTTGCAGACGCTCAGGGCTCGTGTGAAATCGAAGCCTGAACCTGTGCAGCCCAAACCGGCAGACGACATTTGGGCACAATCTTTTGGCTCGTCAAGCCCGGTTGCTACCCGCAAAGCTGAGGTATCTCGCGCCTCTAAAGGTGGCTACGAGGCAGATCAGGAACCTCAATCAAATGCTCTGCAGGCATTGGATGTCAACACACTCGCTAACGGACGAGATACTGGTCGAACGACCACAGGGAAGGCACCAGGCGCGAAGGACCTACCGCATCCCGGTATCGAGACCTTGACTGACCATAAAGAAGCCTCGGACGATATGGAGACCGCGCAACCACCCACACTGCCTCAACATGCTGATCTGCCCAATCCATCGACGACTGCAGCCGCCAACACACAGCATGAACGCCACCAAACGGGAATGGAAGACGGCAACACCGAAGCTGACTTATCCATGCCTGTTCCCGAATCCAGCCCGTTCCAGCCACAAGCGCACACGTTGCAATCAACATCACGACGTACCGCAGGGTTGACTGGCCCACGCGTGGCGCCGACCTCAAGACCATCGCAGCCGTATGCGAACGCAAAAGAGAACGTGTCACCAACTTCGGGTCCTCCTGCTAAGCCACAGCCGCCTCAGCACGAGCCGGACATGAAGCCATCCGCAATGTGGACATCCTTTAATGCCCCTCAGGCAAACAAGAGAAGCACCAGCATCACCGGAAAGAGTGGCAAGGAGGCCAGCTCTGATCGCGTCGAAGCGGCGCGCGCGCGTATCAACGCCAGAGGGAGGGTTGCGACTTAATGCTTTCGCTTTGACATGTATTACTACGTCCATTTGCATGCTTTTCCAGTAGCATTAGCGCGGTGTTGGAGGACATATTTGCTGGGACCGCGCATTCGTTGGGGTCCCACGTGCAGCGACTTCACATGCCGCCATTTTTGCTTGCTTGTGACAGCTAATGCTAGACACTCAGAACGTCAGTTGAGGAGACACCTCATACTTTTCCGACTGGCAGCAACGCCAAATATCCTTGACCAAAGCAAGGTAAGGTAAGGAAAGGATGTTCTTCCTATCTGGAATGACTGGACTTACCTTAAACAATCCAATAATGTTCTAGTCAATCACTCTTACCATATGCAGTAGATTTCTGCTCTCACTCCATAAGTGCTGTTGATGCTTATTGCTACTAGGCTTACAGACGAACGCTTCTCGACAAATACCGCCGATATTATCCACAGCAGACCTTGGAGCACCGCAAGACTCACCACGTTTGATTCACTATGTCGGCCTCACATCGGAAAACAGGATTCTTCGGCCTGCCACTAGAGCTACGGCAGAAATTCTACAACGAGCTTGTACCTCAGGACCGACTCCTTACATTCGAGGGTACACATTGGCGTCCGTCAAGATCTGAGGCTGCGATGTATGATGCCTGTAGAGCGGATCGAAAAATTCGGAACGAGCTCTGGCCATGGTGCCGGAAGTACTGCGGTATACGCCTGGTTATTGGTAGTCTCGTCGCAATTCTCGATGTCCCTGGAGAAAAAGCTCTGTATTATGATTAGATACGAGCGCCATCAAAGACAGACCACGGAAGAGGAACGGATTTTTACGCAACCAAGAAGCGTTCGTCGCGAAGTACCTCAACAAGTGCGACGTCCTACGGAAGTGGGCGATGCGTTCCAGCCAAGATCCTGTTGTCGATTCACTAGACTGAAGGGAATCATGCTGGACTCGAGAAATGGACAGACCGGATGATGGATTAGAGGGAGCACGACGTGGACGCAGCTGGGCCAAATACTGGAGGCGCAGATGGACGGGCCTTGCGACGAAGTATGAGGACTGGATATGGTGAACGGGTACACAGTAACTACGTACACTCTGTTCCCAAGGACGTCGTCCGAGCCAGCATCATGCAGAAGTACCATATATGTGCAAAGACCTACAGCTACCACGTTCGTGACACAAACGTGTCACTCCTCACAGCCGACGTGCGTCTCCTTTCTGCAATACTCGACCTGCTCAATACTCTGGGGCCTCCAGGTAGATTGCCAGCAGTGAGAGGGTATGTACAAAGCATATGTCCGCGCGTCTTGTTGCTTCGGAAGTGTACAGTCGATTGGCGGCATCTAATGAAGTAGTCCCCGCTCACCACCACACGCCCTCTGATGAAAGTTGGGTATATCAACGGTAGCCACGGTTTTGTCTTAGCATTGGAGGAGAACGTAGACTGCCAGGCCGCTCCTTGCAAGTACGGGCTCAGACAATTTGGGCCAGCTTGAAGCTTCAAGTCAAACTCTGCGGTTTGGTTCAGGTCTTGGGATGGAGGTTGATGTCGAACTCATCCCTGTCCGAGCAGATTCGATCGTTGACGCAACAGGTCTGATGGAGCGCCACATCACCAAGGTCGCTCCCACGATGCTCTTGTGCAATGTGGTCAAAGTATAGATCTGAGCCTTCCATCACAGGTGCGTTTCGGCCTTGGAAAACGCAGAACATGCACTTGTAAAGCATCTTATTAGGTCCGACTTTAGTAGGTTGACGAACGTGGCTCTTCGCGAGGAAGGCAAAGCGATAGCCAATGCCAATTCTTTCTTTGGTTCTCCAGAGCTTGGTCCAGGTCCCTATCATGCTTAGCTCTATATCACATGCGAACTCGCACCTGGAGTCTGAGCAGCTCAACCAGTAGACCTAATTAGACGACCGACCATAGTTGAAATCTTTGGTCTTCTTCATCGCCTTCCGGTCGCCTGTCTGAAGCAGCCAAGCGCCTCTGCAATAGCCAAGGTAGTCGTTGTCGGGCCCTGGCCTTGTCGATAGAGGTGCATCAACATAGCTCGCGGCGACGACGCCTGGTGGCGACATAGGAGCTGAAGGTGGAGCGGAAGCTACCACACTACCGGTGTCCGATGCGCAGCCGGGACTCTTGACCGAGCTTCCGCTGCGGACCACCGATTGTCTGAATGACTGTGCCATGCTCGCCGCCCGTTGATATGGAGATGAAGGAGCAATTGATACGAAGCTCTTGCTCTGATCACTTTCAGAGATTGGAAGGCTGAGCAGACTGCCGTTGCGGACAGCTGGTGGTCGGCTGGATTCGGCACTCGGAGTGATTGGGCTGACAATATCAAAGGCAGGGCCTCCAAAGTTGTTGTGGAAGCTGGGCTCCAAGGTGGTCTGTCTGCGCGGTTGTGGCTCGGCCTGCGCGAAGGTGACCACTTCCTTTTCATCGTCTATCTCGACTCTCAAATGACCATAGCTATGCTTCTGGCGCTCCGCAGCTGGAATCATATCCATGTAGCCTTGAGCCCGGAGCGAAGCATTCTGCAACTCACAGATCCTGGCCATAAGAGCCAATGATGCATAATAGCCCTCAGACTCTTTGCCGAACAATTTGCGTCGACCACGGAGTGCATTGTTACATGTTTGTCGAGCCAGTCCAAGCCGTGCCGTTCTGATGTAGAGTTGTGCTAGAATATGGCTGACATGAAATAGCCTCTCACGTTGCACATCCGCCTTTGGCTCTTCCTGCAACACCTGTACTAGAGCTCTTTCGACATCGACATCGTTGTCTAAAACCAGAGCACACATGGCAAGCTGATACCGCAATTCGAGCATATCACAAGCACTACCCTGAAGCTTCGTGGGAAGCTGCTGCACACGGCTCAGTCCTTCGAGAAACGTACGTCTTGCTTTGACGTGATCTCCATGGCCGAAAGCAGTTTTGCCAGAAGCTATCACGTTTCTGGCGAGCTCGACCTCGATATCATCGTCGTCGGAGTCGTCGACCGCAGCCGATGCGATCGGGCGTTGTTGTCCGGCATCGTTACTCAAGGATTGTCCTCTAAAGGGCTGAAACAATGGACTAATGGAGGGTGTGGTGAGAGAAGTGCCATATGAAGTTCTTTTCTCGTCAGTGGATTGACTCGAAAGGACATCTGAAGGAGCCATGGAGTAGGAACGGTTCGATCGCAACGGGCTCGGCACCATGTCTGAACCGCTCGGAGATCGTTGTCGCTTATCGAGCTCACTCATCAAACCATGGATCCATTGGTTTACGTTGTCGGTGTTGGTGTCTGGTAAGTCGACACTGCTCTCCGCTTGCTTGTCCTCGCCTTCGTTCGTCGAGATGGAAGGGCTGGGTGCTACGACTGGTTGCTGCTTGGGAACTATAGGAAGGGTCACGACCGAGACACTAGCCATGCTTCCTCGATCGGGATTTTGAGGAGCTGATCTGGTGTCGAGGCGACCCTCGTATACCAAGGTGGCCACGTTCATGGCATGGTCTGCCTCCAAGATCAAGGTCGCTGAGCTAGCATAAAGCTTCTGATCTTGGCCCAGTTGAGGGCTGTTAACTTGCGATGTTGCTTTTAATCTGGCCTGCTTCCGGTGCCACTTGTATGCCACTCTTCAAAGTGGCAAGCTCGGTTGCGTTTGAAGACTGAAGTGAATTCCGCCTGGTTGTATTAGCAACGTTGTTTGTGACGAGTCGCCAGCGGTAGACGTACAGATTCAAAATGCCCAGAATCAACTGCACGCTCGCGAGGTGTGAGTCCACACGCTGCCTCGCTCGAACGAGGTCTTCACTTTTAATGCCCAGCTTGGTTGGTCGCAAGGTATTGCTGAGGAAGCTGGATTTTGAATTCCGAGCCTTTCGGATGTGTTGGCCCAGCTCGTCCACGGTTGTCGCATATTCGCTCAACACCTGCTGTACCTTCACGTAGAACTGCTCGTCCGGAGCTGCGACGCGGGGAGCCTGGGGACCTGCGAGGCCGTTCAGAAGTAATTGCAGGACATCGCACGTATCGCCAAAGCTTTTCACCTCGCCTTGGAGACTTCGGGTTGTGTCTTGTGGAAGCTTGTCTTGTACCAAGAACGCGTGTAGCTCCTCTCCGACAGCCCGAGCTATTCTTGCGGTTTGGCCCACTACCGAGGCGGTTGTGGCCAGGGTTATCGTGGTGTCCATCGCCGTTTCTCGGAGAGTCAAGGTGGCTACAGTCTACTTGTTGGCATATCCTGGTGTGAATGATCGTGTCGAAGCATGTTTGAGAGTTCGATTTGATATTGAGCCTTGTGTCGCCTAGCCACGTGCTAAGAATGATCCTCATATACAAGGCTGAGCGGTCGAGGCGGTCTAGGCAATTGAAGAGTCTTAGCCTTGCTTTTCATTGAGTATTAGATCGAACCTCCCTGTGTATGCTCCAAGTCTCTCTCCATGGGGCTCTCGAAACGGTGTATGGCTGCCGACGTGTGCGATTTTGGCCTCATCTGGTGCTTTGGGTTGGGTTGAGTGTTGGCGCGGTCGCGTGCTTCGTAAAAGATTAAAGCGAAAGCGAGATACTTTCACAATACTTAACTTCAACGAGCCCGGGAAGAGTGATAAGAGTACCTCACACTCCAACAAAGAATGTTGTTCTCCGTTATCACGTCTGCATGACAGTACACGCGGCGAGAGGATGCGTGCAAGACATAACTTCATCTAGCGGAGACTGCAGTGTGTCACCACATCCGAAGCAAGCCATTCGCTCTTCCAAATACCCAACTACTCGTGGTACTTGTGCGAGGTGTTGTACAATTCGATATTTCGGATTTCGTCCTCTGCCAGTCACTGCTCTGCCAGTCACGTTCATCATGCAGTGCCTCTATTCCAGGACCGAAGCAAGGGAGTATAATCTGATCTTCTGCCCACATGGCTGATCGCCACGAGATCATCCATCACGTGCTGAACAACCACATATGCAATCTGTAGTATATTGATGGTTGTAGATCCCAGGCGATCGGCGACAAGCAGGCTGCATAGCTCACGTTGGTGTCTCCACGATGAAAACATCCAATGCTCAAGAAGAAGTGAAACTCTCGTGGTCAATCTGAAGTTCGCCCTGCTGCAGGTAGACTACACGAGGCAGGTCACTTGCAGTGGGTTTGTACGACCCATCCTCCTCGTGTACGCCAAAGGGTACGATGAAGGCTTGCGCGCAAGTCGCCACGATTCATATGTAAAGCGAGTTGTTATACTGTACGAGAGGTGGTGGGCGAAGGGTGTATGGAGGCGAAAATGGAAATGAGACCTCATCTCTCCTTCCCCAAACGATTCTTCCTGCACAGACTCGCCGGCACATGTGCCCGAAGGTTCAACGGTCTGAACGGCTACCGTTGAATGCTCGGAAGGAGCCGTTGCGCTCGCGCGACACCTGTCTGATGAATCGCGGAGGATGATCGTGCGACGTCTGACGGTACTTTCCACGAGGCGTCACACCGCACGATGCACCGTCGCACCGCGAGAGAACACCCAGCCAGGCACGTGTTGCCCGATACCTGCATGCAAAAATGGTTTCCTCATGCAAATGCGGGAGCGAAGCATCATCACAGCAGGACGGTTCACGCTTGAGCGTTCCGGCGGGGATTCTGCAACCGCTACGCTCACTAGCGGTCTCCTTCGACCTTTGCCGGTAAAAGTGGCTGGCAGACAACCCGGACCGCGACAGTCGCGACATGGGTGTCCCTGTAATGTCTCGAAGGATGTGCAGGAACCCGTTCGCTTCTCGAGGAACACGACAGATTCTGGATTGGTCGACGGCGATGCCAGAAGGCTACACCAGACGAAAATTGCCATCGTATGCAGTGTTCGTGCTGCTTATCTGGTGTTGGAATCATGCCCCAGATCGCATTGCGCTGTGATGATCCGCCGCGGTCTGGCAGTGTATTGATGAACCTGACACACTACCAACCAGACGCCTCACTTTCGAGACTAGGGTGTTGAGCTCGAGTCCTTCCATCACGGACAAGGATACCATGGTGCAGCGTCGGGGCGAGAACAGTAGCGAAGGCCCAGGTTTGTTAATCCGAAGGCTTCTGCTCTGGATTTCTCTTTGCTTCACTCTCTTATACAAGAGTTTCTGCTTGAGGTGTTCACACGAATCGCGGTGTATTTTGCGCCTACTTTATGAAACCGAGTGCACTGCCCATCTCATAACGACGGTCAATCCTCAGACAAGCCACGTTTGACCTACAATGCGACCCAAGCAATAACAACAACGCGAAGGCAGCGCAGGAAACATGATCGAACTCTTTCCTGCTCCACCACCTTGGTCGCCTTACGATGCAGGCATGCCATCACGCACAGCGAATGTGGAGAGGCCTAACACCCCACCTCATCAATCGTCCTCTGCAAGTGTGCGCAGTAGGCGAAGCTTGCGCGAACGAACTACGTTCTGGTTCAAGCGATCTCAATCCACAACAAGACCTGGACGAGAAACTTCGCCATCCCGGCCGGTCACCAGTACCGAAGACGTTCCCCACCTACGACCACAGACTGCAAAATCTGCACAACCCTCAAGACGGAAAGCGGAGCCTTTAGACGCGATCCGACACTCGATTCTCCTTGGTAGCCGCAAACGAGATGCGCCTCCACCAGTGTCAAGATACCACGAAAGGACAGATTCCAATGCCTCGTCAACGATAGCGCGGAACAACTCGGTCTCGTCCGTGAGCCGTGAGAACTTTCACAAGGAGGACGAATGTTCGTAACTCTAAGAAAGGTCGGTATTGCGGCATGTACTAATGAAGTCAAACAGATTACAGGCACCTCCGGAAGCAAAGTATATCCACTCCATTCAACTTCGAGCATGTAACGCACACCGCAAAGACTCAACTACCACCTCTCGAGACGGTCGAAGAGCAAGACCTCCCTCGACAATTCTGGTCTGTGTCCGCTCGTCAACGACCCAAAAGACATCTCAACGGGATTCAAGCAGACGACCTTCCGCGGCAGCACAAACCTTCCGGCTCGGAATCCTCTCATCCTTCAAGTTCGAAGTCACGTCCTGTCTCTCCACTTTCACCATCTGAATCAGGCGATGTGCCACCACATATATCTACCCCCGTCGAGCCTCTTGCGAGGCTTGATGACTCGATCTTCGATGCAGTCACTGGGATGAGACCAATTACGCTTAGTCGTACACGGTCAGTGCGGTCTAGACCACATGTACCACATTTTCCTAGGCGATACTCTTCACTAAATGCTCTCCGGCCGGGTGATGAGAAAGCTGAACCTAAGGACAAACAGCTCACCACCTTCTATGAGAGCGAGTCGCCCGACCCATCGGCCGATGAAGGAAGCCCCGATACGCAAGCCAGTTTACCAAAGGCTGAACCGAAAACCACGAATGCTTCACCTGCGCCTCTACCCACACCTCAGCGGAGAGACGGAGAAGAACCAAAGCACGACGATGTAGCATACCGCTCGAAGCAACCGTTACCGCCCTTACCAAAGCGAAATCCTTCGAGAAGGATCAGCAAACCCTCGCACAAATCCCCGGAACTAGGACGAGTGCCATCGATAGCACTACACATCCCCAATGGGCATCCCTGGTCGCCGAAATCAAAGCGCTCATCGAAACGTTCGTCAAAGCAGTCATCCAGGTCGTCTCGATCGCTTCAGAAGTCTCTGTCCCAATCGAGTTCCACTGGCGTAAGGCAGTCGACTATCCTTTCCGACACCACATGGGAGGACGATGTCGATTATTGCTACGAGCAGGAAGCCGAGTCCACCTGCTACTTCAACTGGGACGCCGCCAAAGCAAGTCGAGAGCAGTATGTCGAGGACGACGATGAGCTGAACCTCATGTCTGCGCCGTATCATGCGCACTCACCCACAGTCACGCCAGGTAGCGGATCACATGTCAAGCTGAACCTCAGCAAAGAGACCATCGCCGAACGACGCAGTTCAAAAAGGTTCGAAGAACTACCGCGCGCACCTTCCACTGTCGGCCACCGCGGCTTTCTAGCCGCGAGAAGGAGTTCGCAGGATCTCAGCAGATACACACCAACGCCTGTGCAGATCACGCCCAGCTCCAGCACTCCCAACCTCCTCTCCCCAGTCCTAAGCGTAAATGAGACCGCCGAGCAGAAGCACCCTACACCCGCAACCCTCCACGACTCAGGCATCGCCTCCCTGTCCGCAACCTTCCTCACCGACACCGCCTCCCACGGCACAAGCACCAGCACCCGGCACACCAAATCCAGCTCCCACGGCTCCAATGCCAGTAGCGCTCGCGCATCGTCTAAGACGAGCCAAAATACTAACAACCGCTGGTCTGTCGCTTCATCCACCAGCGTGCCGGATTTCATGCACAGTGGTCCGAGGAACAAACTCGTGCTTTCGAAAACGATCATTTCGGCGCCACTGGAGTCGCTGCCGCAGAGTCCGCCTTATGAGAAGGATGGGGAGGAGAGCACGATTGTTCCGCGGGATTTGCAGAATCGGCCTGTACGGAGTAGTTTTGTGGTGAGGAGGGGGCAGAGTCCGGGGGATAGGGCTTCGTTGATTGATGGTGGGAGGGTGGCTGCGAAGAGGGAGTTGTCGCAGCCGACAGGGCAGCGGTATAGTCGGTATTCGCAGGCACCTCAACCGGCCGCTGTGGTTGCTGGGAGTGGACCTGGGTGGATATGATAATTGCAGTGTGGCGAGAAAACCGCCGTGGGCTGAGCTCATGACTGTATAACGACATATAGCAAAACCTGTACTACGTACTGTACCACCAAAGAACTTAATCCATCTTCTCGCCGCTGCCGCAGCCATTGTGATTGGTCATTAAACGCTCAACGATGCAGTGACTAGAGCGAATCACCGAGATCCGGAATGAACAAACCGCCGCATGTAGCACATACAATGCTTTTCCCGTCATTGCTCGGGACGCCGTTGACCTCGAGGTGAAGAGTGGGCGCAGGACCAGTAGATGGCGAGGGCCGCCCTACCATAGCGTACGACGAGAATGCTCGGTGAACAAATGGTCTCTGAACAGGACCAAAGGATCCATACGATAACGTTCCTGCTTGGCTCACTTTATCTCGAGCATCATCTTGAAGACCAGCGAGGAAGTAGTCAAGAGCGTCATCTGCGTTGACACACAGCGAGAACCCATGGGCAATACCTTCGCGTCTGCAAGGGCATGTGTGCGCGGGTGCAGAGCAGCGTATGCCTTGCGCGTCCCAAAACTCGCTCGGACCCTCGACAATAGCACGGCTCACGATCTGGTAATATGCATTGGCGGTTCGTCGCAGTAATAAGCACGATCGCCTTCGTGGCCATCTCGTATATCTGTCGAAAGACCTACCGGGTAGCTGGAACTCCAACTGCAACACAACGTCTCCGATTTGGACGGCTACAGCGGTGATGAGTCTCAATTCAGCCCCATTCGCTTCACTACCTACCGCCAGCCAATGGTCGTCTTTCTCGTGCATCTCAATATGCACACCGTGCGACGCGGAATTTTCAACTTGCAAACCCAGATAAGGTTGTCCGTCTGTGTCCACGTGGACAAAGCCGTAGTTGTCATTGCGGAAACCGACCCATGACACTGCAGGTGGGCAAGGCATCCGACATGTACACGCGGCTTCATATTCCCTCGGAACTCCGTGGTCCATGTTCCGCAGTATCGACGCACGCTGCTCCCGAAAGATCCTTGATTCCTCCTCGACGTTCTCTGTGGTAATATCAAGCGCGGCAAGGAGCGTGTATGCATTTTCGAGCCAACCCATAGACCCTCTGAGACGACGGATGACCTCAATAGCTAGATCCATCCGCGGCCTCCTGTAATCCGGTTTTGGTGGTCCAGAAGCAGCTGGCCACTTGATGAGTTTTAGGAGTCCGTAGATACGGTCGCGCGGATCGAAGCACTTCAGTTTCACCAGTTGGTACCACAAACCTGGAACGTTGGTGTCGAAATGACCATCCCGTCGGACCGCTACGATTCGCTCGAACTGCTGTTGGAGCATGAATCCAGCTCGGGAAAAGAGGTCGTCTGCTTCTGATACCGGCGCGTCCCATGTGTGACTGGCGTGGCCAGGATTAAAGAGGTCAGATATAAGAGCCAAGGTGTCAAAGTCTGAACTATTCAGTCCACACATGATAAGCACCTTCTTTGCAAGCGCGACCTCCTGCACGATCCATAGTCGGCCCCAATACGGTGCGTTGCTGAACGCGACATATGCATCCTGAACCTGTTCAAATCTGCCGGTGTCGAGCTTTGACATCATGTCTTTTGCAAGCTTCAAGGCTGTGCGTTCTTGTCCACTGCCAGTCAGATTAGCTTCACGAGCAGTAGTGTTGTAGAGGAGCCTAAGTGGGCTTGGTCGTTGTTCAAGTGCCTCTGCTTCCTCCAATATCCGTAGTTTAGCAGAAGCGTCAAAGACTAGACGAGTATCCGGTGTCTCTCGACCAAGGCTGGACAGGACTAGAGCAGCGTTTTGGTATATATCCCCCATCATGGCGACCTGAGAAGCTTTCTCGTCCAGGTCTTGCTGATTGATGCAGATACCGTCAATCCAGATCAGAGCATCTTCGTCCGAATGGAGTTGTGCTTGCCACAAAACATAAGCACAGTTCGCCCGGACCATCATGGCTTCTCCGTTGACACGGATTTGAGCTAGGGGCAACTCGTCACCCCAGGTGTATGAAATCGCTCGATATTCTGGAGCTTTGGCGACGCCATAGACCTGCATATCGCAGGCGATACCGTCTTCGTCTGCACCCGGCTGGAGTCTCAGCAATCTGATCTGACTTTCCAGGTCGGCCAACGGTGTGTAGCGGAACACTCCTGGTGACATAGCTGCTGCCGTGATCCTGTGTTCTTTGCGAGAAGCTTTACAATACCTGGTCGCTGGGTAGCATCGGGGTGAAGACGACCAAACTTGTAAGGACGACGAATCATGACAAGTACCTCGCAACCAGCCTTCCCTGTTCGCTACGGAGTACTGTATCGTCAAAGCACGCTCACACTCGTGCCGAAGCTGCTACAGCCACAGCCACCAGAACGGACAGATGGCCTAAAGCAGACTGTAGGTATTTCGCTTCGCAGACGACATTGGTCAACCTCCCTTCCGACCACTCAAGCAACTGCGCTGATCTGCGCCAGGGGTCCAAAAGCACGCCTTGCCCGATTGGGCTGCTAGCAACGACTCTTTGTTGACGAATCGTGGAGTTGGAAAGAAACCATACCAGCCACGCCGCCGCCGTTGGATAGACGTTCATACTGACTTGCAGCGATAGACTTCATGTATCTTACGACGTAGCACCAGACAATGTCGTTGCTGGAGAACAGCTGGGTCAAAGTAGGTCCATACACTGGAAAGCCAGCTTTGGACGAGTGCTGATATGCGGGATTTAGGTGCAGCAAAAGACCTTTACGAAATGGTGAGATGAGACTACAGCTGTACGGAGTGAGGAGGAGGCTAATACGAAAGCACAGGCTCAACAACAAGATCAAAGCCCGAAACGTGCAGATCACCAACCTCATCACCGACCTCAGCGACGGCATCAACCTCATCCACCTCCTTGAGCTCCTCTCGAACGAATCACTGGGACGATATGCCTCGCGACCGAAGCTCAGGGTGCAACGCTTCGAGAATGTAAATATAGCGCTGGACTTCATCAAAAGCCGGAAGATCCAATTAACCAACATTGGCGCCGAGGATGTGGTAGACGGCAACCAGAAGATCATCCTAGGTCTGATATGGACGCTCATTCTGCGCTTCACAATAAGCGATATCAACGACCAAGGTCTGAGCGCACGTGAGGGGCTATTGCTGTGGTGTCAGCGGAAGACTGCGTGTTATGATGAGGTGGATGTGCGGGACTTCTCGGCGAGCTGGAACGATGGGTTGGCTTTCTGTGCGCTGCTGGATATCCACCGGCCGGATCTGATCGACTATGAGAGCCTGGATAAGTCGGATCATCGTGGGAACATGCAGCTGGCGTTCGATATCGCGTCGAAGGAGATCGGCATCCCGGATCTGCTCGATGTGGAGGATGTGTGCGATGTACCAAAACCGGACGAGCGGTCGTTGATGACGTATATCGCGTACTGGTTCCACGCTTTCTCGCAGATGGAGCGGGTGGAGAATGCTGGACGGCGGGTGGAGAAGTTCGTATCGAATATGCAGGGGGCGTGGGAAATGCAAAACAACTTCGAGCGGAGGATGCGCGCGCTGCTCGCACAGATCGAGAGCCAGCGCAAGTCATGGCTCACATCGCACTTCGACGGCACATACATCGACGCAAAAGAGCAGTACCGAGCCTTCAACGCCTACAAGCAAAAAGGCAAACGCGAAATGGTAGCGGAAAAAAGCGACCTAGCCGGCATGCTCGGCAACATCAAAACCAAACTCAGCACATACCGACTCCGCCCCTACGAACCGCCAGAAGAGCTGAAGATAGTATCACTCGAGTCGGCCTGGAACACCCTCATGGTCGCCGAACGCGAGCGCAGCCAAGAAATCAACAACACCATCCGCGACATCAAAAACAACCTCCGCAAATCCTTCGCCGACAAAGCTAACGACTTTGCCCTCGCGCTCAAAACCATCAGCATGAGCATCACGGAGCTCGACGGCGACGTCGAGGACCAGCAGTACCACACCGCGCAGATCCAATCGAACCTCCCACACCTAGAAGATTTTCTGGCTATTATCGAGAAGTTGGATCAGCAGTGCGGGGAGGCGAATATTGAGGAGAATGATTTTACTACGTATACGTTTGATGAGCTGGCGTATGAGTTGGGGTTGGTGAGGGGTAGTGTGCAGAAGAAGATGGCTTTTTTGGAGAATCAGATGGTTGCGCGGAATATGACGAATCTTACGCCTATCCAGCTTGAGGAGTTTGAGAGCGTGTTTCGGCATTTCGACCGCGACCTCAGCAATTCCTTGCAGGAACTCGAGTTCTCTGCCGCCCTCGCCTCCCTCGGTCTCGTCTACGACGAAACAGAAATGCATGACCGTTTCTTAGAAGTGGCTGGCCGTGGTGGAAGCGTCAGCTTTGAGCAGTTCATCCGCTTCATGGTCGACGTCACCGAGGACCAAAACACCGCCGAGCAAGTTTTCGAGAGTTTCCGGGAGGTCGCGGACGGGAAGCCTTATGTTACGGAGCTGGATCTGACGCATTCGCTGATTCCGGATGAGTTGGTGGCGCAGCTTGTGGAGAGTATGCCGGCGCATCGGGGGCCGGATTTGCAGCAGGATAGGGAGTTGGCGAAGTTTGATTATGGGAAGTTTATGGAGAGGTTTATGGGTGGGGGTGGGAAGGGTGTGAATGGGGGGTAGGGGTGTACGTCAAAAGGGGTGGTGGATGGGGGGGGTTTGGTGTTGGGTATGGCTGACGTTTGGGTAAGGGAGTTGTGGGTCGGTCAATGCGCATAGTGATACCAGGCATGGCAATGGGTAGAGTTGTAATCATAGGTCGCAACGATATTCTCTGGACGGCGTCTCGGCCTGCTTGCTGGACTCAGTGGGCTGCCATGCTGTAAGTTTGCTTTTGACATTAGAGACCGTAGCTGACTCGAAGCAGTACTATCTGACTGCCCCCGGTCCGTTCTCGATGGAGTCCGTCTGCGAGGAGCAAGGTTGCACGGTCCTTCCGTTTTGGACGAGATGAAGTGAGGTCGAGGGCTTGGCAGCAATGACTTGACCCCCTCCCTCTACCTCCGCTACCTCGTTAGCTTCCGCGCTGATGAACATCCCTTAGCTCCTGCACTGCTTAGCCAATAGGAATGTCCTACTACCTACTATGCTACACGTTTGCCTCGCCATGAGTCCTTGGTGGCGAAAAGCTTGCAGGCCAGCAAACGGTCGAGATCTAGGCTACAAAAGCCATACTCCCTGCCAGGTTTGACGAGCTTCATACTATCTACTTGCCATTCGAATCAATCTTGCCATTGACCGGATATTCATCCCACCTACCACTTTCACACACTTTGGACTGCCTTTGCTGTCGACCATGAGTGCCCATATCGTCACTCATGCCGTGTTCAGGCACTTCGGCATTTCGACACAGCGACACTTCAGAACCGATGAGAAACGTAATAAAGGGAAAGAAGGAAGAAAGGACAAGCGAGATCTGCTTTTGGGAGACTTGAAGAAGGCCTGGGAGGAGGACACTGCTAAAGACTTACCAGAGAGTACCTTATTCAAGTTCACGGTCGAGCAACTTAATGTCCAGTTGATCGACGACACCTTCTTTCCCGACGGGGAAGCGTTGACCAAACTCATCCAAGCTCACGACGGTTTCTCAAACGAAGGCGCCACAAGAAGTACGGCCAGGAGCTGTCGGAAACCTTTGTCAAAGTGCAGCCCCCGCTGCCGAAGAACAAGCTCCCCCATATGGACCCCGCAGTAACTCTGGCCGTGTAAGTGGTTACGGCGTCCGTGCAGAGCGTGTACTGACGAGTACCTAGATTTGGAGGCCGTGACGACCCGTTGCATATAGACCTCTGCGCCAAAGAGGGGTTTCCTCCTGGTCGTTGGCACGCTCCTGCGATGCTGCTAGGGGGGCAAAGGCCACGTATAAACTTGGTTATGGTTGATGCCAGCGAGACAGACAATGATTCCCTGAGTCGCGACCTGGAGAGATGTGAGCGCTCGGCCATCCTACGCATGCTCAGGTGGAGCGAGGAGCAGAGGCTTGAAAGCATTCTGGATAAGATGGTGAGCTGCTACCTTAAATCTTTTTCGTTCGTCTGCTAACCTTTCGAGTACTCGATCCTCCTCATAAGGGCTGAGCATGCCCGCTGGATCCATTTTCGACGAGACAACCATGAGATCGCTGTTCGGGCCTCTCAGTGGCTCAGTCTAACCTCCAGACGTGAGCTGAGGTCTCTGCATCATTATCTGTCGCAGCCTCTGGCAGAACTACTTTGTCAAGAATGTAATGCAAAAGGACGACGGAGATGTGAGGCTTACGGGGAATTTGCAAACTGTCGGAATTGGGCCCCGAGGTGAACCTACTAAGGGCACTTTTGGGCCCTTTCGTGGCCACTTTGAGAAGCCCCCATGAGCGAGCTCCGGTAGTGATGGTCGGAGGTGGTTTCTTGATATTGGTTATGTCAGGTAGCAGATAGGTATACAGGTAGGTAGAATTTCTCTTCTAATCGTGATCAAATGATCCATTGTGCGATTGTGTTTCTTAGCTTTCGAAAGTGTGCTATTTCCTGCATGTTCGATAGCTACCTTCCATTGTCTCGCCGCTGGAGTGCTGCGAACGCAACAAGGGACCGCATCTGCGCGCATCAGGTTCCTTGGTGCACTGCTTGTACTTGCGTTACGCCGGACTTATGTATGCTTGATTCTCGAGGAGGATGGCGAGCACCCTTCATCAGCTCGCTACGCTGACCTTCAGGGTATCTGCCTCGCTTCTGGCGAGATCGTACGTATCGAAGCAGTACCTTTGACCCGCCTTCGTGCCACCTTCAGCGGACCTTCCAAGAATTTAGCCAGTGCCATGTGTCTGTCCTCGAGAGTCACGACGATCAGTCGTAACAGTGATCTTCGGACATCGCTCTGTGCCCCACCCTCCTGTATCATGCCGGTAAGCTGTTGCTTGCCCTCTTGGGAGCAGTCCTTGGTGACTTGGATGACTCGAGATACAGCAAACGATCGAGGTTGATGTCCATAAGAGAGACCTTTCCTTCCAGGACCGTGGAAGTTTCTACACCCAAGACCATTCTCCCGAACACCACCCACAACTTGTTGAAGACCAAGCTTTTGTACTCACTTCGTCCCCACATCAGGAGTCGTTGCACTCTTCAACAATGTCCAGGCGAACCTACCCGCCACTTCCGGATGACGAAGAATTCTTTGCTCGCTTCAAAGATCACTTGACAGCACATTGGAGCGACGCGCATACCAATGGCGTGCGTCCAGTAGACGAATATGGCACCGGAATCGTGGTCCAGCAGCTCCCGGGGAAGGTCGACGCACCCGATCCGGTCCCAGCAGAGCTACTATCTCGGCTTGCGAATGCCTCTAATGCTGCCAGAGAGTTTGTGAAACCCGAGGAGTATGCAACTAGGATATCGTACGCAGACTTCTTGATCTCAGAAACGAGGGCAGTGATGCCACCGACGAAGCTCCTCAGGTAAGACTGCCGGACATGCCTCACAAGATTCATAACTGACAGCATCTAGATTGAGTAACAACGGAGCTTCGGGGCAAGCTGCTGGGATATACAGAGATCTTTCTGACCATCAAAACTTCCCTGCAGGCCGTTGGAACGCCCCTATTTTCGTGCAAGGTCCAGCAGTGGGCCTTCAGCGGGGGCTCCAGGTAGTCTTGACCGATATCAGCGACGATCCAGCGGACGGCAATACACTAAGACTTAGTGAACACTTGGCCATGCTTCGGATGCTGATGCGCCATAGTGACCCTGTTGTCCGAATGCATGAGGTGAGTAGTGACGACTTACGCTTGCGTTGCTGAGCGTCACACCTGCTAATCAAACGACAAAGCACTCCATCCTTTCGATCAATACCAGTAGCCGTGCCAGAGTCATTAGATTCGGAAGGGAGCGCGGCGAGTTCAGAGCCGTGGTCAGCCGATGGCATGATCTGGCAAACGTATCGGACCTGACGGACCTGCTTCACATCATGAGGCATGGGCTTTCATTAGATGGCAAGCACCGCAGTGAGACAAGTGGCAGTCTCGAGAGCCGGTGGAGTTATGACTATACCTCCTAGTATTGGTTCTTGTATCTCGTAATGTAGGTCAGTATGTAGGTAGGTCGTTCTGATTCAAGTCAATTGGTCTGATCTAACATGTGCGCTCTCCTGCTCCTGGATCGAATCCTTAACAGCTAGGATAATGTGGCCTTTCAGGTGTCCAGTATGCTTCCTCCACATCGTCCTCGGAGCACGCCAGTCAGGGGCATCTGCTATGTTTGTCCTCTCAAGTCATGAGTCTTCGACGAAGTGTGTGATCCAGAGGCAGCAAACTCTGGGTGCTCAATATACAATAGAGCGTCCTTCTCGAAGATCTCAGCTGGCATAAACATCCACATCCTGCAGACCATCCACACCTTGAAGATCTTCTGCAGCCCGAGAGTTGAACGTCATAACTCTTTCCACGATGTCAAGCTCCACTTCCCAAACAGCTGTGGCCAGCACAGAAGAATACCAGGGTGTTGCCAAAGAGCTCAAAGCGGCTTGGCTCAAGGTTGGGGTCGACAAGAAGCTGGGTCCAAACCAAGGCGCATTCCCATTCACGATTGAGCAGGTCGACATTCCCGTCGTTGACGCTCCAGGCGAGCTCGGAGCGGACGCGGTGTCGATGATCACAGAAACTTTCATGATCGCCCGTGGTTTCGATCCTCAAGACTATAAAAGTAAACTAGCATGCGCGATGTCCTTGTCCTCGTTCCTGGCAGATGCAACGCCGTCCATGTCTCTTTTACGGTAAGTCGGCTCCGAGTGCATTGGGAGTGCTGTACTGACGATAACTAGAATGGACCCGGACGAACCGGACGACCTCGATGATGGCATGGTTGATCCGTACGACGGTAGCCTATACCGCGGCCTGTGCCACCCCAACTACCCTACCGGACCTTGGCATGCTACCAGTACCCTCACCGGGCCTAACAACAACCTCAGTGTGGTCTTGACCGATACCACTCCTCTTCCAGATGGTTCCGTGATACGTAGGAGCGAGCATTTGGCCATTCTGCGTTTGCTCCAGTGGTACGCAAGCAACCTTGGCTCTCGGGACGACGCAAATACCAAGGTAAGTCGTAGGTCCCTCCATTGTTGAGCGTTTGCCTGCTAACCATGGAGCAAAGGATGCACTACTCTCCATATGCGCAACACGTGCGAGAGTATTGAGATTTAGTAGGAGGGGCCACGCTGTCAAAGTCGGCATCACACAATGGCTCGATCTCAAGGACCCTGCCGGGGTCTCGACTCTACACCGTGCCTTGATCCATGATTGGCCTGAACGCGAAGGATGGTGGACACGTCTAGGAAACTGGATCCTGGAGCAGGACGGCTGAGGATTCTCGTAGTCTAGGTAGGTTGATGCTTTCCCTCAGGCTAGAGGAGTCGTCTGCTGTTGCGCGCGTGTAGATAGCCGGTTAGTCTGAAATTTCTTGGAGGTGCAAGCACAAACGACCCTTAACGAGTCTCAGTACTGCGAACAAGAATGCGGGCTCAGCTGGTGATCGTTCCGGCGTTGTCGACGTGCAATCATTCGTCGAGACTGCCCTCACGAGCCTTTCCGGACCAAAAAGAAGATGTACTGCTATACATTTGCCATCTTGATATGTGACCTGTCTCAGTCATGTGAGTAAGGTGGCAGCAAACGCAGTATCTATGTTCATAAGAAAGCCATGCCTCGAAGATCCAATTCCTAGCAGGTACCCGCAGTGAACTACTCGAAGCCATTAGCATTCACCATACTCTGTGAGAATGTCCAACACTCTCAACCACCCACCCAGTGCGGAAGCATCTGATCAAATGGCCGAGAAACTGAATCAAGCTTGGCTAGGCTCGTACGGCGAAAGCAAAAGGCATGCAGATAGCATATTCAGCTATACGATCAGCTTAATCGATGTCCCTCCAATCTCACCACCGGGCGCACTTACACACCGAGCCGTGTCAGACCTCACGGAGACATTCCACATTGCCAGAGGTTTGGACCTGGAAGACCACAAGAGCAGGAAAGTCTGTGCCAGTACCTTGGCTTCGACCTTCGCGGCAGTGACACCTTCGGTGACCTGTGTTCAGTAAGGTTGGCCGTACAGCTGCGAAGACTCCGTTCGTTAACAGACTGCAGGATTGACGAGAACAACTCGTTGCTGGCGCGGGAGCTCTGCGATCAGCACAATAGTTACTGGCACGCTCCGGCACTACTTGTGGGCCCCGGAAACAAGACCCGTGTGGTATTGGCCGATGTTATTGGTGTAGATCGTCCGGAGAACGAGTTAGTGCGGAGGAGCGAGTACCTGGCCATCTTACGGTTGTTGATGAGAAGCGCAAAAGACCGGCATCAGAGTCCAGAAGTGAGTCGCTCTTTCGTTACTTGGCTACCTGTCTGCTGACCATGACGGCAAGTACTCGATACTTTCCGTTCGTCAAGATCATGCGAGATTGATAGTGTTCCAAAGGAACGAGTACGAGGTGGTTGTCTGTCTGACCAAGTGGCTCCGCTTAGCTGACCCAGCCGATCTCACGACCGCGCATCACTGCCTCGTCAATGACTGGCATGAATGGCCTACCCCTGGGAAAGGGCTTTGGTCGCGGATTGGTGACTGGCTGTCGGATTATTCCGTGACGCCGGATACCAGTGCCGAAGGTAGGAATATCTAAGGTAGGTAGCTTTTTTCCTGATATCGAAAGTTTCTGTTCTTGTGAACCGGTCAGTTCCATCCGATGGAGTGTAATCGTGATTGTACTCGTACTTGCAGGTGGTCGCGCGATGCAGTCGCTACCGGCGGTTCGTTTGCTTACGTACGCTCATCAGCTGGGTGTTTGCCTCCGCTCGCAGGAGGGCCATGTGAATCAAATGACTGAAGAGTGAGTCGCACCGCGCCAGCGCAGCTATAAGAGAAGCTGTTCCTGCCACAGATCTTCAGCACAACACATTACTAACTTCCCATACTCTGCACCCCGCTTCTGCGCAACAATGTCTGACTCCATGATGTCGAACAAGCAATTGGCTGAAGGTGCAGTTCACGCCAGTCATGTCCTTGATAGAAGTTACCGCGGACGCCGCGAGGACGAAGCCCGCAGAAAGGAGGCCGCAGAAATATCCGCCCATTATCTGAAGGAGCTGAAGGATGCCTGGCATGCCCTTTCTCAATCTCAAGAGCCACCGTCCTTTTCTCAGAAAGCGCCGGAGTCCAGTCTATTTTTCTCAATTGAAGAAGTCAAGGTACCAATGGTGGACGAACCAGAGGGCCTTCGACCGAGAGCACTCACGAGCTTCGTGGACCAGACAACCAGCAAATTCGGGAGTGTAGAATATGCAAGGTCCTTATCTGAGTGGTTTGCGGCAGCCACGCCGAACGTGTATCTCGATCGGTAAGATGAGCCGCGGCAACTTTGGTGCCGGACGTTCTAACATCCTTTCAGAATCGAGCAGAGCAACCGTAGGCTGTACACAGACCTCTGTTGGGGAAGCGAGACTGAGTCCGGTCACTGGCAAGTTCCCGTCATGTTCGTGAGACCTGGAGAGCGTATCGCACCTGTCTTGAATGACAGGACCCGCGTGTGGAGTCCGAACGGAGAGTTAGCAACCAGCGAGAGGTTGGCAATCCTTCGCATACTTTGGTACGACGAGGAAGAGGGACTGTGCGGATGCAAGGTAAGTTGCGCCCCCGTCCAGTGTGATAAGGCGGCTGTTAACGTTGATAGTTGTCGTTGCTTTACATCCACTACCTTGCAGCTAGGTGGCTGAATTTTGAGAGGAGAGGCGAAGAAATCAAGGTGTGGGCCACACGTTGGTTCGATTTGCGCCATCCAAGAGGTTTGACCACTTTGCATCACTACTTGAACCACGACGACTGGGCTCCGAAGCCTCCGAGGGGGCGACTCTGCAATATCCTTTGAATCATACTTGATCTTTCGGAGGCGGATGTCGCACGCGAGAGCAAGGCCGATCGAGCATGGTGGTTGAAGGCTAGCCATGTGGCTGGCCGTAGTGAGCATAGACACCTAGATTTCCTTTTTAAGTAGCTTAGTTTAGTGTTAGCGTAGTCGTTCATACGAGGGCTGCAGCAGTACTGTGTAAGCATACAATTCTCACCCTGTCCAGTCGCCCATCCCAGGTTTGCTCTCTCGTGCAGCTCCTCTGACCGTTAGAGCGTTGTGTCATTCCTGATTGATATCAGTAGCGTTGGGTCACCTTCCCAACCGCTGCTGTCACCACGGGGGATACTGGATCTGTGACTCGCCTTTGTGTGCATGCGTCGCAAGGTAGCAAACAACGCGATGCCTGGTGTATAAGAGTGCTCGTCCTTCCAACGATACTTAGTAAACACGCACACACACCTCAACGAAATGAATCCCAACAGTCGTAACACAACGGATGCCAACACCCCGAACACAATGAACACCACCACTCGAGGCAGGGACGCGGAGACTCGATTCACAAGAGACAACGGTGGCACCTTCGAAGAGGTCGGACTGCGCGATGAATTGAAATCTCTCTTGCATGCTTAGCAATGCAGACTCAATGACCAGCCGCTTCCTCCGAACGATGGCTGCATTCGGCTCACAGTCGAACGGGAGGACGTTGAGTTGCTTCCGGCATCTCGCTGGGGACTGACAGGGGATGGGATAGACCTCATGACTCGATCGTATGTAACCGGAATGCGCGAGAACGAACGCGAGGAATATGTCAAGCATCTGATGGAGACTCTCAAGGGAGGCAACCCGTATATTCATCTGAATCAGTAAGTTGTCCCGGTTCCGCTGCCGATTTCAAGTAACGGGTGCTGATGGCGACCAGGATTGACCGATCGAACAAGCCTCTTTACGACGACCTCAGCGAGCCCAATGGCCTCTGGCAGGCCCCGCTGATACTCGCTGGGCAGCCAAAGCGTGTAGTCGTCTGCCTCACGGACTCCAGCGCTCGGGATGGCGCAGAGCTGCGTCAGCATGAGTATCAGGCGCGTATGGACCCTGTTTCGCCACGAAAGGATGAGATTCCGTCGATTGCGCGGCCGGACGAGCTGCAGAAAAGTGAGCTCCTGGCAGTCTTGCGGATGATTCAATGGAACGAGGAGCAGCGCTTCTCGGGCTCTGGCATTGAGGCAAGTCGGAGATTACAAGGTGTTTTTGCTTGATGCTGATCAGTCATGGCGGTAGTACTCCATCCTTTCTATTCGGAAACACTACGCCCGAATCGTCAGGTTCGAGATGCAAGAGTCTGCGATTGTAGTTCGGATGTCACAGTGGCTGGAGCTTGCTTCGCCGGACCATCTCACGACCATACATCATTTGTTGACGCACGATGATAGACCGCGTCCGTGGCTGGACTGGGTGACTAATGTAGTCAGAGCCCTCGGAGGGAGGTGAGGTGTAGTTGTAGTTTCCACTAGCGTGATTTTGCATACATACTGCCAGCTCCTCTGACCGTTAGAGCGTTGTGTCATTCCTGACTGATATTAGTAGCGTTGGGTTGGTTTACCTTCCTGACCGCTTCAGTTACCACGACCACAGGGGATGCTGGACTCACCTGTGAGTCGCCTGGTGTGTATACGTCGTAGAGCAGCAAACAACATGGTGCTGCTGTATAAGACTCGCGGATCGTGGCGATGCTTATCATCAACACAGAACCCACATATCACAACACAATGAATTCCAACCGCCGGAGCTGGCTTGAACCCACTGCTCAGGACCTCAGAGATCTGGCAGACTACCCGCCTCGTGACGAACGCCGCGATATAGTGGACGCACTTAAAAACGCCTGGCAATGCGTTCTGCGCGATCAGCCTCTTCCAGGTGGCCGGTGTCCGTTCCGGTTCACAATTGTCCAGGAGGACATCGCGTTGCTCCAGGCTTCCAGCGGCAGGCTGTCAACAGATGCGCTCCAAGAACTGACCCGACCAAGCAAGTTGTCCATGTCTAAGGTCAACGGTAAGATGTATATCAAGGCCCTCACGTTGGTACTAGAGGAGCAGAGTCCAGTATCTATCAATCGGTAAGTGGACCACCTGTTCCCGTTGCCGACATAGATATACGTATCCTGATGCCGACCAGAATCATTGTAAGGGACAGGGACCAGCCTCATTACGACAACCTTAGCGATCTGGGAGGCCTTTGGCAGGCGCCTGTGGTCTTTATAGCGTCTGCAGTGCGTATCATTGTCTTCCTCACTGACTCCACCGCTCGCGGTTGCCCGGATCCGCTGCAGAAAAGTGAGCGCCTGGCAGTTCTGCGCATGCTCAGATCGTACGAAGAGAGATATGCGCGCATGAACCTTGGAGGGCGCGAGGTAAGGCCAGAGCTCCCGAAAAGTCTTTGCGCTGATGCTAATGGGAGTAGTACTTCATCTTGTCGGTACAGTACGGGTTTGCGCGCTGGGTTAAGTTTGAGAGACGAGGGCTCGAAATTGCGGTTCGGACTAGCCAGTGGTTCGATATGTCCAACGAGTCCCATCTCGCGACTGTGCATCATCTTGTGACGCGGGCGCATGCTCATGGGCAGCTTGATGCAACGCGTTACCACGCCAGCGAAGGCAGAGTAGTCCTACGGGCGGGGACATAACTTTTAGTATTAGGTTCAGAGAGCCGTTCATGGGTGGCTCGGGTGGGTTGGCTTGATTGGCACGGTTGCGTATACCCAGGTGAGGTGTTGTAGTTGTAGTTTTAGGTATGACTAGCGTGGTTTTAGCGTGATTTCATGTACTGCCCAAGGCACCAATTTCTCAAAATGCTCTTGCCAGCTACGAATAACTTAGAACTCATCTCGTAGGCCTCTGTCACGACGTCAAGTACTCGCAAGTACATATACAACATTCTACCGTCTTGGAGTTGCAAGTAGGTGAAATTTTCTCTTTGCATCATCCGCGACCACTGCTCCACCATGGACGAGCAGGATGAAGAGCTGCGGAAGTTCCTGGGCACAACTTCGTTCGGCAAGCAGTCACGAGAGGCAGATCTAGTCGAGCGACTTGAGAAGAGCAAACGTCCAGTTGTCGTGGCGGAGGCCGACCGAGGGCAGGGGGGATCACCAGTGGCAGAACAGGACAATGACCGGCAAAAGAGCGGGAGAGGTAGCGACGAGGACGAGGCCGAGGACGAGGACGACAGCGACGATGATGACGATGATGACGATGACGACGACGACGAAGACGAGTTTCCAGTCTCACACGAGATGGTGATCAAGACGCACGACAGGACGGTGACAGCAGTGACAGTGGATCCATCTGGCGCAAGACTGATTACAGGCTCGATCGACTGCTCGCTCAAGTTCCACGACTTCGCATCTATGACACCTACCACCATAAGAGCATTTAAGTCTGTAGACCCGAATGCCACCAAAAGCTCGGCCAATGTGGAAACGCATCCCATCAATCAGGTCCTCTTCAACCCTATCTCGGCCAGCCATGTCCTTGTTGCCACAGCCTTCCCACAAGCGAAGATCTTATCACGGGACGGCGAAACTGTGGCAGAGTTCGCGAAGGGCGACATGTACCTGCGAGACATGCACAACACGAAAGGCCACATCTCGGAGGTGACTACTGGAACGTGGCATCCTACAGAGCGTAATGTATGTGTCACGGCAGGCACTGACAGCACCTTGCGGATTTGGGATGTCAACAACCCACGATCGCAAAAAGAGGTCATCGTCCACAAGTCGAGAGCAGCTGGATCGGCAGGACGCACGAGGATGACTGCCGTTGTGTGGGGCTCATCAATGCAGGGCGGCAACAATGTACTTGTCGGAGCAGCGCTGGACGGGAGTCTCGTTATGTGGAGTGGCGAAGGCCCATATGCACGACCCGCCGGCGAAATCCGAGATGCACATACACCAGGAACCTGGACGAGCGGTCTCGACATCAGCGCAGACGGCCGACTAGTCATCACCCGCGGTGGCGACGACACAATCAAACTCTGGGACATCCGAAAGTTCAAACAGCCCGTCACAACTATGGCGCATCCCTCGACTTCCTCTCAATACCCGTCCACCAACATCAAGTTCTCGCCCAATTCCTCCAACATCATCACCGGCTCCGAAACCGGCCACCTCCACATCCTCAACCCCGCCACTCTCCGCTCGGAACTCGTCACCCCTGTCACACCAGGTTCTCCGCTTATCACCGTCCTCTGGTCTCCGAAACTGAACCAAATCATCACCGGCTCCGCCAACGCCGAAACTCATATCCTCTACTCACCGACTACCTCCACCGCCGGCGCCAAGACAATCATGTCCCGTGCGGCTAAACGGCGGCACATCGACGACGATCCGAATCTCACCACCGACCTCTCCCTCGGCATGTCCGGCGACTCGGGCGCTCCTATCGCTTCCTTCTCCTCTCGGCACCCTACGGTCGGCCTTACAGCGAGTGGGCGGAGCAGGGACCCACGGAGGCCGAATATGCCTGTGCAGACACCGTTCTCGAAGACGAATCCAGATGAGGAGTATGTGCGAACTCAAATCCCGTTGAGCAGTCTGCGGGATGAGGATCCGAGGGAGGCGTTGCTGAAATATGCGGACAAGGCGAAGAGTGATCCAATGTTTACGAATGCGTGGACGGAGACGCAGCCGAAGATTATTTATGGGGAGGTCAGTGATGACGAGGAGGAGCCGGATAAGAAGAAGGCGAAGCGTTGAAGCGGTGTTTGCAGACCTGCTGAGTCGCTGGTATGCACAATCGTTGCGGAGGCCATTGCGCCTTGCTCACCGGGCGAAACATACATCACTCGAACATTACGATACCAATCATCACATGATCAGCCAGGACACCCTAACTTTCTGGGAACGTGGAACGTCTTGAAGCTTGCGGCATTTCCAACGGACCATCCGGAGCGATTGAGAAGGTCATCTGCCAAGTCCACACCACACCTTCTTGAATCTACTCGCTTACCACCGCATTATCAGCGTGTTCGCTCCTCCCTACCAGACTGCTTGCACATTCGTCCTGGCCGCATCTCATCACCACGAATGCTGTAGCGCACGAAGACTGCCACCTTACGACTTCCAAAAGTTGAACGACAGTTGAGATGTTGATCTCCTCCATACGGCCCACCAGTGCATCTGATCAAGGTACCATCCTCCGCAATTGTTTGCTACACATGTTACTGACGTCGCCTTCAGACCAACCGAACTTCGACGATCAGGTCTGCGAATACCTTTGCAACCGATTCGGTTTTGTACGCGGCGAAACACTGGTATTCCTGATACTCGTAGGCTTGTTGGCTCTTGGAAACTGCTGGCTGCTCTTCGACCCGGGATGGCAGCACCGACCACCCTGGCAGACTGGCATCGTCCTCGCCGCCGCATGGGACGCTGGCTGGCTGGTTAGATGGGCTTACAAGCTCTCTTATCGGATCAAGGCAAAGACAGGGTGCACTAGTATTTGCTCATGGCTGCGCGAGGAAATGTGTTGGAGGCTTGGAGAGGGATGGGGAAAGTTTGCGATCTGGTGTGTGTGGGTTCTGGTTCTACTCTTGCTGGATATTCGGCTTTTGTGGAAGAATCCGGATGTGATCAGCTTTGTGTTTGCTGTCTTTGTTGCTGTTGTGGTTGTGGTTGTTGTGAGCTGGGCTTTGGGGGTTGGCTCGAAGCAGAGAGGAGATAGTGGCGCTGCCCTGGTCGTTGAGTCTGCTCAGATCGTGACGATTGCCGCTCCGGCGAACGAGCAGCTCGGAACCGATGAGGTCAGCATTGTCAGGTATTCGAGGAGCGACGATGATTTGGAGAGGCAGTGAGGAATGTGGGAAGTTGTCCTGACTGAGCAGTTGCTAGTCGTAAGCTGGGTTCAGCTTACGAGCAATACACGGCGGTGGATGCTGCCATGGGCATGAGAACCAATACTGTATCAAGAGAAACTGACGTCGATCCATCCTCAATACAGCCGTCTACCGTCTCCAAGTCGAAAGCTCGTTGGCACAGTGGAAGCAGCTGCAGTCCAGTCGAATTCGTGCACCAGGCTACGAAACCATGGTTGCTTGATCTGTTCGCTGGTAACGCGAGAGGATCCTGTGATGGAATGCAGGATTCTTTGTATGGCCGACGTATGAGAGAGCTTGCGTAGGAAACTCTGTGGGGCGTCACATGCTGGCCTCTCGAATGAAGGGAGAAGGTAACCTATCGAGTTTTCCTCGCCTGCGCACATCTGTGCATCTTCGACCTGCACCGCAACATTCTCTGAGCATCTTCCTCAGTACTGGTCTACAAGTCCTTCGCGAAAGACGATCTGACAGAATATGGCATCTCCTCCTCCAACACAAGCCATGCCTCAACTCGAGATGGACTCAACCTCCCCCAACCCGAGCTTGAATGCTCAAGGTAAGCCCCACACTTCCGTAAGGGAGTCCCTGTACTGACCCTCCTATCCAGAATATTCTAAGTTGGCCACTCTGTTCGCGGAACGAACCTTGCGCTGGGGCGATGGATTATTCGTCTTGGCCTGTTTCTTCCTGGCTGCCTCGGCCAACATATACTTGTTCGTGAATGTTCCGAGCTTGAGTAGCACGATTGTTGCGGTGATTGTGGACATTGGGTTCCTCTTCAGCTGGTGCTTGGGGGTCTTTTACGGCAAAACTTACGAGATCGCTGTTCGAGACGCCAAAAACATGGTCGCCGCAATGAGCGAGACCACGATGAGTCAACGTACTTTCAGCGAGAAGGATGTGGATTTGGAGAAGCAGGTGGAGAGTTCGCAGCACTAGAAGGGGCGCCGTGCAGTTCTGCGTGCGCTCAGTGATGAGGATGTGGACGTGGAGAAGGAAGCGGAGAGTGTGCGGCACCGAGAGAGTTGCGTACACGATGGCAATGGTCTCGTAGTGCGTTGAGGATTCAGTACAGATTCAAAATGGAGGCGTTTCGATGTATCCCGGCTCAAGGTAGTGGGCGGTCACAACCAGGTACAAGGCCATTCTCCATGTCATCAGGCAAATGACCAGCCGCCTGGTAAAGCTGAGCAAAGTATAAGACGAGCCGGAGAATGATCAGACACGAATCAGTAAGCACCAAGGGTTCTCAGCGCGGTTCACCGAATAGGAGAAGCCGTTTAGCAAAGCGCTTGGGTCTGTACGGATTGAGGCACGACAAAAGGCTATGCAAGCTCCGGTCCACTGATGGCGGTCGAAAAGATCATCCACCAAGTTGACGGAGATCGCAGCCGTACATTTGAGCATTGCCAAATCACCTATAGCTCTATTCTTCGCTGGAATACCATACCGACTCACGCCCTCGCTGTTACGAATCCCCACAAGGACGATACTATACAACGTCGACCGTTCCAGCAAGCTCCCGCGAACGTCTCTCCGCCCGAGATGGTCTCATCAGCCGGACCCCGTTCATCGGCCAGTCCTAACCCATCATCCGCCCCAAGCTCACCGGTCGTACCCAGCTCAGCACAAGCATCCAGTTCGTCGACTACCTCCAGCTCCCCAAAACCGACGCAAAGTAAGACTCGTTGTCATGCGCTGGTTCTCTCGTTCTCCCATTAACACTTTTCTCCAGACCACCCGATCATAGACAAGGACTCAGTCGGCGGCAAGTTTTGCGAGCAGCTTTGCTGGATCTTTGGCACTATCTTGGGCCAGATCTTAATATTCCTATGCTGGACGACACTGGCCATCTTGATGACACTCTGCTTCCTTTGGGCGGCCGATAATGCGAGATACACCTTTCTCGCTCTGTCTCTCAACGTCGTCCTCCTAGCCGGTTGGGTGGTCAACTTTTCGCTTCGGGCCAGGGCAAGGTCGAGATGCCCCACTACCAGTTGCGCTCTCTGCGAGAAAGCGTATGGGACCGGACCTGGCGAGGTCTTCACGTTCCTAGGCATGATCATGTTCATAGTCTTGGTCGACCTTTACCTCCTGTGGGCCAGCTACGATATCTATGGTGTTTTCTTGGCTAGCTCGGTCGACCTTGTTTTCGTTGTCAGCTGGACCTTAGGGTTTTATGATCGGACTGCGTCCAGGACAGATGCTCGTGGCGGATCGTACGCTGAGCTTTTCGATCGTGACGTCGAGAGGCAGACTCGGACGCAGAGAAGCAGGCCGAGAGCCACGACAAGTCACCATGTCTAGATTCGTTCGCTCAGATCGAGTTGCGGCAACGCACTTCCGCGATGCCGTGCCATTCTATGGGAGGTGTCGCTGGCACATTCAAACCATTCGAAGTCAGCGACTGTGTTCGATCAGCATCACGTGATGCAGATGGTCGATGTCGATGGACCCATAGAACGAACAAACCCATTGGCCTCAGGACACCGTCGTCTCCTCGGAACTGCTGTCTTCTCTGGCCTTAATCCTTTCTACTCTCTCAATCATGGCGGTCTCGCGGTCCAGTCTCAGCTCTCGCCTCCATATTTCGACTTCAAGCATTCTCAGATCTTGAGTACCAACTCTGCCGTCACCTTTCAGTCCATCATCTTGAACGTCAAAGTACAACGCCCACAGGCCACTGCCCACAGTTTCCTCGACAGCAATGAAACCCTCCCAGCCTTCGAACGTCAATCTGCGTTCGATCTTGGTGCTGTCCCATGGTCCGACTCGATTTACCTCAGCTTCATCTCTGATCCCATAGCGCAATTCGTGCGTCTCTCGATCAACATAAACCCAATTCAAGAACGGCGGGTCATTGCTGATCGTCGTCACCATGCCCTCGCCTTTCGCGAAGCCCGCTTCTTGCCACACAGTCGCCATGTTGTGGTACGGCAGAAAGTAGCCGGTGAATGGATGGAGGCTTTCATCTCGAGTGCTCATCCCAGTCGTGTCAACCCAGAGCTTCTTGTCCTTCAAGACTACAAAGGCGCCATCGAACCGCTGTGAGTACTCGCTACGGCGGAGAAGCGAGATCGTAAGATGCGTCTTGGTGCCGCGATGTTCCTCGCGTGCGTTCTGGCGCTGCCCGTGTCGGATGGCTTCGGTAGTGCCGACGATGGCAGGACATGCTGCTATAGCGGCTGCACAGTTGAGCGCGTTAGTCGTGGCGAACTCATGGAGCTTGGAGTGATGCACTCACTGAGGATGCCTAGGACCATTGCTGGAGACGATGTGTTAATGCTCGCATAGTTTCGTACTTAATTATCACGGAACGTCTATCAACGACCAAGCTAGAGTCGAAAGTTGCAAGTTAGACTAGCGTGGGAACGGTCAGAGGAAAAGCATGCTGTGCATGTGAAAGTGACGAAAGAACAAGGTTTCGGCCCCGCAGATCGCGGACCGGGATCTGACTGTGGAACAGCTAGATATGGCATGGTATGGAAGCTTAATTCCGACTTCGGACCTCAGACCGACAATCGAACGTCATTGAAAAGGAAAGGCATGGTGGGGGAGCGAAGACAGCCGCCTCTGGGAGAACGCCAACTGTACGAGGCTACATGATGCCAGTGTGGGCCACCGCACTCGTTCGCCAGCTTCATCAACGCGAGAACTGATGATGAGCCTTCGACAGCGCTTGTACTATCTCACAGGTGTTGATAGTAGGCACGAGACGATCCTCCAATGATCGCGAACACCTCTTGAACCGGAAGGCCTTAACGGCTCATGATCCGCCATCTTGCTTTGCACACCTCATGCGATCACAACAGCCCAATGGTGATGTCTCCCTTGATACGAGCCGACAGGTGGATCTCGACGTCCAAGTCCAATTTGATGTGGATCTTCAGACTGCTCGGTTTCTCGCCCTCTGGAGTTTGGATCTAAGGAGAAGAAGTTGGCGATGCTCATATTCGCGATGGACCGGCAACACGTCAGGAGAGAGGTCCTGGAACTTACAGTGCCCTTATCTTCTGTCGTTTTCCCCCGGCCGCCTAAACCACCCAGTGCCGAGTCGGGAGCGGACGCCAGTTGGCCTGCGGTGTCCTTGCTGTTGCGAACATCAATGAATGGATCTCGATTTAACGACTGAATGTTGTACTCACGTAGCGCCGTCCGTGAGGCCTTCTGCGGTCTTTGTCGCTGTGGCCATAATGTCGTGTTTGTGTCGGGTATCTTAAAAGTAGAAGTTGTCGCGAAGATGCTAATCAAGGCTCGAGAAGGCGGGTGCTGAATATGACCCAGGCGAAACTCGTCTTTTAGAACATCTGCCGAGCTAAAGTAGAACAGCGACGATCTCGACGATCCCCAAGATGTCCGGACCCACAGTGGTGATCGTGGCCCTATTTTGACATCCAATGGGATTGCCGAGATCGATGTTCGCTCAAGGTTCGGTTATACAGACGTTGACCTCGTGGGGCCGGATGAGGTCGTCGTAGACCAGTATGACGTATGTGCATTAACCTAAACCTTCGAAAACAATGAATATCGTTGCTTCGACCTTATCTTGCAGTGTTCGCTGGATCCTCTGGTGTGCTGGTGGGTGCGTCGCATCCGAGCCACAAGCACCGATGCTGCATGCAAGCAAGTATCCGAGCATCCTGACAACCACTGCCAGATCATTGTTCTCACCATTCAATCATCTAATGGTTAGCGGCAGGGATTGACCTTTTGTTTCTGGTGGCAGCTCCTACGCCTCACTCTCTCCTTCATACCAATCAGCCCCATATCCCTCTCGCTCGTTGGAAGACATCTAAGCATTTCGAACAAGACAGGGAACGCAGATAGCAGCTGGTAGCATGAACGATGGGCGCACAAGTATCTTACTTCCTGTGTCCCGTAGCTGGAGGGCTACCCATCGCTCCCAACACCAATGGCTCCATCCAAACCTTCCATTTCGACCCAAGTCAAATCGAGGTATGCTGCCCGTCTCGAGACAGACTGAAGTCGCATGCTGAGAAACTCCGGTCTAGTGGCAGCAATGGTTCCTGGAGCAGGAGGGCACGAAAGTGGTAGGAGACTAATGGGAAAATCCCTACCCTGTCTGAGACATTTGCTGACCCTTTGGCCCTTCTGTCTGTAGGCCTTCAGGAATCGTAAGTCAAGCCGGTACTTGAGAGCAGAGGGGGCCAGTGTAGGCTGCTTCGTGACCACGGGCGAAAAGCAGTTTTGGAGCCTAGAAACCGGGTCGACTCCGAGATCCTATTGGTACGATTAGACGACAGCAAGTGGCATTCGATTTGGCTGCTGAACTCCAATCACAGGATCAAGTCCGAGGCATACCCAGGCTTGTACCTGTGCAACCCAATGGGCGCCTTCCAGGCGGACAACCTTACGATAGTTAGCAATGCAGAGGTTAGTTGACAAGGACTCCAAAGAGTCGCTGTGATACTGAATTCCCATACAGCCTGCGTATGCTCAGACGATGTTGTGGTACATGTTTGACTTCGAGACCTGGAGAGCACACGTCAACTCGAGTCCACAAGTCAGCTTTGCAGGGCCGCCTGGCGAGCAGGAGCAGAAAGCCGCACAGGCTAAGCAACAAGAGCTTGAGAATAAGGTCAAGGAGTCCGAGGCAAAGGAGAATGCCTCTAAGGAGAGGGAACAACAGTTTGCAGCAAAGGAAAAAGAGCTAGGAGAAAAGCAGAAGCAAGCGGAAGATCGGCAGAAAGAGTTGGAGAAACGCCAACAGCAATTTGAGGCGCAGGCCAAGGCGGCTCAAGAGAAGCAAAGCCAAGTGGAAGGTGAGTGACTGAGCGCCTCCTCCGATGTCGACTTCGTTTCTGGGCTGTACTGACATGGAGACAGCACGTGAGCGGGATCTTGCGAAGAAAGAGGCAAGCTCGGGCAAGGGAGAGAAGAAAAGCTCGAGCCAGGTTTCGGAGCTCCAGCGCCAGCTATCTGCGATGCAGAAACAGCTCGAAGAGTCGCGAGCTGCGCAACATGAGACGTTGTCTCGGGACGAAGACTTGAAGAAGCGTGAGCAGCAGTTGGCTCAGGCTAATGAGGCGGTGCAAGCTGCGCAACGAGAGTTGGCAGAGAAGCAAGCTGCTGTCGAGAAGCGTGAGAAAGAAGCAACCCAAGCCCAGAACGACTTTGCTACTCGGGGAGGGATGCAGCAGAGCGCGACAGGATTGCAAGACCCAAAAGGGCCGGGTGCTCTCAATCGAACGGCGCCTTCTGCTATGAGAACAGTGGGCAGTCGACTAGGCATGCCGCGACCAGGGCCACCTTCGTTAGGAGTGCCCAGAGAGTTCAAGAGCATTCCACGGTTGCTTCCTTCGTGACAGAGTGCTTCTCGTGGAAGCGTATAAAGACACCGTACTCCAGGAAAGTGGACTCATAGCGGGTAAGGCAGCAAGCCGTAGTTGAATGGTTGGCTGGAAGAACATGCCACTGGTGCTAGCAAGAGACAGATATGGCCTGGTCTATCTAGAAGTTAGCCATCCCATCTGCTCTAAAATATGGTGGGTGAGCTCTTACAGCGGGCGGAGTAGTGAAAACGGATGGGCAGCTGAAGATGGCAGCCATTTAAGTGCATGCTAGATAGATTCCGCAAGGCCAACATGTCCATCGCGAATGTATCTCACGATCGATATCTCCAAGAGCAGTATCGTGTTGGTGGATCTGAGTTAGTAAGGTAGAGATAAGGTATTGAACCTTTTGCTTCATCCGCTCGAGCCTAAAGTGGGGCAGATGGAGATGGAGATGGACCTCACCTCATCAACTACACCTCTCGTCCTGTTTCCTACCTCACCATGGGTCTTCTAGACCTGCCCACTGAGTTGAGAATCCACATCTTCTCGTATCTCCCGGACTTCCATCCCGGTCGAACAGAAACAGTAGGCCCAAACGTCAGAATCACACCAGCCATCTGTCGTATCTCTCGCCGTCTTCGAGAAGAGGCACTTCCTCTATATGCAAAGACTGCCTCTTTCAGCATCCAGACCGACGACGATGTCCACTCTCAAAACAGCCGCATGAGCATCTGGCTCGACGCCCTGAGTCCAGAAGCGCTCGCACTAGTCCACAGTCTCCAACTAAGTCGCCACTGGCAGATCCAACAGCCGAGTCGGTGGCAGGGCCATGTAGGATTCTACGTACGCTTGCAGCGACTCCGGACCGCATGGCTGTTCATAGCTGGAACGTACCCGATTGCCAACGATGTCCGTGGGATGAGAGCCGAGAGTGTGGAGTTACTACGGAGCGTTGTCGAGCGGAGGGGGGTGGGCGAGAAGGGGCTTGTACGAGGTGATGTTGAGTTTGTAGTCGCGGCGATGGAGATCGTGGCGGAACATCCGGTTCCGGCTTTCGATGTTGAGCAGAGTGAGGAAGAAGGGAGAAGGCGCAAAGGGGTGTGGAGGATTATGGAGCGTGGGTTGGCTGAGCTCGGGAGTGGTGATGTTGAGGACGTTTCGACGAGACCCTTCTTCACGCCTTATTAGCACGTATTCGTACTGGGAGGCGTTGTTGTTCTTGAAGTCTCAGGATGCTGTGACATGCGAGAACACGAGTGAAGAATATTGAATCGGACCTAAGTGAATTCTGAAGCTTGGCGTACGATCTGGTATTACGATCACAATATTTGCAACAAGAGTACATGAAAGTTGCATGCGCTTGCTCACATGAGCAGTGTCCGCCCAGTTCAGCTTTGTTCCCACCCATCATGAAGTCCATCCCATTCTGTCCGAACGAACAGCCGCATCCTACCTCCCAAACACCACGCTCAATCGCTCAATTCAATCGCCTCCTCGACGGTATTACCAACCACCTGCAGGGTGTTCTTGCCCGGGCTAGCAGCTGGCTGACTGGCCGCTTCGCGTGCCCACAGCACATTGGTCTGCACGTTGCCGCCGTGATGGTCGCCTTCAAGATCGTAGCCACCATCGTCATCCTCGGTTTCAAGATCTTCGGTCTCATCGTCGTCGATGTCTCCGTCCGCACCTTCCTCGTCTTCGTCGTCGTACTCAGCATGGCCGTTGAGCACTGTATGTTCTTCCTCTTCGTCGTAGTCTTCTTCGCCTTCGATCTGACTGTCCCACCCTTCGTCTTCGTCTTGCGCCTCATCCCCGCCAGCCAAAGCAGCGTAAGGGTTGGCGTGACCATACGATTGGCCGAGATCTTCTTCCTCTCCCTCTTCATCTTGCGCTTCGTCGTCGTCGTCACGGGCCAAAGCAGCATACGGGTTGATGTGACCATACGACTGATCGAGGCCTTCTTCCTCTTCGTCGCCAGTGGTCTCGTCCACGAGCTCTTCGGACGCTTCGGCTGGGTCGCCGTTGCCATTTGTCTGGAAGTAAGGAGCGGCGTTATATTGCTCTGTCTCCTCATCTTCATCGTCGGAAAGTAACGACACAGCCTGCGTTGCGAGATAAGAATCCTGCTGCGTTTCTGGCCGCGGCAGACCATTCGACAAAGAGAACATGTGATTATGCCCGTGCCCATGAGACTCGCCGAAGGAGTTTGCCAACGCTTGATCGATCAGGGATGGCTGAATGGTCAGGTCTTGGGAAACTGGAAACTGCGGAGAAGCAGGAAACTGGGAAGCTTGCCCTTTCGTCGCAGACGTGCTCTGAGGCGGCTGTACCATCGGCTCTTGAGGCGTAGGATACTGCCAGCTTTGACTTGTCGCTGTGTATGCAAGCTGGTCTTCCTGATCGTTCAGAGTCTCTGTCGGCAGGGTGTCCGGGAATGGATTCACCATTGGCATCTCAGTCACGTGGTCAGCAAAGCTGATAGGGTCTTGTTTTCCAAATGATGGATATATGGGGGTCGGAGCTGCCGTCGCCTGCGAAAGTGGCGCGAATGACCCAAAGGATGCACCAAAACCATTTGTCCGGGCTGGTTTATCGTCCGAGACTCGGATTGACGGCTTGCTGAGAGCCTCAGAGAAGGAAGCGGCAGCAGTATAAACGCCGTCGATGCGATCGCTAGTGCGTGACTCTGGCCTACTAGGGTCTCTTGACCTCGTCGCTCGAATCTGCTGTGCGCGTTCGATCGCACGCCCATAGTTCTCACGAGGAACAAATCTGCTTTCTCGCATGCGATAGGCGGGTACTTCAGCCCGAGATGTGCCGTTGGTAGTTGATGCACGGAGTCGTGCCTCAGTGCGAGCCCTAAGCATCGACGGTGATTCGAACTCGTTGGACGACTGCGAAGCACCTAAGCTGTTCTGCAGTTCACCATCACGACTGACTTCCTCCTTGTAGTAAGATGTGCTTTGAGACAAGTTCTCTCGAGCGGCCCGGAGTCGTGCAAACAGCGCTTCGTCTTCGTCTTCATCTTTGGGCTGCGATGCGCGTGACAAATTCGAAGCTGGAGGTGGCATTGATGTCCTGCCTATCGACCGATCTTGCGTGGAGCTTAGTAGTGATGGCGAGCGAAGTGCTGGTGGCGACGTCTGTGCTGTGTTGTGAGTCGAAGCAGACATCCGCCTTTTCCGCCCTTCTGAGTTGATGGTAGCGTCCACGCGATTCAGCCCCATCGCTTTCAGCCTAAAGTAGGATGAGGTAGTCGTATTCTTCGTGGGCGGAGACGTGCTATCGCGGGAGAAGGCCAAGAAGGAGGAGCGCTTGAGTATGTCGGCGTGCGGATGGCTCGTGACCGTCGGCTTGGTGATGCGGCCTCTGTCGTCAACATGGCTGGTGCTCTTCATTCTCTTGTGGCCTCGAGCAGGCGCTCCGTTGGCGCCTTCCAGACCGTGCGATGACACTGGTCGTTTGGAGCCCACTCCGATGATGCTTTCGAGGGCATTAGAAGACGCCGGCCGCTTACTGCCCGAGTGTGCTTGTGGCTCGGCGGCGCGAGCTTTCGAGAATGTTGAACCCATCTCCACATCCGGCTTGAAAGGCTCAATTCCTCCTCTTAAAACTGATCCAGCTCTGCTGCTAATCGACTCGTGGCCAATGAAACTGGCGCCTTCGGTTTCCGCGCTTCCCCTTTCCTGCAACCTTCGCTGTCGGCGTTGCCTCCTCTCGCGACCAGACTTCGCCAACCGGTGCTGCCAGAACAAACTCCGCCACTTCCTTCCGTACCTGACGCACAACCTAATGTGACGGAAGTCGTCAGCTTTTGCGTTATTCTCCTCCCTCTCAAGCCGTTCCTTCACTTCGGTGATGGCTTGCGACACGTGATGCCTGATGTACTGATCTAGAACTCCAGCAACGGGCGCATGAAAGAACTCGTCTGCGACACGAGCAATGTTTGCCTCCAGATCGTCTGCCGGCGCAGGCGGTCTGATGCTCTGCTGAGCTTCACTATGTGCGCTCTGAGACGTGGCGTTGGTCTCCTCAGTCGCAGTGATGGAGTTGGAAAGTGGGCTTGGCTTCTTGGGTCGGTTGTCGTGCGAGCTGGAAGGCCTTCTGGCACCTTGGCCTAACGGCGACAGCGGTGTATCATGGTTCGCGTTGTTCGTTGCTGAAGGTGGAGGTGAAGGTGAGGCATTGAGCTGAGGTTGCTGCGCTTTGAGCTCCAATGACTGGCTCGGCAAACCTGCCGTGAGCGGCACTGCGGGAGTGACCGATGAAGTTTGAGGTTGCTGAGGAAAGAGCGATGGAGCCGCGGCGGGTGGCTGGCCTGATGGAGTCATTTGTCCCAAGATCGGTGCGCTCGTCTGCGGAGCGCTGAACGGCTGGAACAATGACGGTGTAGGCTTAGCCGCTGGAACATTGAGGCCGGAGAAGACGCTGGAGGAATCCTTCGTAGGCTGGTTCTCCTTCGTGGACTGGTTCCAAGAGAAGCCGGGCGTAGGCTCGCTTTGTTGCGCCTTGTTCGAAGCTTCGGCGTTGTTGCTTTGCGTGAAGCTGAAGAGTGGTGCTGCGGTCGTGGCCGGAGGCGTAGTAGATGCTAAAGGCTTTGTGAAGTCGAACTTCGCGCCTCCACCGTTGAAAAGACCAGGCTGTGCACTCTGGACAGCAGCATTGGGCTTCGTGAATAGACTTGGTATGTCACTGGAGCCGGATGGTTTGCCGAAAGTCGAGCCTCCGCCAAAACCGCTAAAAGGTGACGGCGCTGTAGTAGTCGCTGCCGCTAGAGCGCCGCCAAAAGGGGTAGATTTCGCAGCGACACCGTTCGTCTCTGGTATGAACAGCGACTCCCCGTCGTCAACAGCGCTGGCATCCTCCTGGTTTCCAAACGTCGTACCACCACCCGACTCTCTTGCCTCGTCCATCACATCATCCATACCATAATCTTCTTCCGTTTCGTCCACCACCAATCCGGCATCCTGAGCTTGTCGAACAGCCAACCCGTTGATGACAGCCGGAATCGTCCTACCAAACCGCTTGTCCTCCACTAGGTTCGTCTTCAACTGCTTCGGTACACCGCCATTCGGCTCAGGTAGAGCCTTGCCCTTTACTGTTGATAGGTCCAGGTGCTGTTGTCCGTCCTCGCGCTCGTTAAAGGTGAAGCCGAACTTTTGGCAGTACTCGTAGACCTGATCGCCATCATCGAACGCCAACACGTGGCAGAGGAGGTCGATGGTCCACTCCTCCGTTGGATTACTGCTGTTGGCACGCGATGTGCGGAAAAGCGCCGCAAGTACAGTCCTTCGTACAAGGCTGAAGTAGATCTCGGCGACGCAGGCCATGAGGTAGGAAGTCTCTTTCGAAGCCACTATGCTCCAGAAGCGCTGCCAGTCTTGCCGCGCAATTAGATGGGGTGCACGCGGCTTTAGAGGGCCCTGTACATCCAAGACATTGCATGCAGCCATGTATACATCCAAAGCTTTCTGCACCCTGGTGTCCTGGAGAATTTGTCGAGGCCAAGTCTGCACACGGTCTTCCAGATCCGGTATTGGGTCCTGAAGCTGGAAGATTACGCAGTATGCGCGAAACTCTGCCTCGTTTGGGAGAGTGATGCGGCCACGGCAGTCATCGTAGTATTGCATCAAGGACAGAAGGGTCCGATCCAGCTGCTCGCGCTCTTGTTGCCAGTCGTACTTGGAATACGGCTTCTGGGGTAGAGCCAGTTGATGTAAGGAGGCGATGTGAAAGCGCGCGATCCGCTCGTAGCACTCGACCGCGATTCGAAGCTCCTCGGACTTCCGTACTTGTTGAATGGAGAAGTCGTTGCGCACGGCGCGCGTCCGGTCCCAAACGAAGTGGTGTACTTTGGCCAGAGAAGGAGCGTTTCCAATGACATCGTTGAAGAGATAGTCGCACGTCTTCTTCAAAATCGCAGGTGGCCGAAGATCCGATGGTAGCTGTTCTTCCAGACCAGCGGCTGCCCTCCGGAACTTCTTCACCATTCGCGCCTCATCCGGCTCCTCCTCGGTCAACGCGTATGCCGAATGATTTGGATCCTGGTATCATATCAGAGAAAAGCTCCAGCGCGAATGTTGTTCAATGACCCACCGTCTCTTCATCCCAGACATCCTTCTGCACCACCCGCTGCACGCGCTCGAACTCGGCGCACATTCCCTGACATGTTCCTATCGGCGTGATTGCGTCGGCAAGTGATCGCGGCTTGTCGGGGTCGGCTATCAGACCTCGTCGTATCGCATCGGCGCGCTCTCGTTCCCGTGAGGCAGTAAGCTAGATCGAGTCACTATGTAGCCTGTCAGTAGTTCTGTAGGATGGGTATGCTTACCGTTTGAAACCGCTCTCCCCAGCTCCCCGTCGATGTCGCCGCACCGAATGCGCCCGCTGGCCGCGGTGTCCTCTGTTGTTGAAAGCCATTGGTCGCGAAAGTGGCCGATCCTCTGCTTCCACGACTTGAGCTTGGTCGCGACGCCTGTCCAAAACCGCCTCTCGTTGAGGTTGAGCTACCAGGTTGCGACGGGTTGCTGAATACTCGGCCTCGTGATGTTGTTGCTCCTCGGCCTCTACCTCTGGCAGGAACCTGTGATATGCTCCCTCGACCGCGTCCCCGCATGCTCTGGCCTCTCACAGACGACATCTTCGTCACTGTGGAGGTGTCTGAGTCTCGGCGTCATGTGTGGTGGTATCATCGAAGATATACGTTGGACTTGAGGCGCATTTGAATGTTCGGAGGTGTGTCGCGCTTTGTTTAAGAGTGACGCTTCAGGCCGCCCGAGGATGTTCCGACCTCGATATCGAGCTAGGCCGAATGCGGAAGCACTGAGTTCTGAGACGAAACTCAAAACACCTCACGATGAACTCTCTTTCGACCTCACTGCAGTCGCGTCGAGAGATGATTTCAATGCTCACCGCAGATGGCGCAGGAAGTCCCGAAGACATAGTCACATGATTACACCAAACGTCACGCGCCCTCGAACCCAACATACCGAAAGAAGTCGTTGCATACCACTATGTACCCTCGAAAGATAGCGATACTGCGCAGAAAGTTAAGGTATCGAACAGTCTCTTCACACATTTGTACCATTTCCATAATTCATGAGCCTCGGTCTGCTGACCATACCACATTACTTCAGATTCGTGGCGTTGTTTTTGTCGTTTTTCGTAGGTTCTGTCAAATGCCGGAACACTGATGACGCTCGATGCTAAGGAGACAGCCGGAAGGAAAAATGCAATCGTAATTCATGCGGAGTCGTAAGTCATAACTTCGTGAACGGAGGGACGGGCGAGTCATTCACGTCCACGCGCCACCGCCTGCGAGAAGAAGGGATTAGCTGATGCCATATGATGCGGGCAATGGTGGAAGTACTTACCGCAGCCTGAGCAATGCCCAGTGAAGCCGCGGACCACCCCGGCGGGTAGCGAAGATGGCGGCGACAGCCCACACATGCCATCGGGCCGCATATGGTGGTACGGCATCTCCGGCACCTCACGTGGCGGTGGGCGCTGCACTCCGCTGTACAGGGTGGAAAGTCCGCCGTGGGAGGGCTGCTGCAGATGGTGGCCGGGCTGGTAGTCGTACATCTCCTGTGTGGCGTGTTGCAGGGCACCGGCAATGCCATACTGCTGCTCGGGGACTGCGAAGCCGGCTGGTGCGTACGGGAGACCGTGGACTTCCGTAGCGCCAGGTGCAACGTGGTAGCGCTGTGAGTTAGTGACATAGGTCACCTCCATGGGTTGCTGTTGAGGCATAGGTTCGTAGCAAGGGAAGGGCGGCTGGTTGACTGCCATGGGCGAGAAGGTCTGAGTGTTCGGGACAGTGTCGTACTGTGATTGAGGGGCCTCGTGGACGCGGTTTGCCTGGAAGTGCTGGACAGGTGTATACGACGGGAACGCAAAGTTCTGCTGTCCTGGAAAGTGTGTTGGGCGCTCTGGCAAGTGGCCGTGGTTGTGAGTATCGTGATCTGCGGAGCTGAACGACAATGTGAGTGGAGATGGGGCCTGACTGTTTGGATAGGCGATGCCATCAACCGAGCCGCTGCGTGAGTAGGCCATGGGCGTCTGCACCATCTCGTAATGATGGGAGTCCTGTCTTACCGTTGGTAGACGCCAGCTTGGGTAGCCAGCATGCGGTGTGCCTTGAGGTGCCGGATCGTGAAGCTGAGCCAGGGTGATGACTCGGGGCTCATCTAGGGCGGTCCTCGACATGTCCATAGTAAGCTGGTTATCCGGCGAGTCCTGGTCGACGACAGTATCGCGCCTGGCTCTCTTCGTATCTCCTCCATCAGCCGACGATCGTCGTGATCGCTTGGACGGGATGGTCGACATCATCTGTTGAACCTCGCTCTCGTCCGAGTAGCTGAACATGTGGTTGCCGTCTGTAAGTCATCCGTCAGCGAGGTAGATAGCTCGCCAGCGAGCCGCTCAATGCTTACCATATTCGCCATTGAGGTATCTCTCCTCCATCTCAGCAACATCGAACAAGTCGTTCAGAATCCTCAGTCGACGCTTCTTCTTATCCTGCCTGTCAGGATCGATGCCATCAAAGATGTTATCTGGCGTCACCTGCTTGAGAAAAGCGGTCCAACCTTCGATCTCATGTACCTTGGTCAGCTCGGTACGGTCGCCATTGCCGTGCCATTCTCTGAGCTGTCCCACTGTTGGTCGCAGACGCAGAAGGTGCAAACAGAGATTCGTCCGATCTGGACTGTATCAGCGAAGATCTTCTAGGGCTCAGCAAACAACTTACCTGGTTTCGAGATGTGGTCCGGTTCCTTGAATTCAGACACTGTATCTGCTGCAGGCCACCATACTGGTATCTCTGGGTCCAAGCCTTCCCTTGCCCTCCTGATGCTGTTCTGATACGGATAGCGAGCCTGTTTCTTTGGACAGATGCCTTTGATCCAAGCTTTGGCGATCTGCTTGTTGGCTTGCTGCTGTAACGCATCCAGTCGATCCTCCAAGTACTTCCCCACCTTCTTCTCGTCGGAGATCTTAAAGCTGTGCATCTGCCTGCGTGGCGGCACGACTTCATCATCGGACTCGGACTTGGCAGCGTCGGATGAGTTTGTCGAAGCAAGGCTTCGACAGACGAGTTGCCATTCGTCCACGTGCTCGGCATTGTGTTCTGCACTTTGTTTCCTTGGACCGCAAGTGGCTGAGACGACAAGGTCGTTGGGTCGAATGAGTACGTTCTTGGACTTCGGTGCGTCGGAGAAGACTACTTCAACGGTCAGTCCAGCGAATGCGGTCACCAGAGCAGGAGAGACGAACGCTCGCTTTCGCCTTTCAACAATTCTCGGACAACCTTAAGACCGCCGTCTCCTCCGCGCTTGCAGAGGACGAACTCGTCATGATGCATCTCGGCCTTGACTGCTGTTTTTGCCTTTCGTTTGATCTGAGATGAGGTTAGCCGGATTCATGTTTCCCGTACTAAGGACGAGGCCAACACGAACCTCTTTAGAGATCCTGGGTTTACCCATCTTGCTGTTTAGTCCGCAGTGTCAGTGCGGAAGGTGAACAGCGGTCGTTCGGTTCTGTTATGTGTCGTCTGTCAGCGGGGATCGACGAACGAAGCATAACCAGCCAATAACAGCTGCGAAGCTACGACTCACCTGTTGCGATACTGGTATCGGAGTACAGGCACAGATAGAAGGAGTCGAGAAGTTCGAGTCAAGCAAGATCTAGACTACACAGTCGTGAAGGTTGACGTCTTTGGTTGTTCAGAAGGTTGCACCTCGTCTGTCTGGGCATGCGAATGGGATGATGATGGTGTGGTAGTGATTGGACGATGCAGGAGTGTAACTTAAGGCAACTAAGAAGTCAAAAGGCTCCGACGGATGGAGAAGCGATGACGGCGTCAACTCGATATAAAAAGTCTGGCCATGCGACGTTCTCAAAGCCGTTGAAACGGTCAATATACACGGACAACACAACAACGAGCAACGCCTGGGATATCCTTGTGGGCGAGATAGTCCGAGACGAAGACTCGAGCTTGGGCATGAACCAGATCAGATGGGAGATGGCTCCGATGGCAAGTCTGTAACACAGGGAGGTTAGCAACGAGCACTGCGTCGAGGCGACAGGTGCCGCAAGTTGGGATGGCGGAGTCTTCGCCTGGTTGACATGGCCCAGTACCGTGGGCCGCGCCGTGGGAAGGTACTGCCACGGGAATGATTGACAAGTGGCGAGGCTCTAGAGAGCTTGACAGAGAGGTGTGGAAGACGTCCTGCATGATGACCGGGGGGGTCGAAACAGGCGTCAACCACGCCCCAGACGTCGGGAAGGCAGATCATGCAGATGATCGTTGCGTCTCAAGCATTAGATCGGTGTGGTTGTAGCGCCTCCTCAAGCTGAGCAGTCGAACTTTCTCCGAGATTGCTTGGTGGGTAAGGGAGCCGCCAAAGATGCAGCTTGCCAAATGCAAGTCGACTAAAGCTTCTAGAATCACGTGAACGTGTGTGTAACCACCGGGGGGAAATCGGATGCGCTTTCGAGGGGTACACTCTACCCGAGATCAAATCGATGTACCCGCTGCAGGACGATTCTGATAACCCGGAATGCTCAACGTCCGGATCTCATCCCCACGCTGTGTGATCGTAAACGGTCCGTTGCTGTGGTTGTTTCTCTCCAACCCTGCGAACAGACTCGTAGCCAATGACATCAGCCACTTCATGCAGAGCACCTGCGGGGAGATCATGCTGCTGTGTACGAGTACTGACGGGAACCTACCTGCTCTCAACAATGGCATTCAAGCACGAGCACTGAAGAGGATGCAGGCATCCGTTTGCCATTTCGCTGGGTCTGAGAGCGGTCAATAGATTTTCAAACATCAACCTACGTCGTAGAGGTATGAACATTTCATGAAGCAATTTCTTTTGCTGTCTCATGATGTTGCAGTTGTAGGCGAGGTAGGCTAAATACACCCCTGATCGTTTATGCACCACCACCGGCCCGATCGTTGATTGCAGGTTCCGATCAACTAGGGCTGACGCTAAGTATGCCATACCCGTACAACAACCTGGTTGGTGTCACAAGAGGGTCGCGTCACGCTCACGAGGTTTTGATGAAGCGGACGCCTCTTGAGGTTGTAGGTGTAACGATACAGAGCTCGCTTAACGGCACGCCTGCCTGCTATCGATTCGAGAGCTCTACAGATCCCAGCAGACCAGCCTCTCGAACCAGCTCATAGAACAGACCTCGCCGGCTGACAAGCTCCGACGGTGAATCGAATTCCTTCACTTCGCCGTGGTCTAAGACGACAATCCGGTCACTGTCGAGGATGGTGTTGATCCGATGTGCGACTGTCATTTGTTAGCGATTGTGCAAAGGCTGTGGTATAAAATTATCTTACTCGTAATGATAGTACGATCCTTGAACATGTTGCTGCGCAGGGTTGTCTGCAGCAATGCATCGGTCTCAATGTCCACTGCTGCCGTAGCTTCGTCCAGAACCAGAATGTTGCTTGGGGTGAGTAGGGCTCTCGCCAGCGATATCAGCTGCCGTTGTCCTTGACTTAGATTTGAGCCTGCTTCATGAATCTCTGCGTCCAGCTGGCCTGGAAGGTCAGCCACATAGTCGCGTAGACGTGCATGGTCGAGGACACTCCACAGCTCCGTATCGTCGTGAATGTTGGCTGGATCCAGGTTGTCTCGAACTGTTCCTTCGAACAACGCAGCGTCCTGTGGGATGATCGCCAACCTTCGGCGGAGGTCAAGAAGACCAATACTGCTTGTGCTGAGGTCATCGATGCTGACGTCGCCTTCGGCTGCTTCGATGATGCGGAAGAGTGCCAAGGTCAGCGAACTTTTACCAGCTCCAGTCCGGCCGACCACTCCGATCTTTTCGTGCGACTTGATGCTCAGATTGATGTTCTTCAGCACAAGGTCCAATCCAGGCCGGTATCTCGTGCTGTAGCCATTGAAAGAAACAGCACCTCTGGGCGGCCAGCTTGACGCTGGTCGATGTTTCGAGATGACCTCTGGCGCTTCACTCGGTAGGCGCGCATATTCCAGAACTCGTTCGACTGAAACAATGTTGGTCTCGACCTCCACGGTCTGCCTGACAATCCAGTTGAGAGATTGGGTGATCTGCAACGCATAGCTCATCATCAGACCTACCAAGCCGGCTGACAAGGTACTCCCGGAGGAGACAGATATGATAGCCAGGCTTGCAGATACAAGGATGATCACAGAGCCGATGAACTCCAACCGAACTGCAAGCCATCGGTTTGCATTGATGGATGGGAAGTAGGCTCTAAGGTTGGCGTCAACCCGCCATTCATTCTCCAGTGCGAAGCGTTGTGCCTGTCGATATGCTCTGATGGTGCTGATGCCGCTCAGGGATTCCTGGAAGTGCGCATAGATTGGACTGCGACTGACACTGTCGAGGCGCTTGAGTTCGCGCGAGGTGCGCAGATAGTACTTCTGGATCCATAGGTATAGTGCGCCTAGCGGGATGATCACGACGATGAAAACTGGGGTAGCTGCCGTGATAACCGCGAGGGTGAAGAAGGCTAAACGGTGTCAGCTCCGCATCCGCCGGCAAGACAACAATATCGGAGGTAGCGAGTGCACGTACCTCGGCTAGCATTGGTGAAGAGCATGTTGAAAGTACGGCTGTGAAAACTGTCAGCATCCAAAGGCCCACATGATCGGCATCGGCATCGGCATGCACTTACGCGAGCACCTCATCGATGCGATAGATATCACTAAAACGTCCGTCAGCCTGCCATCGGACAAGGACGAGAGCCAGGTTCACGGGTCGGTGGGACGTATGCGTTGGCTGGGTCCGAGCGCACTGCCCTTGAAGCTCAAACGCCTCGTTGCGTGGTCGCCATATGGTCGCCAACAACTTTGACGCCTCCACATGATCGCTAAAGCGGGAAAAACAACCACAGATGCACATACCTGGAGAACCGGTTTAGGATGCGACCGCTAGGTGTGGTCTCGAAGAAGATCATTGGCGAGCGGAAGATAGCAAACGCCATCCTCTCGTGTAATTTGCGCGAGGCCTGTCGTCCCCACCGGGGCACGTTAGCCATCGTCGGACCGGGAGCCATGCGCGGCTAGCGACTCATCAAAGCGGAATGGACAGCTTGGCAAGCTCGAAATTGGGAATTGGAGGGGCGGCACACTTACCTCGATCGAGCAGAAGATCCAGAGGATCAACGTCTGCACCACGACCAGGGCAGCAGCCCCGACACCGAAGGCGAAGTAGATTCCAAGATAGAATGCGACGTCGGGGTTGCGTCCTGACCTTTCGTTCGTCTGTACGGAGTATTAGCCGTTGCTGCCAGGTAGGTGAAGGTGAAGCCATACGCTTGACCAGTCCTTCAACCAGATAGATCCGCCTATACACCTCAAGTTAGAGTACCGTTGGTTTTCCATGCAGGCGGTTTTGCGGAGCACGGACTCGACCGAGCTCCTCCGCAACCGACGTGCAGGACTTACCGATTTGAGCTGTCTGGGCTCCAAGCAGCATAACCATGTAGACGGCTACTGCACCCAAATTGCTGGCCTTCGCGTACTCAACATAGATGTCTCTCTTTACTCTACCCTGCTCAGTGGTCTCTTTCGTTTGTTTCGATTTGAGGAGGGCGCCCTTATCATCCCGTTAGCTCTCCACGGCTACGCACATTTCCGCGGAGAGAAAATTTACCTTCGTATCTTCTTCGTCGTTTGTCTTGCCACGAGGGCCATTGAATGACAATGTACTCGCTCTTCGAAGAGTAATGCTGCTGCCCTTTCGCATTGGACCTCTTGGATTTGTCTTGATGGGCTCAAGATATCCAATGGTTTCGTTGGCTTCGTCTGTCTCCTCAACATCTTCGTCCAGATTCTCAGAACCGTATGCTGTTTCTGAGCCACTGGTTGGGGTTCCAGATCCTTTGTCGCCATCATCCTGCCCCTCGTTACTGGCGGCCTTGATCAGGTTGGCAATCTCGCCTTTCATCGCGGTCACTTGCTCATAGGTGCCCTTCTCGAGGATACGCCCGTCACGCAGTAGAGTGATGAAGTGCGCCTCCATCAGCACGGTAATGGCATTTGTTGCGAGAATCCTGGTTTTCCCTGCCAGCAAACCATTGGAACCCAGAACATTGTCGATGATATGTCTGCCAACATGCTGATCAACCGCGCTGAGCACGTCGTCAAGAAGGTAAATGTCCGCCCTGGCGTAGACTGCCCTCGCGAGTGTCAGACGAGCTTTTTGACCGCCGGAAAGACTAATTCCGCGTTCGCCAACCTCAGTCTGATCTCCGTCTGGCAGAATGGAGAAGTCCTCCGTAAGAGCACAAGCCTTGATAGTCTTTTCGTAGAACTGAGGATCCCAGCGATGGCCGAACACGATGTTCTCTCTCACTGACGCATTCATCACCCATGGACTTTGAGCAACGTATGCTGACGCACCACGCAGGACGACCTCACCTTTCAACTTGTAAAGGTCACCGAGCATTGTCGATAAAAACGAACTCTTGCCGGCGCCGACGCGCCCAACGATGCAGGACAGCTCTCCTCGGCGAACGCTGAAGTTGATGTCCTGGAGTACGTTACGGTTGTCGTCTTTGTTCCACGTGAAGGAGGCATCGCGAATACGCACAGACTCCTCGCCGTGAGACACAGACTCGCTGCGGAGTACAGCATCAGGCTGCAGTTCTGGCGCAGTGAAGTAGTCTGTCAAGCGGCCAACAGCCACGGACGCCTCGATGATCGCAGTGATGACCATTGGTAGTACTGCCAGTGGAAACGTGAGCAGATTGAAGAGCGTCAACGCGGGGAACACGATGTCGGTCGACAGCGGCTTGTCATTCGTGGCCACAAACACAGCAAAAGTCGAGCATGACACGAAGAATGGTGTAGTAGACCAAGTGAAGTTGGCAATTGCTGTGACTGCACCAATCTTGCGGAGGGTGTGGAGCTCCTGGTCATTTCTGATGAAGGTGAGCTTGTTCATGAAGGCCTGGCCCCAAGCATAGAGCTTAATCGACTTCATATTGTTGAGAATCTCGGTCATGAGTCGTGTACGCGCATCTTTGTTCTTCATCTGCCGTTTCTGGAGTGTCTTAGATATCCGTGCGATGAAGCCATTGATGGGTATCATCAAGATCATGACGCCGACACCTGCGAACATACTGACGCCTACAAGCTGGTACAGCGAGATCATACAGAGCGTAATCTGGAACGGTGCGCTCCACAGTTGTTGACCGAACTGCGTAAGATCCTGCAATCTCTGTGTATCGACCGCCATGTAATTGACAATATCGCCAGTGCTTTTCGACGCCCTGCCTTCGTTGGACAACCGCATCGACTTTTTGTAGACCATTGCCGTGAGTGAGCTTTTGATTCGCATGCCGGTCTCGAAGGCACGCTGGAAGTATTGATGAAGCAATGCTGTCTGACCGATTGAGACTGCAAACATTGCAAGAGCAATCGCGGCACCCTTGACTGGTGGCTGCCGCACTTGACCAGGCCGATAAGAGTCCACGAACGAGATCAATAGACGAAGCAACTGTGGCTGGGTAAAACTGAGGCAGTCGGAGAACGTCTTGATGATAGCACCTCTTAGGTAGGGTCCACTGAAGGAGGTGATCATAGCAATCCAGAGACTCGGCTTCTTCTTTTCGAGCTGCAGCGCCCAAGCTTCTTCGAATATGGCTGAAGTAGCTCGAGTTGTATCCCGCTTTCGTAGGTTCCATAGGTCATCTTGCGTGAGGTACTCCTTGTAGCCATATCTCATCATTGGGGTCATCCAGCTGAATGTCAAGATGGAGAAGATGTCCGCATACTCGATAGGGCATTCATCCTCGTCTCCTAAAGCATCGTAGGCAGAAAGGCGTTTGGGTACCAGCCATTCCAGCACGAACTCGACCATTGACAGCCCCAAGCTGACTGCGAAGGTCACAAAATACGGCAAGGATTGCTTATGGAGCTCCTGCGATACCAGAGACCGAAGCTTGACACCGTATACGACGATCAAGAACAGCCAGTATGTCAAAACCACGCCATTCGCGTTGCGGGATCGCCAGTGCTCAACATACTGAACGTAAAAGATCACGCCCAAGCTGATGATGTTGATCACCGTACTCCAGAACCTGAAGTCCCGCTCCCAGACACCAGCCAGTTGTTCAATCTGCAGCGCCGCTTGAAGAAGGGTGGCAACTATTATCAAGCCGAGCACTGCAAGCTTTGTCCAGAAATGCCAGTTCTTCTTCACAGCCTGCGGCTGACACTTCTTGTAGAGATAGTATATCGCACATAGCCCGCCCACGATTCCCCATACCGACACGACATCGACCCAGACATCCAGGAAACAGGGCGTGAAGTCCCATCGGTAGGGGCTCAGTGGGCCCCATCCCTCGCTATTGCCACATAGTGGCTGGCCACCGTGCTTTTGTACGTCGAGGTACGTGTGCAACGTAGGATTCGCACTCTGCAAGACGATTTGCTCGTCGTTGATTCGTATCATTGAGCCAAGCGGCGGAGGAGGCTTGAAACAGTAGCCGCGGTGGGGCACTTATGTCGCGGGTTCCGGTGGTGCCAACTGGTGCTTTAACAAGATATCCCAGGTTGTCGTCGTGTAGATGTAGAGAATGTCGGAGGTCAGCGGTTTGCAGCAGTGGAAGAGGTCGTGTTGAAGCTTCGCCGCGGGCAGTGACGATCTCTTACTTTTTATCTCCGAGTTGCCGACGACCTGCCTATTCGGTATACCACTTTCAACAAGTCATCAATATCGAGAACTACACGATCAAGGACGAACAGTGTCCATCAAACCGCATCTTCCAGTGCTGAAGCACGCGTTATATACCTTCGGAGCCTGGTCCATCGATACAGCACGCCTAAGGATACTGGAGACGACGAGCCGGCTTCAGCAAGACTTAACGATCTCAATCAAATTGCGGTCAATATCCTACCGAGTCTAATCAATTCCCATCAACTCTCCGAACGTCACCATCTGGCCTCCACACCACCATGCCCGAGCGCACGCGGGGCTCTTTAACAAAGGACGCCGAGCTCAACGACGCTTCATGGGTAGCCGCCCGCGGTGCCGCCGTCGGCGCAGCCAAAGTACGCCCCTCGAACCCTTAAACTCTCGCCTCCGCCACTGACACCATATCCAACAGTGGGGTCTCTTCTCCGGCGCCGCGGCAGCAGCGGCATTCAACTTCAGCCCGTTATATCGTGGATTGACGATTCAGTTTAAAGTGTACGTCTCTTCTCCTCCCTGCTGCATTACATCAGATTTGCTGATTAGGATGAGCAGTTTCCTCCAGATGTCAGGGATGTGCATAGGCTCAATGATCGAAGCCGACCGGCGCCTCCGCGCCCATGAGCTCCACATGAGGCATCAAAAACGAATAGCTCGTGATGCTGAGGTATGGAGGCATTATACCAACGACTATCACGGCACTACCGGCGAGCCGGTGGACAATGGAGAATGATTGTACATTACTGCTTACGATAAATGTGTACATATATGTAGATATACCGACTGTACAAAGTTCAAAATTTTTACAACTCAATGTAAACGATAGGCAATTTGTACAAGCACCAGAATTCTATAGGTCACTACAAGTGTAGATGAACAATTTGTACAAAAACTACAGTGCTCTACAATAGGTACGCAGCGCCTCAACTCAATGCATCCACCCATCGCCCCCATGTAGTCAGTTTAAACCCGGAACACCATGCAGCAAGCAAGCACCTCGCTCGAAGTACGCAAGTAGCCTTCATGCAATCCACCATATTCACCCTCAACTATCGTCCACCAGTCTCCTGGCGTTATAAGCCTTCTCCGCCTCCCTCTCCAACGTCTCAAACTCCCCAGTCATCTCACACATACTCCGGAACATCCCCTTCTCCTCCGAAATAAGCTGGAACGGATCCCCATACTCCATCACCTCGCCCCTCTCCAGCACAAGCACCTTATCATAATCGATAATCGTCTGCAAGCGATGCGCGATGGTAATAGTCGTGTTCTTGATCTCGCGGATAGTCTCTTGGATCTTCGCATCAGTGGCGTAGTCGATGGACGCCGTGGCTTCGTCCATGAGGAGCACTTTCGGGTTCTTGAGCATAGCGCGCGCGAGACAGAGGAGTTGGCGTTGGCCTTGGGAGAGGTTGGTGCCGGATTCTGCGACGGGGGAGGAGAGGTTCTTGAAGATGTTCTTGTTCTCGAGGGTGGTGGATGATTCGATTGGGGATGAGGTGGAGGAGGATTTGATTGGACTGTTGGGCGCGGGCGTCGATGGTCGGGATGGCGTAGCGGATGGTGCACCGATAAGCTGCACTCGGCGCAGTGAAGTCAGGATCTCCTCGTCGGTGAATAAGCCGAAGGGATCCAGGTTGCTTCGGATAGTGCCAGTAAACAACGTCGGATCCTGCGGCACCATGACAATGTTCTCCCGTAGATCCTGAAGTCCAATGAGACCAACATCAACATCATCGACCAGAATCTTTCCCTCCTCAGCCTCCAGTGCACGAAACAGCGCCAACGCGAGCGAGCTCTTTCCGGCACCCGTCCTGCCAACCACGCCAACCTTCTCGCCCGGCAAGATCTTAAAAGTCAAGCGTTTAAGCACCAGCTCGAAATCGCTGCGGTACCGTGTACTGTACCCGACGAACTCCACCGACCCCTTACTCGGCCAATTCGCTTCCGGTCTGTTCTCAGGTACGATAAACGCAGCCTCCTGATCCACGTCCAGGTACTCCTTGATCCGCTCCACAGCATTCATATTCTGCTCATTACTGGCGTACAAACGCACGAACCACAACACATTCTCCGTGAAAGTGACAGCGTACGTCATAGCCAGCCCAGCAGCCCCAGCGTCGATTCGGCCGACGCTAATAACAACAAAGACACCCGAAAAGAACGAGACCAGCGCGCCGACGAGATCGACGCGGAAAGCGAGCCACCGGTTCGCACCCCAGAGGAAAATAAACGGTCTCGAGTGCGTGTTGACTTTGTGCAGGTTCTCTCTTATGAATCGCTTCTCGTCGCTATAAGCCCGGATCGTCGTCATCCCGGACAACGTCTCGCCGAATTGCTGGTAAAGCGGGCTGCGCTGGATAGATTCCAGACGTTTCAGGTCTCTACTAGAACTAATGTAGAACCGCCCGATGAGGAAGTACAGAATCGTGATGAAGAATCCCGCGATCAGGAAGCCAGGCGTGATGACCGAGATCAACACTACTATTGTGACGATCGACGCCAGGCAGTGGACGACACCGACAGCAACGGGCGCTACCTCTTGGTCGATGGCTTCGACGTCTTTGGAGAAGCGGTTCATGATCTGGCCGAGGGGCGTGGAGTCGAAGAAGCGGAATTTGGCGTGCGTGATGGATTCCATGAGTTTGCGGTGGATGCGGTTGGAGGCTGTCAGGGAGCCCCAGAAGCACATGCCTTCACGGAAGAGGCAGATGAACATGTAGGCGATGCCTAGGACTGCGTAGACGCCGAGATAGTACCCGACGTCCACGTGGGAGCCAGAGTCGGAGGTCGACTGCAGGTCTGAGCTCGTTGACGCGAAGATTGGCAGATTCCAGACACACGAACCAGTCCTCAAGCAGTTGTACGAACCACCAAATGTGCTCTGGACGTGCGTGAGAGGCGAAGCCCTCTGCACATCCGCCGTCGAGGTCGAGACCGTCCCATTATAACCATTCTCATGATAAGCATAAGCATTCGCCCACTCCCGGATCCAAATATTCGTCGCCACCTGCGCAAACTGCTGCGCAGCAAACGCCGCCGCCGTGAAAATCCAGTACATCGGTCCGCCCATATAGACAAGATACTTGACAATGATAGCTAGCTTGACGGCTCCAGTGGCTTTGCCTTCCTCTTGGTCGTCGGCGATTTTGTTCAAGCCTGGAATGTCCTTCGAGACGACCTTGGACAGTGGCTCGCCACTGGGTGGCCCGCTCAAAGCGGTGTTGGCTTCAGGTTCGGGTATGGTGAGGTGGGTGTTGGTGGCTGGTTGTTCAGACTGGTTCATTGGCGCATCTTTGCCAATTTGAGACGGGACTCTTGAGGGAAGGGTAGATGGTCCGCGAGAGCCGGGTCTTGAGGCGATGAACTTCGAGGCATCTTCCGCGAGCTTGCCGGACGATATAACGTCGCTAGGGGCACCTTGCACCACGACTCTGCCATTGTCGAGCACCACAGCAAAGTCGGCATACGGTAAAACGAGGGTCGCATTATGCGTCACCAATATGCACGTCCGATTGTACATCAACGGCCCCAACAAGGCCTTTTCAAAGATCCACTTCGCAGTATGCGAGTCGACAGCGCTCAGCACATCGTCCATGAGCACATGTCTCGCTTTGCAGTACAGCGCTCTGGCCAAGCTAATCCGTTGTTTTTGGCCGCCAGACAGCGTTACACCCTTCTCTCCGACCAGAGTTTGGTCGCCGCCATCAAGAATCTCAAGGTCACGCTGCAGGGAGCACGCTATAACGACATCCTTATATCGTCGAGCGTCCCATTGGCTAGCGAACACGATGTTGTCCTTGATGGTGCCGTTGAGGAGCCAGGCTTGCTGTGCGCAGTAGGCCACGCTCTCCGTAAGGCCAGTTTCCCGATTCGCCTTCACGTCGTCTCTACTTTTGCCAGCCGGTAGATACACCTGGCCGTCCAGCAGCGTCATCTCACCAAGAAGCGCCATCAGCAGAGAAGTCTTCCCGCTTCCAGTAGGTCCGACAACGATATTCATCTGACCAACTTTGAAACGCAAATCCAAATCGATCATCTTGAAGTCGTCGGCTTCTCGGCTACCCCAGCTGAACGTGCCTTTGTCGAAACCAATCAATGGCTCTCCCTCGCTATCATACTTCACGTGCGCAAGCTGAGAGTACTTGTCCGTTTCAGCTTCATCCAGATACTCCTCGATCCGATCAACTGACACCTTCGACTCCTGCACATGCGCAACCATATCGGCCAACTGATCCAACGGGATGCGCAGCAAGCTGAAGAGTGACAGTGCCGTGAAGGCGATTGATGGTATCAAATCCTTCTTCTCCACAAGGGTGTAGACCGCAAACGATAGAAGGGTGATGATGATAGGCGCACCAGCCCAGATAGTTGCAGCGATCGACCAAAGAATGTATCGGTTTCGGAGGTACTTCAGCTCGACCACACGTTTCTCGTCTACAGTGGCCAGGAATCGCTGCTCCCACGCAAAGTACTTGATGATGCGGATATTGGTCAAGACCTCATTTGTCGTGTGTATCCGTGCATCTGTGGCAGCCAGGATCTTGGTCTGAACTTCGGCGAAGCTTTTCGCGATGACCATATTGACTGGTAGCAGGACCACCATCATGCCGATGCCGACAAAACTACTGTATCCGAGGATCTGATAGAGCAGCACGATGGCCAGTATGAATTGCACCGGCGTTTCAGCCCACAAAAAGTGCAGATAAGCGCTGATCTCGGCAACCTTGAAGGAGTCGACGGCCATGAGATTGATGATAGCTCCAGAGGTAACTTGCGAGTCGTCCACTGGATCTTTTGACTGTTCGTCGTTCTTCTTGTCATCTTTAGACTTCTTCTTCTTGCCACCGAACGTGAAAGCTCTCTTGAGGATGTTCGCGTCTGTCTCGTTCTTGCCAGATGGGTTCGTGGTTGCACCTCCAAGCACTTTGTCGGTACCAGCAGCAGCCCGTCTTCTCAGCGCTTTGGCATAGATCTCTCCGATGATGATCGCACGTAACCGGATGCAGACCTTGCGACCGACCCACAGTGCCTGGCCGCTTGAGACCGCGTTGATCACTCCAGAAACGAACAGCAAGCAGACGTAGAACCACGCCGCATTGCGAGGCGTAGACGCTGGATCTTCCACGTACTGCAAAATCACCTTGAGCAGCAAAGTCGGGATGAAAGTAACAATGCCCGAGATGACTGCCCAAGACGACTGAATGATCAGCTCGCGCTTGAAATACCGCAGCAGATGCCATGCGAGGATAGTTGTCTTCTTGAGTTGTCGATAGTCGGCTAAGATAGCATCAGCCTTGTCCTTTGGCATCAGGTTCCAGACATCCGACATTTCGTATGTCTTTCGGTAGCCTGTCCAAACGATTGGATCGACCCAGCCAAAGCTGAGTAGTGAGAGAACGCTCGCCAACGGCTCCTTCGAAGGCTCCAGGTCACCCTCATACTCCAGCTCCACCGTCTTATTGCCCTTCCGCGAAGTCAAGGCAATGATGAATAGCAGTGTGACCAACGCGAAGTCCGCAAGTTGCAGCGCCCGCGAGACGTTTGATCGCGGATGCACGATCGCAGATCGAAACATGAGAACACTGATAACCCATAGGAAGCCGTATAGACCGAACGTATGGTACCAGAGCTTCGGAAACGAGAGCTTCGACGTGCTCGAGAACAGCAGCCGCAAAGAAGCCAGGACCGCAATGTATGCCCACACCGCAACACTCGCTATCGCAGCAACGGAACCCTTCCTGCCCCAAGACCCCAGGACGAACACAGCAACGTGTACCCCAAGCTCCGCAATCACAGCCAACTCTTCAACCATAGCAATCCCCATCTCGCCCCTCGGCTTATCCAAAGTTACAACCGACATGTGAGCCTCGCTCCTAATCCTTCTTAGCGACAACCTCCTGCTCGGTAGCACCTCCTCTTCATCCTCCTCGCTCGACTCATCCTCCTCGTCATCTTCATAGCTTCCAACCGGACGTCCATTGCCATTTGCGGTAGTGTGTTGTTTTAGCACCTCATACGACCCCTCCTCTTCCCGTCTCAAACATTTCTTCCCCACCTGCCAGCCCAGATACAGTATCGAGAACCCGCAAGCTATCAGCGGAAGTAATGTTTGGAGATAATCGTGCTCAAAGCAGGCGCTGAAGTCGTCGCCGGTCCAGATGTTTCCGGCGCAGTGCGCAAACATAGCCAGCCCTTGTGTTGTGTTGCCGTGGCGGGTTCGTGGATCGGTCGTTCTCGTGGTGGCGTTGTCGGGGAGTCATTGGCTGTTGGATGGCATTTAGGCGGCTGACTTAGGTCGAGTAGGTCGTAGGATTAATTACAGGTCAAAGGAACGACTGGGGAAGAGAGTTGAGTGTTTGGTTGATTGATGAAGTTTAATCCTGGAGCAGATCTTAGGTCGGCGATTGATGACGTTCCAGACCGCGACTGCCACCAAATCGAGGGTATCTAGTTTTGGGAAGGAACGATGAGAGCTCTTCTACTCGAAATAAGCGAGTATTGTGTTCAACTACAATTGAGACTATCCAAGTGCGTGAGACGTCGGGGAGTAGTATTGAGGGCTTCCATAGACTGCATCGTGACTCAATGGCAACATCCCCGCCTCATCTGCAGCAGCTCTCACAAGCTTTGCCAATACAGAAAGGTCGTAAGGCCTGCATATACACATAGCACCAGTAGTCGAAGGATGTAACGCATATCCTCGCAACTGCTGATCCGTACCATCCGGAGACACCATTGCGAAACGTGAGAGCTTTCGAGAGCCGGGGCCGAAAAACTAAACGTGTGAGGAGATGGATCTTGTCGAGTCGATGCTTGCTCAGAGCAGTCCATTAGCACTTGAACTCCATGGCTACATATGTACACCTCACACTCCCTCACACACCCTCACAACACTCTCATCTCGGTGTAGCCGCCGGCTTCCACGCCGAGTACTTATTCTTCGTCCTATAACACACAAAGCATTAGCCCCCCCATCTTCCCCACCATTACCTCCGCCGCACACGTACGTATTATAAGTCTTAAAGGCACTATTCGACATCGACAACACCGGCCGGTGCTCCGTCGGCTCCCACGCTCGTAGTCCTCGCTGCATGATCGGGTCTTCGGACGGCGGCTTGTCGACCATGTATGACATCCACGCGTGCCTACTACAGTCAGCTCCGGATCGCCATACGAGTAGGTGGAGAGGCGACGTACCAGCCTGGCTCTATCTGCGATCTGCGGGTGTGTTAGTATTAGGGGGGAGGGGAGGGGGGAGCGGGAGGGGCGTACGGGTCGTATTCTTTCATCTTGTAGTCGACCCATCGTGTCCGTACTGGTCGAGCGTCAGTAAGCGTGCGCTTGTGGTTGTGTATGGGAAAATGTACATGGCAGCTCCTCCTCCAGGTTCTCATAGTACTCGTTGCCATATCGGTCTGCTGCTATGAAGGTTCCTCGCTTTGTATCGCCTGCGCCGAGTCAGATCCGCGAGCTCTTGCCTATCTCCGTATGTCGTGCATACCCATATACTGCGTGCGGCGGGCTCGTGTTAGCGCATGCGAGTGTTGTTTCGGGGCAATGGGCGGATTCGTACCTGCATCTGGTGGCCATATTCCTGCGAAGCTGTTAGCGGTTGTCGTGGTCGCGGGTGGGATTCAGGATGGTTATACCTTGAGCCCGATACTCCGCAGGTTGCGGATCGTGCGGAGTATGGTCGACATGATGTGTGGTCGTAGCTATCACAAACAACGTGAAGTCGCATGCCCATCGGATGTTCGAGATCGGAGCGACTTCAAAGTGGCCCAAGCGCCCTTGAAGGCGATCTACATATATCTCGAGCCCCTGTCAACCATCCCATCTCCAAACAATGACAACCCGATGATAACACGACGCGCTTTCACGTGCGTGAAGCTACAACGAAGACAAATCATCACAGCAGGCCGTTGCAACCATGGCTCCATCCAGAGGCGGCTCGCCAGCACTTTCGTTCCGCCACCAGCATCACCACCCCCTTCATCGCTGTCGCCTCTTTCGGTGATCACGTCGGAGTTGGATAAGATCTCGCCTCGGTTTGATATCGATGCCGATGAGATTGAGATTATTAGGGGGCCGGTTGAGTTCTTTGATGTGCTGAAGGTACGAAACGAATATATCTCTACTTTTAGGACTATATTCATTGACTCTTGAGCAGACCAAGATAGCTTCCGCGAAACGGCGTATATACCTGTCGACCTTGTACGTTGGCTGGGCTGACCATGAGCTCGTAAGTTGATCTTGAATTCATCAAGATTAAATTACTGATGCCATGCAGGTCGCCAACCTCAGAGACGCGCTCAAGAAGAACCCCGATCTAACAGTCTCGATCCTCACGGACGCCCTCCGCGGCACACGCGAAGCTCCCAAACCATCATGCGCGAGTCTTCTTGCGCCTTTGGTCACAGAATTCGGACCAGAGCGAGTCGAGCTTTGCGTTTATCACACCCCCAACCTCACCGGCCTCCGCAAGAAGATCCTCCCCAAGCGCATCAACGAAGGCTGGGGCCTGCAGCACATGAAACTGTACGGTTTCGACGACGAAATCATCATGTCCGGTGCCAATCTCTCAACCGATTACTTCACAAACCGGCAAGACCGCTACCACGTCCTCAAATCAAAGGACATCACCGACTACTTCTACAACATCTACCGCACCACCTGCAGCCTAAGCTACCGCGTAGCACCTTCTCCATCCGACCCAAGTGGTTTCGAGCTCCAATGGCCATCAACAAACGCCCAACCCTCGCCCCTCGAAGATCCCACCAGCTACATCGCCACCGCAACCAAAGCCCTCGCCCCCCTCCTCCTCCCCTTTCCCTCCGGGCCATCGGAGAAAAGCACCGACACCCGAATCTACCCCCTCCTCCAACTCACCCCTCTCCTTAAACCCGACACCTCAACCGAGCACCCAGCCCTCACAGACATCATCACCAAACTCGGCACCGAGCCCTCTCTCGTCGGCTCCAAATGGACTTTCACAGCTGGATACTTCAACATGACGCCCGATATCCGCGACCTCCTGCTCAAATCCAACCCTTCCAGCGCCGTAGTTGTCGCAGCTTCGCCGTGGGCCAACGGCTTCTACGGCAGTAAAGGCGTCTCTGGATTACTGCCGGCAGGGTACACGTACCTCGCGCGCCGCTTCTTGGACACTGTCTCCCGCCGCGGGCTGGGCGAGAATATCGCGGTCAAAGAGTGGAGACGCGGTACCGTCAACACACCCGGGGGTTGGAGTTATCATGCCAAGGGGATATGGATCACGCTTCCAGGCCAGCAGAACCCGAGTATCAGTCTTGTCGGGAGCTCGAATTACACTAAACGGAGTTACTCGCTCGACCTCGAGGCTAACGCGTTGATCGTGACCCAGAACCCCGACCTCCAGCGCCGACTCGGCGAGGAGGAGAAGTGGCTGCAAGACTACGCGACGGAGATGACGTTGGATGATTATGCGAAGACGGAGAGGCGGGTGGGGTTACATGTGAGGGTTGCTATGTGGATCGTTACGCTGGTTGGTGGTGCGCTGTAAATGTACATATAGACCTTGAAGCTATTCATCTCCGTGTTCGGGTCGAGCGTCTCATGGCCATGAACTCCTGCTCAATTGTTGCTTCGCGTCTCGGAGATCACGCCCCAACCCCATCGCGCTGCCCTAAAACTCGGCCAAATCTCGCCACCTGAAGCTTCAACACAGCAATCTCCGTTTCCTGCCCGTTGACTCTCGTGGCAAGATCGCGGAGGAGCTGCACACATCGCTCACTCGTGCCTTGGAGAACGGTTTTGAGCTCATGTAGCTCGGCGAGGACGGCTTGCTCGCTCTCGGATGCGGCGGTAGGGATGGGGCCACTACAGTGGTTGCTCTGGCCAGCGGCCATCGTCTGAGGCGTCGAGATAGAGGTGGGTGGCGTATGCGACCATACAAGGACGCTGTGCTCGATCTCTGGTGCGGTGGTAGGGGCGCGGCCACTACAGTGGCTGATCTGGCGTTTGGTCGCTGGTCGGGTCTTGGAGATGCGGCTTTTCGGACCGGGCGATTTGCGCTTGCCAGCTGGGATGAGGAGGTCGAGGGGTGAGGGCTTAGGGCTGGATGTTGCTGCTACAGTGCGTGATCTGCCATGGGGAGGCTATTCGTAGCTTCGAGAGGCGGCGGAGCGGATGGAGTTACTGGGGAGGGGGATGCGGAGATGAGGAAGCTGGGTGGAGGTGTTAGTTGGGGTCTCTGAGGTTTGATCGGTTTGAGATGGGGGTAGGGTGCTGTAGAGACTGCGATTGGAAGTTGGAGAACGTTACTTACGGTCCGATCTTGATCTGAGCACGGGTCGAGAGCTTAGGTAGGTTGTTCATGTTTGTTGGTGTTGCTGATTGATGTGTGCGAGAAGAAGTTGTGAATGAAAGTTGTTGCTAGTTGGAAAGGAAGAAGTAGAATCAGACGAAAGGTTTATGAACATAAAGTGATGTGAAATTGAACACCCAGCCATCATATATCTGACAATAGGAAATGACCTATTCTGTTACTGTTGACAATCAGAAACTGAACAATCAGTACGGAGTCCTTGGACAATAGGTCGTGAACATCGCTCTGTAATGCCGTACTTAGCAGTCAGAGTACTGCGAGAGCGCTCAAGCGCATCGTCTACTGTTGACATCTCGGAGAAGTTGTCCTTCGATAGCACAAAGGAGGGAGAGGACTTCCATTCTGATGTGAAGTCGGTTCATGAACGAGCGAAGAGAGTCGGAAACGTTCCGATCTTCTTTCTACTCAGCACACGCACTTCTGGCCTGAACATGATGTCGGGTTACGCGTACGGCTACCTTATGAGCCCATCATGCTACAGATATGACAATGGATTCCGATGGGTGTTATGTCACCAAACTTCTGGAGTGAGCTGGCCTATCTGGTGGCCCTTATCGCGGAACTGAGCTTGAGCTCGACGAGCACATGGCAGTGAACATCGGTGGGGAAAGCCAATGCTGGCCACGAGAAGACGTGCAAGTATATCTCCTTTCCGTGTCTCCTAAAATCTGTTTCCTGTGTTTCTTCTTTCATCCCGTCCTATTCTGCAGCTCAAGTCAACATGGTTCTCGAACGCCTCCAGCAGATGGCCTCCCATCTCACAGGCCAGGCCGCCGAGCACCATCCATTCGATCCTCTCACGACCTCCGAGATCGCGACTGCTGTCGAGATTGTCCGGCGCGAGTATAACAATGTACATTTCAATGCAGTCTCCCTCGAGGAGCCGAAGAAAGCGGATATGATGAGATGGGTAGCCGATCCGGAACACAATGCCAAACCACACAGAATCGCAGATGTGGTCTGTATAGGAAGAGGGAGCAAGGTCTTCGATGGCTTGGTAGATCTGACGCAGGGCAGGATTGTCAAGTGGGAGCTCACAGAGGGTGTGCAGCCGCTTATTACCATGGAAGATCTGCAGATCGTCGAGACGGTGGCCAGAAAAGATCCGAAGGTCATTGAGCAGTGCGGTATCCTCGGCATACCAGCTTCAGACATGCACAAAGTCTACTGCGATCCATGGACCATTGGCTACGACGAACGTTTCGGCTCAAGCGTGCGACTCCAGCAAGCGTTAATGTATTACCGACCGCACCCCGACGACTCCCAATACACCTACCCCCTCGACTTCTGCCCCATCTTCGACGCCGACCAGCAGAAAATCATCCACATCGACATCCCCAAGACCAGACGACCACTCAATACCGCACCACCAATCAATTACCACGCCGAGGCCATCAAGAAGGAAGGAGGTTTCCGGAACGATCTCAAACCAATCAACATCACACAGCCCGAAGGCGTATCCTTCAAGCTCGATGGCCGGACATTGACATGGCAGAACTGGAGCGTCCACATCGGGTTCAACTACCGAGAAGGCATTGTCCTTTCCAACATCACTTTCAATGACAAGGGTAACGTTAGACCCGTGTTCTGGCGCATGTCCCTCGCTGAAATGGTCGTGCCGTACGGTAATCCGGAGCACCCTCATCAGCGTAAACACGCTTTCGATCTCGGAGAGTACGGCGGGGGCTACATGACCAATTCCCTCTCTCTTGGCTGTGACTGTAAAGGCGCGATCCACTACATGGATGCAGCTTTCGTCAACAAAGCTGGCGAGCCTCAGACGATCAAGAACGCCATCTGCCTCCACGAAGAAGATGCCGGTATCTTGTTCAAGCACACAGACTTCCGCGATGACTCCTGCACCGTGACGCGAGGGCGGAAGATGATCATCAGCCATGTCTTCACCGCCGCAAACTACGAGTACTGCGTTTACTGGATCCTGCATCAGGATGGTGTTATCCAGCTCGAGATCAAATTGACCGGTATCCTGAACACTTACGCCATGGCACCTGGCGAGGAGGCTGGTCCTTGGGGGACAGAAGTCTACCCGGGCGTGAACGCGCATAACCACCAGCATCTCTTCTGCCTACGGCTAGATTCAAACATCGACGGGCCAGAGAACACAGTCTTCCAGGTGGATGCTACGAGAGGGGAGGGCGAGGTGGGCAGTGAGCAGAATCCGTACGGCAACGCTTTTTACGCCAAAAAGACGATGCTTGAGACGATGTGCGTTTCTACACTCCCACAAACCACTGCCCGAACACTTACTGACATCCACCACAGGTCAACAGGCACATCCGACTACGACGGCTCAACCAGCCGCACGTGGGAAATGTCTAATACCAATAAACTTAACGCCCACAGCAAGAAACCCGTTAGCTACAAACTCGTGTCTCGTGAAGTGCCGTCTTTGCTGCCCAAGGAAGGCAGTTTGGTGTGGAAACGTGCGGGCTTCGCTCGTCACGCCGTCCACGTCACCCGCTGTACGCTACCAATGCTTTTCCTCGACCCTTAAAGTCACTTCCCAAGCTAACGGTGAGGTGCGATACTAGATAACGACGCCCAACTCCACCCCGCCGGCCGTCACGTCCCCCAAACCTCCGGCTCACCCTCCCAAGGCTTACCCGCCTGGATCGCCGCCGACCCCTCCGGCAGCCTCGATAACACCGACGTCGTCCTCTGGCATACTTTCGGTGTCACGCATTTCCCGTCACCAGAAGATTATCCCGTCATGCCGGCTGAACCTATGACGGTGCTGCTGCGGCCCAGGAATTTCTTCACGAGCAACCCGGCGATGGATGTGCCGCCGAGTTACTCGAGTACGCCGAGTCAGGTCGCAGCTGGCAAGAGTGGCATCAGGGGTGTGGTGGATAGTTTGAGTAGGCTAGCATTTGGGGGTGGGCAAGCGAAGAAGGCTAGTGATGATTGTGGGTGTAAGTAGTAGCGTCCTGTACGAAAAGGACGACCAGCAGCTTGAATGTGGCAATGTACTCTCAGAACTCCAGAAATGTACGCATGTTCGATTCATACCACGCTAAATATCAACACCCCCCAATCTCAATCATATCTACAACTTCCCCTGCGGCTCCGGATCGCCCTGCCCCGCCATCCCCTTCGGTGCCAACACAATATTCAATTCCAGCTCCTTTGTCGCTTTCCCGCCCGGCCCAGTGTGCTCTGACATGCCCTTGGGCGTGGAGTCGATGGGCGTGAAGTCGACGACGAGGTCGTCTTTGACGGCGAAGACGGTGTCGGTGGAGAGCCAGGGGTCGTCTTTGGGGTAGATTTGCGTTACTACGGGTTTGTAGGCGTCGTGTGTGACCTAAGAAGATGGGTTAGTGGGGATGGTAGGGGAGGGGAGGGGGGTGGGATGTACCATTAGGTGGATGTGGGCGGGTCGCATTGGATGTCTGTCCAACGCTGACAGAAGCTGGTATGAGGGTCCGTCGGTGGGGAGGGAGTAGGCTGTCGGTCGAAGGCAGTAAAGCTTGTATTCGCCATTCTCGTCGGTCTTAAACTTTCCACGCAGATTGTTGTCGCTCTGATTATCCGGATCCTGGAAATCATACTTCCCATTACTGCTCGCCTGCCAGAAATCAAACGTCACATTCGGGATCGGCTTATGCGTCGATAGATCCCGTATAATGCCATGCATATACGTCACAGTCCCCTCATGCGTATCCTGAATCACACTCTCCCCATTCTTCCTCCAAGGCGCATTCGGGCTCCAGAACGGGCCCAGGATCGCCGCAGAGGTAGGGATGTAGTTCGGATCGTCTGTTTGCACGTAGTTGGCGATTTCGGTTACCAACGATTCCAGGCCTGTGATGTCGGATAACCTGTGCATCTCGTTCCGCTTGCCGTCTGACTCGGCCCAGATCTTGCCGGTCTCGTTGAGGAATTTGACGCCGGCGAGCCATTCTTCGGGGGTGAGGTCGACTTCGCGGGCGAAGTCGTGGAGGTGGCGCATCATGGCGCCGAAGATTGTCTTCATGCGTGGGCTCGTGGCCGGGCCGCAGGTGTCGATGACATGTTGGGTGAAATTGGGGTCGTACTTGTGGGTTGAGCCCATGATTGCGGTATGCAGTGGAATGTTCGAGTGTGAAAGGTACAACGATTTGGGAGAGCTTGAGGAGATGACTGAAGTGCTTGAGATGGTATCTTGCGAGGCAGAGATGAGATGAAACGGCAAGGAAGATGGAAAGCACGACTGAGGGACAATAGAATAGTTATACCTCGTGTTTGTACCCGTTCGCCAGCAACGCGAGCATTAAAAGCTCTCCTCCTCGAGAACACGGCAATTTGCTCGGTGAGGAAGACGACTGGCAAACCATGACGGTCGAGAATTCGCTGATGATTGCCGTGCTTGCCCCGCCGTGAGATCGACGGCGGGGAGGTCGTGTTGTCAGCGCGGAAGACGCAAAAAGTTCGGATGAAGTGGACGGCAAGTGCCAAGCCGCGTAAAGGAATTCCCGGTGGCAGGACGACCAACCTCCTTTCTCTCAGGTAGCCACACCATTCCTGCCACGCCGTGTTGAGGTATATATACAATGTAGAACATCGTGCACTCACGGTCAAGTGAGCGAGTAACGAAGACCAAACTACCCACGGGACAAACAAGACAACATGGCCGATGCACGAATTGACGCCGCGCTTGCAATCGTCGCAGTACCGCTTGACAGGCGTCTCGTCTGGGAGGCGCTGCAAGCAGCAGGCGCAGTGAACGACTTCATCCATGGCCGTCTCTTACCCGAAGGCAACAAATTCCTCGCTGGAGTTGGCGATCGTGTCCTATCGCTGGTCATCACGGAGACCGCCAGGCAGGACGGTGTAACCATCGGTAGGTTACAACATCTTCATCGAAATCTCGGACGCTCTGACGACATCGTTAGGAGAGACCAACATTCGACTCCAGAACCTGGCCAAGAATGAGAGACTCGCCACACTGTGCGACTCAACCGGCCTCACGCGCCTTGTCAAGCTGAGCAATGCGGCTGTCTATGCTGGCGCTGGCGTTGGTACTCGCACGAAAAGTGCAACCATCGAAGCCGTCATTGGAGCAGCTTACCTCCACGCCGGCATCGATTGTGCTGTCCAAGTCATGCGCAACTTGACCGTCATCTGAGACCGCTAGGTAACGTAGACTCCCACTCCAGAAAGAAGAGTGCAATATCCTCCTGTGAGATAACCATCTAGGACGTCTGCGGCTCCATCTGGGCACCCGAGGCCGCTTTCGCGAAGGACCTCTCAGTCCTCCTCAATGTTGGCGAATCTGCGGTCCACGAAAGCCTTCCCTCTGGAAGCCAGGTACATAGGCCTTACCGAGCGGACGACTCTTTTGGCCCATGAGCTTGGCATTCCGTTGGGAAGTCTTTCATGGAGCCCTCTTACGCCGATTTGAGGAGGACTAAGAGGACCGTGACGAGAGCGGCCTCAGGCGCCCAGATGGGGCTGCCTCTTTCGAGGTCGAGATTGCCAGTCGCCGCTGGGTTTGGACTTCGGAACTGAACATGTCCGTATGGACTCTGCCTGGAAAGCAGAGGTTCAGCGGCTGACTTTTGCGAAGGTCTAGCCCAGTCTCACCACTAGACGAGACGAAGTGAGCAGCGTGGCAGGAGGAAGTTGAAGGGGTACGTTGATTATTTGTAAGAGGCGTCCTCACCTCAAGTCACTCATTGCCGTCTGAAAATGGATTTGTGTTGAGCTCAACCTCAACTACGCTAGATGCTATTCAACATGGTGTCGTCTTTCGAAACACGGAAGCACTATTATACAAGCGGTCAGACAATAAATCAATCACTGTCTGATACACTTTGCTCTCTGCCTTCCAACAGCTCGCATCCATGCCCCCTTCTGATGACGAGCACAAGGATCTATGCTCCCCACGATAATGAATGCTTGTGAGTTTTTCAAACGATGTTCGTGGCTCGCATCCTGCAGCTCCCATGAACAGACATCCTCCCCTTCCATCACCAGATCAGGTGCGCATACCTCCTCCACAACCAGCGACCCAGCCTGACACATATGACGGTCGAGGTGATATACGACGCAGGTGTTCTCGCAAGGTCCAACGCCGTCCGAAATTCGACTGGACAAGCGTAGATTGGAACACGAAGGAAGCCGCCGTTGCCGACTGTCAGATAGACCAAAGCCAGAACTTCCGGCAGCGCCCAGATGTACAGCTCGTAGGCAAAGTAGCGAAGTAGTAGCGACCAGCTCCACGGCGTGTTGCGGATGTTGTTGTTGTTGTTGCGGACCCTGGCGGCTGCTGCTCTGTTCTGTGCCAGGATATCTGATAGGAGATAGAGGATAGGGCTGGCAGCCAGTAGCCACAGAGGCTTACGAAGCGTTGAACGAACAGCGTCCAGGTTGATGTGGAGTCTTGCGTTGTTTGTGAGGAGGTCGCATGTGGTTGCTTCGCAGATTGCTAGGGTTGTGCCTTGCTGGAGACAGCCGTTGGGGGAGTCAACGTAGAGAGCGGTGAGGTTCGCCATGTCTTCTTTGCCGAGGGGTCAGTTGAGATGTATGTGTACTGAGGTTTAAGGGTGTGCCAACTGGTATCTGTAGATTGAAAATGAGGAGGAAAGAAAGTAGAATAGCGGACGAGACTTATACGATCGAAAAGTAAGATGCCTACCACGACCCCTTTTACGTGTATAAGACAATGCTTCGCAATCTGACATCGTCCTCTGACGGTGTATCGCCTATGTCTTGGATAACTGTCTCAGCACACAAAGCGATACCGACTCCTCGTGCAAGACAACATCTTGGTCGTCGCCACTGACGTTTCCAAGCTGCGTCTCAGCGTAGATCTGTTGCTTCAGCCCTCCATCGATCGTGAACCAATATCCCGCCTCAGATCAGCAGACGCATCTTTTCTTCGCCATCCACAATCTTGTCTCCACCCCAGACGCCGGCCACAACAGTCCATACCTTTGCCACCACGCACTTGACAACCCACAGTTGCAAACCACATCGTAGCACCCATCAGCAACAGCAAAGAGCCCACGAAAACAGAGAACCCAGCCTCTCCCAGTCGTCATCGCTAGGCATGGCCAGTGTGAAGTGCAAGTCGTCCTCCTTGAGCATCCACAACAGGAGAAAAACTGAGATAGCGAAGCTGTCCAGCGAAATCAGTTTCCAGGACTTGCGAGCTTTCGGCATCAGATTCTCTCCGTCTGCGTGCTGATATGGCCCCTCGTATCTGGTAAACAAGAATGCAACGACCACCAAAGAAGCGTAGAGGATAGCCTGGATGATAGAGTAGCCCTCGATGCAGGCGGTTTGATCCGTGGCCGATGGGTTGCTCACGATGAGGCGGAGGATTGCTTCGGCTGCGTGCTTGATGGTGCTGCCGAGTAGTGAGGTGCGTCCAGACTCGCATGGTGAGGCCATGTCGACTTCGGAGGCCATTGTAGACTTGTAGATGTTTGCGATGTTGTGTCCTTGGAGTGAGTTTCACGCAAGAGTCAAAACCTTTGAAGCTGTCAAGTGAAGAAGTGATGTGACTTTGCCCCGGTCATGTGATAGTGGCTTAGCTTGAATCTCACATGTGATTATCTGCTCGCCTTGGCGGCAACTGGGACCGCGTCTCCGTCAAGCGAATTGCATCCGGTAGGAGCATGGCGCGCAGGAGGAGACCGTGAACTCACATGTACCGTGTAGGGCAGCATGGCAAGATCAACTCTTCCGGTGCTTATGACAAAACTGCTGGAGTCCGAGAACATACTTCGCATTTCGCCGCTCTCTCCCCCAACCGATCACATATCTTGCCTACCCCACGTCCACCATACGAAGCATTCCCGACATCCCGTGCCAGACGGCATATCGGTCCGTGTGGTGTCGCTTGCGCTTCCGCTCAGCCCGCCCGCCATCTTCTGCTTCAGGCCCATGATCCCACGGAGCACAGATCCTGCAAAAATGCCCTGCCTCGGTGGCAAGACACCGCTTCTCCTCCGCATCCACAATCTCCTCCACACGGGCTTTTGGGGGCCAGAAAATCTCACGCATCATCCCGACCACTAACGCAGCCTCCAGGCAGATCATAGCCCAAGTGCCCGCCTCCTCAATCCAGTCCCAACGGACAGCGCTCGGGACGGCAAGGGTGATGCGTACGCACTTCCACTCTTCAAACCAGATGCACAGAACCGCAGCAATGACCAGCAGACTCAACAAGGCCAGTCCATTGAATAACGTCCAGTTCCTCCGCAACCACGTTTGCTTCTCCCCCTTCGATTTTATTCGATTGTTCTGCCACATGTAGCAGTACCACATTCCGGGGACGTAGGGGTTCGTCATCTGGAATAGGAAGTGCGTGATGTCGAGGCAGACAGATTGGTCGGTGACTGGTGAGCTTGGCGTGATGAGCAGTAAGACCGCTTCGATGGTATGCTTGGTCATGTTTCCGAACCAAGAGGTGAGGGCGGACAGGTATGACGCTGCCATGTTTGATTGTTGGTACTTGGTTCGTGAGGTGTCAGGCTGTGGTGTATTGTACCCGTCCAGGGAGCTAGTGTCGTGAAAGACCGTGAAGGTTCTTGGTGGAAGGTTGGCAGCTTGTCGTGAAGAGAAGTCATGAAGTCGCAGTTGCAGCCGACTCGCAGCCGACTCTTCCAAGATGTCGTTCTTGCCATAACTTGAGTCGCTCTTGCCACATCGACCAGTTTTGGCAGACATCCGCGCTCCGAACGGCATGGGCAAGGAAGGAGCGCTCCTCCAATCTTTTCTATGCAAGCAAAGCAAACTAAATATGGGTATCTCAGTATACAAACCCGCCAACGCCATCCACGCGCACTACATCAGCTCAGCGAGCCGGCTTCTTCACTACCCCCTTCGCCTTCTCATCCCTCATCGGACCTTGCCTTGCCGCACCTGCCTTCCGCATCTTAGCCGGTGGCGGTCCGACAAGGATAGCCCTCAGTTTCGCGTACGCCTCTTCCAGCACATACACTGGCCACATCACCAAACCCCAGCCCACCTTCATCGGCAACGCAATTAGCGTACTAACACTCTCCAACAATTTGGCGCCAATGCCACGGTTCTGGCTCTGTCGTGCTGCCTGTGCTGCAAGACTGAGCGTATCCTGTAGTGCAGCGTCAAGATTTGTGAAGCGCTGCTCGATCTGCATCGTCAGAGTCGTAGAGCGCTTCTCATACCGGCGCATTGCGCGCTCCAAACCTTCGAGACGTGGTTCGTAGCGTTTGCGGAGTTCGGTGGAGAGGTCGGAGACATCGTTCTTTTGCGCTAGAGATGTGGACTGCGGGACAAGAGTATGGTCGGAAAGCTTGACTTCCAGCTCAGCGAGTCGGGACGCGAGGGTGCTGATTGTGCTTTTCTCTTCTAAACCAGAGCTGAAAGGGTCATCGAGGCCTGTGACGGTGCGTTGCAGATGCAGTGTTCGGGAGGTGATGAGTCGAATTAGTTGGCGGCAGGGACGGATCTCGGCTGCGAGCAGGAAGATGGAGAGGTTGAAGTCCGAGACCAAACCGGTAGAGGGCACGGAGAGTTGAAACCGGATGATGTGGATGAGGTAGGCGGCTAGGACTGGAAAGAAGAACGTAGATAGCAGAGCAAGGAGTTCCTGGCGGCGGAGCTCTGCTGCTGCTACCAAGCTGCTTGAGCTTTGCGTGGAAGTGCCCTCGGGCTCTCCATCGCACTGTACGTCGGGCTTGTGGGTTGGAGAATTGCCAGCCGAGGACCCAGTTTCCACAGCGGTCTCGTCCGTTTCGATGTCATCAACCGCGAAGTCGTCAAGGTTCGCCACCCGCCTTTGCATCTGCGCTGCGTAGTACCAGTCCCATGGTAGTCTGATGCTCCAATTCATGAATATCGCCGCCAAGCCCAGCAACAGCACATCCGTCACGAACGCACTCCCATTCTTGAACAACAGCCCTGCAACCGCTGGCAGAATCGCAAACGCCAAGGGCGTCGAGTGCCAGTGTGTGACTTCATTCTCGTCTTGTGAAGTTCTTGCTCTGCTCGTGGAGGGGTTGATCAGGTCCTGGGCGATGCCGTCGATGGATGAGTAGCTGAGGATTGAGGAGCGTCTCCGATCGAGGCCCGGTGGAGGTGAGAAAGAGCCATTCAGGTTTTGAGTACTACTCTGTCGTTGAGGAACGCGCTGGCGGGCAGTAGCTGTGAGTGGTGGGTCGGGAGAGCGGGCGGAGGTTGGACGTTGTGGGAGAGCGGGTTTGGTGTCGGCCATGGTGGTGGATTGTTAGGTCATGGAGTAATCCAGGAGTCAAGTCATGGTGGTGTTGAAGATTTACAACGACACGCGACTGCGACTGCAGCCACCGCGAAAGGTACCTTACCGTGACGAGTGCTATTGTCACTCGGCATGAAGTCACGGGGTCCTTGGCATCGAAAGATTGAGTTCCGAGGGCGGGCAGCAACCGCACCTCTTCCATTTGTCAACGGTAAGAGTACGTGTACATGTCTTGTCGAGGACTTCACAAAGACTACCGCCTCTTCTGCTGGACCTGATGATCTCCGACGTCGTGGAACATATCCCGGACTGGGCCGAAGCCATCCCGCGTGGAAAGACGCGTACCTGCATGATGATCTCCTCACTCCAACAGGGCACCCTTGGATGTAGCGCTAACGATCATCGGAGGGCCGACTAGGTCACTATAGGCAGGGTTGGGCAAGAGTATTGCTGTTGCTCCGATATAGTCACTACGGACGTCTCCATAGTCTGGTCAGCCGGTGAGCTTCGCCGATGTGAGAGGCGTCAGTCCATCTCTCCCTCTCATACGATCCTTACTTGCCATTTCTCGGCTTCGTCACCGCAAGAGGTCTCTTCGAGGTGCTCGGAATGAAAACATCCTTTCTCCTCTCGACCTGTTACTCTCCCCTCCTACCTCTTCATGGTCCACTTCCTCTCGCCCTCCTCGGTGTACCCGCCCTTCCCACTGAACTCATCGTCGCTGGTCTCTCCCTCATCCTCGCTCTCGTCATCGTCGTCCTCAGAATCGTCGCTCTCCCCGAAGGAGATCTTCTCGAGTTTCCCGGAGCCGTTGCTGCCAACAGGGATGCTCTTGCCGTCTTCGTCCCACATCTTGGCTGCTGCAGCGAGACGCGTGTTCGCAATCTCGAGCATACGAACACCAAGTTGGGCTGACATCATAATCAGCAAGCACCTATGTTTGAGCGCTGGGCATCTTACCGCCAGTCTCGGTCCGAACAGACCCATCACGCGGGGTTTTATTTGGGTTGACGACGTCCCCCAAGGCCACCACAGCGAGGCGCCACTCCTCTCTCTTGGGCAAAGAATCCACGTCGTCCTTGAGAGCGATCATTGCAGCATTGACGCGGCGGAGCAGAGGTTTGGCTTCTTCCGGAAGGGGTTCCTTCTCGGCAGGGATGGCAGGGCAAGGATGATCTGCCATGATCTTCAGCAGTTCTTTCATGCGCTCGGCCTCTGTCTCGCTGGAATAGTGCTTGCTGTTTCGAGCGTCGGCCTTCTCGCACTTCTTGACGAACTCTGCGAGGGCAGCCTGCTGTTTCACCCTGTTGTTGCGCATGGTGATGATGTCGGTGGGGCTAGGACCTCCTTCATGAGACGCCATGGTCTTGCTCGTCTGGTTCTCGGTCGATATGAGAGATCGCCTTCTCTTTCTCTGAAGAAGAAAGTTGATGTTGATGTGAAGAGGTGGAGGTGCAGAAGAACGAAATTTAGGCAGCGAGAGAAGTGGCCAAAGCTTGGAAGCATGTGAAGAAAAAGGTCACGAGGCAGCAACCTTACGTGAGTTCCACGTGCTGATACACCTCACCTTTCATGGTGGTACTGAGCAGTCTGTTCACCTTTGCCAGCAGAACGGATCTGCATTGGATGTGCTGAAGGAGGAGGCCAAAGTGAACCCTGTCTGCTTCTCCGTTAACGACTCGTTGGCCGCGATCCTGTTCGGCACAGGTGTACAACGACGACCGTACGGTAGAGGAATGGAGTGAAAGAAAATCACCATAGCCTCGAGGTGCAGATTTATGTGAAGATGCGCCTATGGTAATACGTCTGAGTTCGCACCTCAACGCGAAGATGAGAGGGGTGTGATGTGATGGTGTCAAATGATCGACTGATCTTGCGTTCATCTCTTGATCATCGCCCGACGAATGCCCGCAGTGCGAATCAGATCAAGATCCACCTGACTATTCAGCCGAATGGCCAACAAGCTCCCATCAAGTCATGCTCGTTCGAATCATTACATCTCATCCCACGCTCACCGCGGCGCAGTATCCACTCACAAAGGCTGGTTGTTCGCGACGAAGCTGCAAGAACGACAGAGTCAGCAGTTACTCGGCAAGAGGGACACTCAAATTACTCACTTGGGATCACAGATGATCTCACCAACCTTAGCCTGCGGCCTCTCGAAAGTCCATGGGCCCTTGTCGGAGTCGGAGAAGGTAGTGTCTGCACCCAGCAACGTCAGTATATCGCTCTTTCACCACTATCCGTCTGGCGTGGATACGTACCTCTGTTCTCACCCCTGAGCGCAACAATAGGTTGCCCACGTTTATCGTTGATCTGGCATCGCAGCGCGGGATTGCTGTTCACTCCGACGATAAGCTCGAATGTCTGGAAGGGTCCGCTGGAGCCAGTGGGAGAAAGGGTCGTGGCCTCGACGAAGTTCTTGAAGAGCGTCTGGGATCCTAATTCGATCTGCTGGTTGGACAGCTTCGCGATAACGTCGAAGCCCTTCCCTACAAATTTGTCGTCACACACAACCGCGCTGACTGTGACCGGCTCCTCGAAGGTCCAGATACCGCCATCGCCGTCGGAGAAAGTTACCTAAACACAGGCCAGTCAGCAAGGAATCTGAAGGTAGATCTGTGAACGAGCGTACGTCAAAGTTGACACCACGAGTAGCAGCAATCGGCACGCCGGCCTCGTCCAGTACTTGGCAACGAAGAGCTTGGTTCGCCGTGCTTCCGACAACGACCTCAAGGGTGGTGAAAGGACCCTGGGAGCCGGTCGGAGGTTTCTGAGCGGAGCCCAAGACGGACTGGAAGGCGGTCATGGAGGAGGCTCCGCTGTCGTCTTCGAGAATGACTTCGACGGAGTCGGTGCTGTAGCCTGGTGCCGCGCCTCCGCTGGGAGCCGCAGAGGCTGATGCAACCGCGCTCGAAGATGAGGACGAGCCTGACGCGGCGATGGAAGATGCCGCAGGGACCATTGATGAGACTGAGAAACCGGCCACACTGGCGACTGATTGTGCGACGGCGCTGGAGGCTGCCGCCAGAAGGGAGGTGTAGATTGTTGATTGACGCATCGTGAGGAGGGTATGTGTCTCGGTGTTAGCGAGGGTAAGGCGAGGAACGATTGTTATGTTGATTATACTGGTGGTTGATAGAACGAAGAGAAGTAGCGAACGCCTACACTTATATATCTTACCGAACCCAGCGGTCTCGATTCCTCAGACCGTAGGGCTAGCAACGCTTCTGCCTTCACGCGGTTGGTGAAAATAGCTGGAGACTACGAAGCTTACGCCCAGGAGATCGCAAACGTGCACTTTCAGTGGACCTCTCAGCCACCTACTGGATGCCCAGATGCGGTTCGTCTGGGAGCATCCCGCGAGTCGCGAGGCAGAGCAACGCCAATTCGAAGGGTTACACTAGAGAAAAGGACGTATACCAGCAACGGTGTGGAACTTGGCGTCTGATTAAGCTTGGAGGCGTTGTTGGAGCCAAGAGGTTGGTTTTAGAAATTCAGATCAATCAGCATTTAGCGCGTTAGACATGCATCTAATTAAGCGTAATGTTACTTGCTGGGATGGTGTCTGCCCTACGTCCGTAGTTCAGTATAGATGCTTATTGAAATGAAAGGTAACATCTTCGCCCTTCCATGTGGCCTAAGGTTACGAAGAGCTCTCCGGTCGACATCGAGGATACCTACTCCGGTTCGTTCGACAACCACAGCCAGCTCGAACGAGACCCCAGAATACAGTCGCAACATGAGCCAAAAGTGTTCGAGAGCAAGCTGTAGGGTACATGCAAGCAATGCACATGCACATACCACTAGGGCTGAAGATGCGGCCTTCTTCACAAACTTCCGGATGCATGATGTTCACTAATGCAGTGTTATGGTGGTTCGACGATCATCGACCGCACCACCGTCGGACGTGATGTCAAAAGTCGTCCGGCCGATGGTGAAAGTGAAGTTTCTCCGCGTTGCGAATGCTCCTGCAGCATGTTCGCAGGACGTATTCAGGAGCTAACGTCGGTTCAAAACGAGCCAATCATAAGAATGAGTTTCACCCGAGACTTCTATTCCTCTGCTCCGCGATGAATACCATATCGACATGGCTTGAGCACACGGTGTGGCAGCAGCATCTTCGACAGGACATTGGAGAAGTGCCATATTCGACACGAAAAGCTGGATATGTGTCCGCCGCACCCAGGATATCCCCTCGGTCGATCCGCCGCCTCTCCTCGACAGTGGCAGCGGCGAGGGGGCGTACTTTTCATCGTGAAATTTGAACATCAACTAGCGCCGGACGTCCCCGGCCAATGAAGACCAAAATCAAAAAATCAAAACAACGCACTCAACACGCTGCACTTTACTCATCAAGTCCATTGAACTTCTTCCACGCCAACGCAAGCCCATACTACAGGTCACATGCCACATATTCCACCTGTCCTTCGTACACTACCCATCCGCGGAAAATGAATGAACCTTTCTGTAACACGGGAAACCACCGACATGACGCGAGCCATCACCAGGCGCGGCGGACACCGACAGGCACGGCAAGGGTGTGATACCTATCCCAGGAGCTGGTACGTTGGCTCCGTATCAGAGCAGTACCGCTCGTTTTGGATGTGGCGATGTGCTAGCTTTTGTGATTCATCGCCATATTCTTTCTTGAACCCTCAAGCAGCAAAGGCAGATCTGTCTCCACATCAGCTGCGTGTCGTGCTCCCCGAGTGACCAGCGTCTAACGGAAGACGCCGAGAGAATAGGTGAGGTTGAAAGTAGGTTTTACTCTCCACATTCCTTTGTCGCCTTTTGTTGTTGTCTTACCCCTTCTAGTGCCCCTCGCTAGACCCGTCAGGAACAGTCTACTGCAACAAAGAAGTACGCGTTCTGTACATCCAGACTCGACGGCTTTCACGCCCATTCGATCAGTATTAATCTTGTTTCTTTGATCTCTTTACCACGTGGCCGACGAACCACGTCCACCACGCGCGCTCCACAAGCGCTACATTGCCGAAGCGGCCGACGACGTCGAAGCTACTTGTTTTGGCCAAGCGGTTACCGTGGAATCTGACCATGCGGACTGGTCTGAAAGAAAGGCCAACCAAGTTTCTCTTTCTCCAGTGCCTCTGAGGGGCTCATATTACCAGCTCATGTCATTCGTTTGATCTGCTCTTCGTCTTCTCGACACGTACATCTTCTTTGTCGACAAGATGCTGTCATTCGTCACCATCCCGTCGACGCTCGCGTTGTTGTTCCTAGGAGGAGTAGATGCTTTCTGGCGCATGAATTGCGGCATCATTCAAACTAGCCGCGTGGATCCTTTGGTAAACCCTGGAGCAGTGGCAGCACATGCCCATTCGATCGTCGGAGGCTCTAGTAGGTCTTGAAAACATGGTCATGCCTGAATAGCACTAATATATCGCAGATATCGGCGTCAATGCCACCTTCAAATCGCTCCTCAATTCCGAATGCACATCGTGCGAGATTGCGGCAGACAAGTCGGCGTATTGGACGCCCATACTGTACTACCAGTATCCCAACAATACCTTCCTCGAAGTCCCGCATAGTGGCAGCGTTGTCTACTACCTCGCACGTGGACCTAACGCCAACACGGTCATACCATACCCTAAAGGCTTCATGATTCTTACAGGCGACAAAGGACTAAGAAGCTATGACAATTATACGATGACTTGGGGCAATGCAACATACCCCGGAAGACCCATCGCAGATCGCATCAGTTTTGTCTGCCTGCCTGACGGACCGCCGCTGCCCGAAGGTCGATTCATGTTCAATACCACATGCGCAAACGGCATGCGCGCACAGATTGCGTTTCAGTCATGCTGGAATGGGAAGGATTTGTACAAGACAGACAACAGCCACGTCGCATATCTCAACGATATCGATAATGGCATATGTCCGCCAGACCATCCCATCCAGTTGCCGACTCTCTTCATCGAGACGAACTGGGCTGTATCGCAGGTCCCTGGCCAGACTCCACAAGGCCGTTTCGTCTTCTCCCAGGGCGACCCTACGGGCTACGGTTTCCATGCTGACTTCCAGAACGGCTGGGATACCAGTGTACTCGCACAAGCTACCAGGGATTGTCTGGTGCCCGATAACTTCGGCCAAATATCCTACTGTCCAGCATTGCAAGCCAGCCAGACCAACGGCTACCCGTTCAACTGCCCTGAGCGGCCATCTCAAATTGATGAGCCTTACCACGGCCTCTTGGATAAGCTGCCAGGATGTATCACGATCACAGAAGGACCAGAGTCGGCCCCGGCTGCCTCGATGAACTGCGCAGCAAACGTACCGAGATCAAGAATCTTCGCCACAAAAGACTCGACTCCAAGACCAACAGCCGTACCAGTGCCGGGGCAGAACTTCGGCCTCCCGCAGCAAAAGTATCTCGGCTGCTACAACGATAGTGCCAATGCCATCCGTACGCTGAATTCGCTGTCGACGACCAATTATACGGCAATGACCGTCGAGTACTGCCAGGATTACTGCATGCAGAATGGGTACCGCCTGAGCGGTGTCGAGTACGCACAAGAGTGCCACTGCGACAATCTGATCAACCCCACTGCGATCAGCGGCTCCAATCAATGTACCTGGAACTGCGGCGGCACCATGACTTCCGGAAAGGGCACTCAGCAGTTCTGTGGTGGCTTGGGAGTGATCAGCGTCTACAATAACACAGATCCGAACTTCGAAGAGACTGGCGACATGTCGAGTACGGCCGGGAACGCGCAACCCTTCTCGGAGCCGGCACCCTTCGCGTCAAACTATCAGGGCTGCTATTCCGACAACTCCCAATCAGGCCGCACTTTAAGCGGCGCGTTCAGTCAGTCAGGTTACAACATGACTATAGAGTACTGTGCAGCATTTTGCGAGCAAGGTGACAATGGTCTGGGCTGGCAGTACTATGGCCTAGAGTTTGGAAGTCAATGTTAGTGCTCTCTTCACCATGTTATACCACACGCGCGCTAACAAAGTCCAGGTTACTGCGGCAATACTATCTCAGGCGGAAACACACTTCTTACACAGTCCACCACTCCCAACAACGGCACCTGCTCTCAGCGCTGTCCGCGCGCCGGTGCTCAGATCTGCGGCGGACCCAGCGTCATCAGTCTCTACAAGAGCGTGAAGTACGTTCCGCCGGTGAACAAGCCTAAGATTGGAAAGTTCGTATCTAAGCAGTGCTTGCTCGACCCGAACACCAATGGTCGAAGCTTGCAAGGGGCCAGCATGACGAATGCGAAGTTGACTGAAGAATCGTGCGTCAAGTTCTGTCTCGGAAAGGGCTTTCATTACGCTGGGATGGAGTACGGTGCGGAATGCTATTGTGGGAACTCGTAAGTCTATCTCTTCTGCGCGGAGAATGTTGATGAGGCTGACTTTTGTGATAGGATCTTGACGAGCGCCGGTGGACTGCAAACGAGCTGCGACCTGGACAGAATCATGACCTGTGGCGGCGACAGGACTGAGTACTGTGGAGGGCCAGGGTTCATGAGTCTTTACTACTCGGCGACACTTTGAGGATGAGGTGGTTGAGCTGCGGTGTAAACCCTTCTGTTCGTTCTCATATCTCCTTGTTCGCGGATAGCACTTCATGAGCAGATCTATCGCGTTAGAGAGCACTTCTTCGATTTGCAAGGGAGAGAAATTGACTGATATCCTGTTTATCGTAACCTTACAGGGATCCGAAGTGGCTGCATGCTTGGTGCGACCTGATATCGGTCCCAAATACTGCCAGTCGTGATTGGTTGTCCACGTGGTGTTGATCCCGTGAGGTCAGATGAGCATGTGATGTTCATTTTGGCTTGATCTCACTCAAAATAACATCTACTTTTCACAACCTCCCACCTTCTCCTCAACAACAACAGAACCAAAAGTTACCATAACCACCAAAAGGCCTTCCAGTCCTACTACCAATCTTGAGTGAAGGCGATCTACTCGTCATGTAAGTGTCCTTTCTCTGCTGGTGATGAGTGAGCTGACCGAAGCAGGCCTGCACGCTGGGACGATGCCACGGACCGCAAGCTCCTGCTCGCAATCATCCATATAGGAGGATCTGGCAAATCGCAGCTGGATCAGCTCGCCGCCATGATGGGAGAAGGGTTCACGGCTGAAGCTATCCGGTAATCGCCTTCCGCTTGACCACGTTATGAGCAGTAACGACTAATCGCGAGCAGCCAGCGCTACAAGAAGATACGCAAGGACTCTGAGGTACGTCTCGAGACGTTCTCATCTGCGAGATGTTACTGACTAAATGCAGGAGCAGTTCGGCAAGCTCACCACTCCCACGACGGCGACCACGACGACCCCTCGCAAGCGCGGCAAGGCGGCCAACGGCGAGACTCCAAGCAAAAGCGCGACGAAGCGTAAGACTACGGACGTTACGGGTGATGACGACGATGAGGTGGAGGGAGAGTCCCCGAGGAGCAAAAAGCAAAATATCGAGAAGGAGCACGTCTTCGGGGACAGCGACTAGGTCTTCGGAAGTGGGAGAGGCTGAGTCTTGTGGCAGCTCTCACAAACCAGAGGCGGATTGATGCGAGTATGGCATCCGTTTGATGGGGCTGTGATGATGCAGTGCGAACAAGCACTGCTGGTGTTCGTGCTGTGATCATTGCAACGCGGTATAGTCTCACAGATTCTGCGACCGGCTAGGGGCTTTCATCCTCACACTTCCCACTTCCCATTGTCCTCTACAGTTCTGAGCATTTTGTACAAGCAACGGCAATGTCGTTACTACTGATGTGTCAACTGCTGCATCCATGCTCCACATTATTGTGACTGAAACGCCACATCGATGCAGGTCCCAAGCGATTGACGCAGGTCCCTGGTCCTTGTGTTACCGCCGGGAAGTCTTCCCCTATGCATGCTCTTTTAGACGTGTAGAGTGGTTGCATCTGGACCTACCGGGAACCGGTCTGCCTCTTCTCAGGTAGCATTGACGAGATGATATGTGATGAGGCGTGCTGTGACCACGGCAGCAAAGTCCGCTTCGGAGAACACTTTCCACTAGGTAATTGAGCTCTCCAAGTCGATTGAGGTTGAACTCCAATCGTATCCTCAGCATCCTTACTCGCCGTCTAACTCACATCTTATCCTCACTCCAAAACCCCACCTACCTTAGGCAGCACCTGCACGAGGTAATGGAGGGCAACCTCACTTCATCTTTGCTCCATAACCCGAACATCCTGCCCCTCTCCTCTTTCACATCTACCTCAACCTTCTCTCACGACCTCTGCCTGCTCTCATCAGAGATTCAAACCTTCGAGAGCTTCCATCTCTTCACAACAACACACTCAAAGATATCATCAACATGGTAAGCACTGATGGGCCTGCGGGTTGTTCTTGTCGGAGACACTGCTGACCCCTCGAATGTGTAGGGCAAAGGAACCATCAACTGGGATAGTGTCGAGGCGTGGCAGCGTCTCGTCGCAAGCATGTAAGTTCACAGCCCTCCCACACCCTCCAGATGTGTCTTTTGTCTCTTACGTCTCTTGGAGAATATGTCACGACCACCTACTGACGTCGAACAGCATTGCCACCGGCGTGAAGGTCTCTTTTCAACTTCAAAACTTAACCTCGATTCGTGCTAGCTAATCATCTCCGCTCGCAGATCGACCTCCGTGCAGCCGCGACCTACTATGGTACCACGTACGACACCCTCGAAAACCGACTCCGTCAGACCAAGAAGGATGCTGCCGCCCTGAAAGCTGAGGGTTCTGACGCGGTACCGGTCACGCCATCCCGCCTCAAGTCCACGCCCTCCACCCCGCGCACCAAGACTCCGAAGAAGAGCGCACTCGAGAGTTGGTTCTGATTCGTTTCCATGCTCGAGAACAGTGCTGACTGAAGCAGCGGTGACCAACGGTCGTGTCTCCAAGCAGTCTTCTACGAAGAAGAAGACCATCAAGCAGGAGACCACCTCCGAGGCCACGACTCCCGCAGCTGAGGGCGGCAGCAGCTCGGACACTGCGGCTGTCGATACGCCTGTGGACAACGACAATCTTGGCCTCAGCTTCGGTATCGATCATACCATGGGCTTCGGGCAAGGTGGCGACTCTAACGGTCTTGGCGACGGGTTCGAAGACCCATCGTTCTTCTGAGCGGTCCATGAGGTGTCGAAGAAGTATCTTGAGCACGGAGATGAGTGGAAGGAGGCAAGACTGACGGAATGATTTTGACATGATTATATGATTATGCTGGGCACGTGGAGCCTACATGACTGGAAGAGGCATCTTGACGTGGTAACACTGGGCCTGAGATCAAGTACTTAGCGAACGGACATGAAGTCGTGGATCGGCCAAACAATTGAAATTGAGCATTGCTTCCATATCTCTCACGGCATCTGCGTGCCGAAGAGAGTGCTTCCATATATCGGGCCGTAAGCTACACAACTCTGAGCGTGTTGTCAGCCAGTTGAGGCAGGTTGCAGGCCGTGAGCTGCCCAAGTTCGAAAATGAGCTGGCCCCGTTCGAAAATGATCCTCATCCTAATCCACAACCGAACAAACATAATTATTCGGTTTAAGATGATTGCTCACATTGACCTGCTCGTCGATCAAGTTAAGCGATGGTCAAAGTCCGTGGCTGCCGCAGTGCAACAGAGGATATGCATGCTCTTACCAGGATTCGCGCCACCTCCGGACCACGCGCCGTAACGCCAGAGCAATCAATAGAGACGTCAGAAGACTATCGTAGGGACAATGTAGAGTTTGTTGGACTCGTTGAGAACCTATCAGTCGCGTACTCGTTCGCATCGGTAGCCATCGCTCATGAAGACCATGCCGTTGCATCTCAATCTCATGCGTCTCATTCGGTATCCTGGTCGTTTCATTCCCAGTAACATACCGTCAACCTCACCTCACAACAGGCAGCAGTCCGCCCAAGCGTGACCACATGCTGAGCGTAGTCGCTAACTAGCGTACCCAGAGCATTTTGAAATTTGTGTCTTCCACAGACTTCCACAGCTTGACATCTTCACCTCACACCAACACACCTTTTTGCTGCGAGTCGTAGCATAGCCCTCACGTAAGTACTCTCACATGCTCATCGATCGTGAGTGCATTACCGGGCCTCATCCTCGGAGACACGGTTGCCGTTTAGAAGACGTAGTGAAGTCACTGGAGTGACGTTTACCACATCAAGCTGACCCGGATTCTCGAACCAGCATCACCAAACCCAACCCAACCCACCAACTCACCACGATGCCACCAAAGGTCAAGACGAACTGGGACGCCGCGATGCACGAAAAATTGCTCATCGCCATCACCACCACCACGCCGTTCAACAAGAGGGACGAGGCCACCGCGTCGAAGCTCTCCGAGTTGCTTGGTATGTCAGAAACCTCGTGCCGTGCTCACTGGTCACAGCCAACTGACGTCTTTTCAGGGAAGGCGGGACCGACGGCCGATGGGATCTACCAGCACCTTAACGCCCTGAAGAAGGCCAACGGTGGTGGAGGTTCGGCTGCTGGGTCTCCGGCCAAGGCTGCGGGTACGCCGAAGACGCCACGTACGCCGAAGCCCACGAAGGGTGCGATCACGCCGAACAGTGGTACGTCGTGACCACATCGTCTTGATTGCAGATCGAAGACTAACAAAACCCAGTCAATAAGCGCAAGGCCGATGCCATGAGCGAGGGCGACGATGATACAGAGGCCGAGGCCGCCGATGTCAAGCCCCGCGCCACGTACGACCGCAAATCCAAGTCAGCCACCCCTGGGAGATACTCTGCTGCCCTCGCTGCCCTCGATAGTGAAGATGATGGTGATGAAGAAGAAGCGACACCGAGAGTCGACAGCGCGGCTGAGGGGGACAAGCGCGCCCGCTACGCGGGCGCTGACGACAGCGACGTCAGCGACTTCTCGAAGATGGTGCAGTAGGCCGTGCTTCCGTACGGAGTGTGGTTGCTTGATCGGAGTGATGGTGGATTGGAGAATGAGCGAGCAGTAGGTGGTCAGCATCTGCGGCGTGTGGTTGCTTTACCGGAGCGTTCGTGGGCTGGAGAGCTGGTTGGAGAGACTTCTTCGGCGTGATGACATGGCGGTAGGCAAAGCGATTGCATCGAGAGCGGAGGCGTGAGACGGGCAGCGACTTTGAGACTGACTCTTGCTGCATAAGTCCCAACATGCATACCTCCTTACCCACCACATCAAATAGTCAAACTGTTGATCATCATCCAATCATCCCCCAAACAATCCTTATTCTCCAACACCTTCCTATCCGGAAACCCCGTCCCCTCCAACGCCATCTTGATCGCACACTTCGCCAGCCGGTCCACCCCAATGACCGGCACCACCGCCTCGCTCAACAACGTCGTCACCGCATCCCCTCCCGCAAGCACCGTCCCCGGTCTGAGCGCAATCGCCTCAAAACACCTCTTCCCGCCAATCATCTCCGAATTATCCGCAATATCAAAGATCCCTTTCTCCGCCGCCCCTTTGATCTTGCGACTATCATTCCACATCCACAACCCCCGGAACTGATCCTGCTCCGCGCCCCACCCACTCACGAAGATGAAGCGAAACGGGAACTTCTGCTTATTCGGCGGCGCGTTCGGGTCCAACTTTGTCGCTAATGCCGCGGCAAACGCATTCGCTGCTTGAATCGGGTAGTGGATCCATACCATCTCCGCTTCTTCCTTCTTGCCTTTGTAGGTGGCGTAGGTGCGGCCGCCGAGGCACCAGATGCAGCCTTCGATCTTGTAGGCGGAGAGTTTGTCGAGCAGGTGCTCGGGATATTGGGAGAAGTCGGTGTGAATGAGTTGGACTACTTTCTTGTGGGTGGAGTATTTGGTGGGGAGTTCGTGGCGGGTGAGACAATAAATATGCGAGATGTAGTTGTGTTTGATGCATTGCTCGAGCATCTCGGTGCCGATGAAGCCGGTGGCGCCGCAAATGAGGATTTTCATCGTTGTGGTGGTCGTGTGTTGTGGATGGTATGGAGAGGGGGTTGGGATGAGGTGGAAGATTGCTTCGGAGCTGTTGGTAGCTCTTGAGCTCTCGCTTCTGAACGACTTACTGATTTCCTGCTACAGGCTGTGCCGCTGGCTAAGTATGCTACGCAATGGACAGAACGTGTGATGCTCCACGTATTCGCTGGATGATTGTCACAAGATTACCGAAAGAAGAGCTGAAGTGAATGCAGGTCGCCAGATTCGTGCCTGAGTGCCTGAATCTTCGCCACGTCTATATCTTCACTGTCTTCCACTTCACGTTGTTCTTACAATCTAGCCCATCTACTATCAATCATTACCTTATGTAGGGATTAGTCTCCTTTGCCGAAGCGTTCCCAGCATCAAGCTTCACAGAGCAAAATGAATACCATGAGGGGATATCGAAAGTGGTAGCATTGACCCCTAGCTTACCATGATACGTACAGGAAACTATGAAGAGCCAGATCTCCCATGATGGTGAAGTCCATGATACATGACCAGCCAGTGTTGTTGGTGGCGGTGACAACATCCTGCACGAGGTGTTGGTGTTGTTACTGCTTTGTGTGCTACCCAAGATCCACTGAAACAGGCGACACACTCTCAGACGAGGACATCCGACCAGTACATCTTAGTCTGAGACACGAAAAGGGGTCGCGGTAGGCATCCTGTTTAAGTATATGTTTCATTTCCTCAGCGGCTTTCATTCACCTGCAAGCACTCCTCAACCGAGTCACTGGCCATTTGGCGCACGTACGAGCAACATCTCTACCTTCCGACCATACCGTACTCCATACCAGCAGTCTATTGCGTTCTACCAAAAGACATGGCGACCGTCTGAATCCTCTACCTCGAGATCTTCACCAGCTCCAGCGATAGATATTCCGTATTCCTTCGAGTGTGTTGTCTATGCGTAAGACCAACAATTCAACACTGACAGCTGTACGCTTTTAGGGCAGCGAGTCTCAGGCATGCGCAAGTATGTCTTAGACAGCCGAAAGGGGCGGTCTTCGCATTTCTGCTCGACACAAACGTAAGCTCTTGATGACTCCGATCTCTTCTTCACAACTATACCTCACTCTGCATTTGTTCTTCTCGCATCAGGACATCAACGACAATATTCCTCGACTACTCCTTCTACGACCATCAAGCTTCGCAGACAGACATGGCGATCCGCATCCACGACTACATTCGATACCTGCACCACAATCTCTCCCGCAATGATCCTATCAGTCATCGAGATTACATCCTTCTCATGAATCTTGTGGACTACCTCACATTCGGAGATCTCGGAGCCCGTGTCAACAAGAACGCACTCAAGCAGACGTCCAAAACGGCTGTGTGCAATCTCCTTACCGACGAAGACAAGATTCACATCAACACGGCGGAGAATGTGATGCACGCGGAGATGGCCATCTGTGTTTCGATTATCAGTTTCGCCCTCAAGAAACCCATCAACGTCTCCATGACACGCAGCTGGCGCGGGATGTACGGTGTCATCAACATTGCCGCCGACTTCGACAAGCCAACACTGAGATCAGTTGTGGTCACACTGGCACAGGCTTTGCTCTTCGCAGTTTCCCCAGTGGTTCTGGCGCTGTCGTACTTGAGCATCAAGAATCACTCCTCTGTGCTGCTTGCCTGCCCTTGTGAGTTCGGGGAGGGTGGTGACGATCGCGACGATACTCGCTCTCGGCCTTCAGGTACTTGTGTGACCTTGCAACTCGTCTCTGCGGGGTTTCTTCTCGGTTAAAGCGACGCCTGTTGTAGCTCAAGAGCTGCAGCCGGTTTGTGAAGAGTTCGGCCACGCCTGCTGTGACAGATGGAAGGGGAAACTTGGGAGAGCGGTTCTGCAAAGTGGAGAGGCTGAAGCTCATTCAGAACCAGGCGGCTAGGAAACGACGCAGAACGACCTTACCAGAGATAGATGAGGAGCCGTTGGCAGTGGTTCGTGAGGAGAATCCGGTCGATCTTTCGGACGGCGCTATACGACGAAGTGGTATGCCTTGTGTCTCGGCTGCCTGCAAGTCTGGAGCCGAGTGGTAGTGTCTCCATGTACCTATTGCAGATATGTCCATAGCAGTCAACAGCTTCTTAGCCCACACCACCAGAAAATAAGAGTGATCGCATTCACCACGCTGACCCCGGTCCTGAGATGCATGCGCGGTACGTGAATGTCTGGCCAGCCTTCTCATGGAGCGAATGTGGCTTCTTCGCGCTGCATGTGAATGGTTGATTGCGTCGTGCTCGACACCTTTCTTCCGATCACTAAAACTCCTTTGTTTCTCTCCCCTCTTTCCTTACAATACAACACAATCCGACCTCACCTGTCCGCCAGCCTTTGAACCGGACCCCGATCCATCACAAGAACCGTCGGCCAGCGAGCCACAGCCAAGCGTCAGAAACGACAAACTCCCCTCAGCTCAACAACCAGATATGGCAGACTTCTCCACGTCCAGACATGTCGCCGGAAAGTCTCTCAACGCTCATGACCATGGCGATCGTCGACTCCTCATCTTCGTCCACACCTGTATCAAGCAGACCCCGATCACTGCGGCATGCCACTCAGCACTCTGCAAAGTCCTCACAGACGAAGCCAAGATGAACATGAACATCAACGAAGTCCGTGACAACATCGCCATGGCCATCGTCTTCGCCGTCGCGATTCCAGTTATCGACCTTGTTTACGGCGCCTTGTTCGGTAACGATCGTGCCATGCCGAATGGAACCCGCATGCTGGACTTCATCCGTCAAATCGTCCGCGAGTTGCTGCTGGTGGCGGTTCCCTGGATGTTGGCGCTACTCTACCTCACAGTCGGCGACGGAGCTGTGAGGATCTCTCTGTACGCTTGTCCTTCAGACTTCAGCCATGCGCTCGACATCGCTTTCAATGTCGTACAAGCTGTGCAGATCATGCGGTACTTCACCGGGTTGTTCGGGTGGCTGTGAGGGGGGCGTGTGTGGTACCTTTGAGGCGGCATATAACCGCATCGTCTGATGTTGTCCCTTGTCTGTGCGGATGGTTGCTTGCATAGCTGGGCGTGACGTTGAAGACTGCCGGCTAGGGCGGTAGAGAGAAAGATGGACGATTTATAGATGGGGAGCGAGGCGGCTGGTTGTTCTGTAGCGCTTGTCAGTACCCCTTCGGGTAAAGCCAGCAGTATGTGCAGTGTGTCCAAGTAGCAATGAGATATTGCGCTTAGGCAGTGCGTCCACCACGTACCGAAGTGGCTTCATCTGAGTTGCTTGCATTCTCACTGCTATGGCAATTCAGCCTGTGCGAAATCTTACATTTGGCTGACGTAAAAGAGCACAGGACAGAAGTTGCTCAACGGAATTCGGTAGAGGAGAAAGATGCCATGCCATCAAACCCAGTGAAGTGGGTGAGCTGCCTTCGCGCGGAAGCCGTAAAGTACGCACGGCTGACGCTAGCTGAGAACTGTATGTACTTCGCCAGGGGCCAGGCTGCGGACTTTTGATCTGGTTTCGCGTTCCAGTAAGTCAGAGGCAGGTTTCACATCAACCTTGTACGGCGCAATAGGCACATCGTCATGCAGGCACCAAACCACCTCCTTCGGCTGACCTAGCCACTTCGACACCTCAACTGCGAACTGCGCTGCTGAACCGTCGTAAGGCCGTCCATTCAAGTTTGCACGCCCAGCAATGGCCTGAATCAAGAGGTCTGGTTTTGGTCCAATGATAGCGTGGATTCCGCTGTAAGCGCCTAGGTGGCCATTCCAAAATACTGCTTTGTCGCCGACGATGAAGTTGTAGCTCAGTTGCCCACCATCGAAATTGGAGAACACGTGACCGGCGCTCGGGTCCACGTAGTCGATGAAGGACTGGGTTCCCTCATCTCGGTCTTCGGGAGGTATGTGGTCACCAAGCCGAAGAAGGCCATATTTCATACCCATGGTGATGTCGAGGGTGCAAGCGTATTCGCTTGCTGCTCCAGTGTAGACCTTGCCAGATCTGTGAAGCCTGCTATTATTTCATAGAAAGACTCTACGATAAAAAGTCACCATGCTCGTATCAGGTAAGTCGGTATTCTAACGGACAATATTGCCTGAGCCCATCAGATCTTGCGATTCTCGGAGTCCAATCTCTGTGGCGTCTTCAGGCCAATGGCTTCGATCGTTGACACAATCCAGCCGATGAATGTGAGCATGGCTCGGACGACCATGATCTTCGCCCGCCCCCATGAGTTACTGAGGTCCAACGCGGTCATCTGTTCGCTCTTCTTCACCATGTCGAATGCTCGTTCACACATCTCCTTGTCGAATCCTTGCACCAACGACGAGCGCTCGTCGTCCGTGGGCACGCTACCTTGAAACCTGGCCCCCAATAGACTGTCCACGAGGTTACCAGCGTCGTTCAATGCTTGGTTGGCACCCATGCCTCTGCCTGGCGTCATCGGGTGTATGGCGTCTCCGATGAGAACAACGCCCGAGTTTTCTGCCTTGCCGGCACGCCAGTCAGTCGTCGGCTTGAAAGAGCTGGTCAACAGGCCCGTTCGCAGATTGCTCGATGCCGAGCTGAAGATGGTGGGTAAAGAATCTCCAAGCTTCAGACCGTGGCGTGCATAGTCGATGAGTTGCTGCAAGATCATGTTCTTGTCGTCTCCGCATTTCTTCAAGATTGCCTGGCCTCGCGAGGCGGGTAACATGACCGACCAGAACAAGGTGTGATCATCGTCCTCCTCCTGCGGTTGGTGACGTTCCCGTCCTAGGAGCTCTGGGTGACTGTAAACTGAAGCGAAACCAGAGATATTGTCGCCGCCAAGGAACAGAACGGATCCGCAGTCGAGCAATGACCGGGGCAAGTTGTCACGTATCTTCGCTGTGATAGTACCGCGTGCTTGTATCAGGGTGAACCCCTTGAGCTTGATCTTGTTGTTCAGCCCAGCTTGTCGATTGATTTTGCTGCCGCTCCCATCTGCGGCGATCAAGATATCTGCGTGAACAGAATCTTGGTTGTGGAAGTGGATGGTTACGCCGCCAGCATTTTCAGCCCCGAGCTTGTAGCGGTCGAAGTCATGACCAAAATGGATCCGCTCCTCCGATAGTGGCCGCTGCAGAAGCACATGGCGTAGTCCAGTCCGAGGAATCGGTCTGCCCTGTGGATACAGCTTGACGCTGGACAAATTGAGGCACATATCGAAGGTGTCCGGGTTGACCAGAGCAGGTGCTTTGGCAGCGTCACCACCCCACATCTTTTGAAGGCCGTTCCATGTGTCTTCGTTTGAGACAGTTTTCAGAGCGTTGAGGCCCGGGAGGCCGATTCGTAGCTGATATCCTCCTCGTTCCAGATCGTACGCGATGGTATCCCGTTCGTACAATTGAACATCGTATCGCAAAGACGGATCTTGAAGCAATCCATTCGCCGCAGCAAGCCCAGATATTCCTGCTCCGATAACAGCGACTCTGATCTTCATCTGCCCGTCAGCAAGCACCTTTCTGTTGACGTTGGTGCCACTAGATGGAGCAGGCATGGTCGGCGTCGTCACGGCGTTCCGAACACAGCGCCCACATTGCAGTAGAGGTGGCCATGCTAGTAATAGTAGCCCTCGTCTACGTTTGCTTGTTCACTACCCCGACCTTTGCTGAGTACCCCACGATGCACCCCACAATGGATGTGAAGTCTTGACTCGGAATGGGCATGGTCCGAAGATGCCGATGACCTTGTCCTGCACTGCAAAGGCTCTGCACAATGATGGCGTCCGGTCCGGGAACAGCAGGTGACGTCCCGCGTTGCAATTGGTTCGCCTGTGACTTAACGTGTGTTTTCCTTTCAGTTGCCAAATTGCTCATGCAAACATCGATCTTCAGTCGCTTATAGCAACATACAAATATGAAGGACAATCGCCTCCAGTGTAGACGATGTGCCTTCCCACGTTGTGGTTGACGATACTTTCGCCTAATCCAACAAACTCCTCGATGATGGGAGTGGCGCCCTTCAATTCTAGCCGAAGACTCTCGCCCGCATCAAACACGATGCCGCCAGGCCAGAGATGGAAATCGAGTTCGTCGATGTTGCCTTGCTATAGCTTTTGCTCTGTATCATGCGGATGCCATATTTATGCATCAGACATGAGCCTCTTATACTCGATGTCGTCGAACCCCGGAAGGTCTTCGTGCGTGATTGCTCGGTGTGAAGCTCTTAGTCGACCATTCGGGCCAGTGTGCTTGAATATGTTCATGTGAGGAATGTCCGAAGCACAAAGGTCGCCAGGTAAGTGCTCAAAGGGGATGTTGTAGTAGTACAATACATTCCCTGCCGAGTCCAATTTACGAATGATCGCATACACATCCATGTCGTCGTGGTCAGGTGTTGCCATGAACAGTTTCAAGGGAGAGAATCCGCAGAGCTCTGTGTATCGTTCGAACTTGATGTTGAAGCTAGCGCCAATGTCGACCTCACTCCGGTGGGTTGCTGCATCGTACTCCTTGCTACTGCGCGAAGACGGTATGCTGGTCTGCAGGGTCTCGCTCGAACATTCGAGGTAAAACTTTCGATAGGTAAACTCGGGTGGCGGGTAGGCTTCGGCGGGTCGGTTGACAACAGACGCCCGGTTGTAGCCGATGAGAGAAAGACGAACACGAAGTGTTTTCTCTCACCCGTTGTCTCGTCCCAGCATGTAGTGGTCAAAGAATCTTTGCAGATCGTCGACGTTCTCCGGTTGGTATAAGTCATGCCACTCCTGTGTGGTGGTCCAACGCAGCCTGTAGTACTCTTAGCTTTCGGTTTGCTGGAGAGCATGAGTGTGATGCCTTGTACACACCATTGCTGATGACTGCCCGCAAGCAGGAACCCTTTGACCGAGCCCTCAGTGTGCAATCCAGTGGAATAACTAGCAGTGGCGTACAATGGCACCTGGATATTGCGCAGTTTGGGCTTCTTATCATCCCAGTAGTCGTTGTAGAGCGGGTACTTGTCGACCATAGCCGCTACATTCTCGCGCTTGTTTTGCCCTAAGATCAAGAAGTGTCAGTATTGAGTACTCACTTCAATTGGACGGAAAGGGAGTCTGACCACCAAAGAACCCGGTGAGCGCATCCCAAAACGCATGGTCGGGAATGCCACCGCGACCAATGCTTTCTCGGTAGAAGTCTCCGAGCCCCTCCCACGGAGCCATGCAACGTAGATGAGGAGGCTGCTCCGCAGCAATAAACCTGCAAAGAGTTCAGTTCGCTGTTGACACCATACTACAAGAGGTGAAAGAAGGCGAACCATTGGGTAGTTCCCAGCCATGAGTTCCCGGCCAAAGACCAAACGCAAGGCGTGGCACGGCGATGCCTCCAATGGAGATGGTGATCTGCGACATGGCTAACAGGTTCGGGAGGGGCTACGGGGGTCTCAGAGTTGTGTAGATGGTACGCGTGTGGTCGACCGCAAACAGGGGGAGGGCGGGATCCCCACCACGCCAACTACGCGACCATCGCGTATACGATGCACAAGGCGCCTGACGGCAACAGCATACGGCAGCGTGAAGACGATGATGAAGCTAATGTCGAATCCAAGCTCTGGAGCTTCAAGATGTTCGTCTGGAGTCGGGCGCGGGTTCCAAAAGCCCGCTCACATACCCTCCCCGTTTGCCACTCATCCTCTGTATCGCTGGAGTCTTTGTACATCATAAGCTTTCCCTGTGAAGCTACTCCATCATGGCCGATGCGGCTCAACACTTCAGCATTCCCGTCGAGTACGCGCCTAGCGGTAGGGATTTAGCAAACATATGGATTGCGTACGGACCACCATCACGTCACATCCTTCCAAAGGGATGGACGAAAGATCCGGGTAGGAGGCCTCTTCCTACTAACATGATTTGGGAGAAGGACATCAAAGTGCCCTTGAGAGATGGCGTTCACTTATTGGCCGACATCTTCAGCTTCCGACGACAAACCAGTTCCTGCTATTATGCCGTGGAGTCCGTATGGAAAGACTGGCACAGGTAACCACAACTTCCACATACATGGAGTGGGCTGTTTATGCTGAATACTTCTCACAGGTGTGCAGACTCTCGACTTCATACCCATGAGAGTAGGCGTTCCTCGTCACGCCACCAGCGGGCTTGAAAAATGGGAGGCTCCCGATCTAGCGGAGTGGATTCAGCGTGGTTACGCGTTGGTCCATATCGATGCCCGAGGTAGCTTCATGTCTGAGGGAGACTTCGCGTTCTACGGCACGCAGGAAGGGCGAGACGGCTACGACAGCATTGAATGGATCGCGGAGCAGTCGTGGTGCAACGGCGCCGTGACCTTGGATCCCTCATGAAGTGGGCGCCCAACCATGCATACCCGCTTCCAACAGACAGCAGCAAGGAAGTCCGCCAGGCTCTGGACGCAGGCTTCCGCCACTTCAACACCGGAGACCTTTATACCAACAACTCAAGTGCTGCAGACGTTTTCACAACGTCCGGGCTGAAGCGTGACGAGCTGTTCTTCAGTCTCAAGCTCAATACTTACAAGGCTTTGGGCTGCCAAGGCGCGCAAAGTATGGTCGACAGCACGAGCAGAGAGATCGAGCGATTTGGCCTTGACGGCTACGTGGATCTCCTTCTGCTACATTTCCCACCGCGAGGACATCCTGGCAACCTCAGCAACCGCGAGGCATGGCGTGTGTTAGAAGAGCTCAAGGACTGAGGATTGGCTCGAATCATCGGAGTATCGAACTGGTACATTGTCCCCGTTATCAATGCTCAAGAGACCTGCAGATCGCTGACTACTATGTAATGCTAGGTCGCTGAAGGATTACAGTTGCATTATGGATGCCTCGGATCTTCGACACAAGATTCAGGCCAACGAGTACGAGTTCAATCCATTTCTGCTAAGTGACCCTGATTTCCAGGCGTTGCGAGCCTTTGAAATCAAGCATGAGATCATCAACATGAGTGAGCTCTACTGTTCTGCTTATCAGGCCTCCTTCTAATCACGATTCAGACTATGGAGTCTTGACCGTTCTTAATGGCAAATTGCCAACCGCAACGACGTCTGCCCTCCTAGAAACCTTGAAGGCGCAGTCGAAGACAACGGGTCTGTCGTCAGCCGAGCTGCTGCTGAGCTGGGCAAACGACCGCCTCGACGGTGTTGTGGTGTCTTCCACATCCCGGAGTGATCGTGCAGTTGAGACGGTAGCCCTCTTCTTGTCGGATCATCCAACGCGCTTAGCGGATGGTGTCTATGACCAAATAGAACAGGCTGCAGCTCGTGACGGGTTTGAAGGCAAGGTATTCTATAAGCATCGGCACATGGAAGCCGTGGTTGCGGCTTAGCTTTGGTATGTCTGATGCGTTGTCCGCACCAGCAATTATTGTTTACTGCATGGCACGACGTCATGCAGGCCTTCATGGAAGACCTCGGTATGTGATCTGATCAATTGTGGCTATATACTCTACCGCTCTCATAGAGTTCTTTCCCGCATCCCCACCACATCTCGACTTCACAAAGGCTTCTTTAGCTCCTCTTGCCCCGCCTCCACCATTAAACTGTTCTTGCTAATTCGGAAGCGCAAAGGAGTGGCTGCCTTATGCGGCCTCCCCACATCTGAGTCTTGCGAGTACGGAGGTATTGCGGCTGAGGCAAACGAACCTATGCTTTCGACTTTTCTACCATACACATAGCTAGATGCTCAATTGTGCCAGTGGAAAGCAGTGTGCGAGTACGAACAATGGCAATGAACGTGTCCAGTTCGCAGGTATCAACACCGCCGCATCAGGTCATCATCGTGGGCGGCGGACCAGTCGGGCTGTCATGCTCTATCCTATTGTCGTTGCGAAACATCCCGCACATCTTGTTCGAACGCCACCCTGACACTTCGATTCACCCCAAAGCATGTGGCATCAATCAGAGGACGACCGAGATCTTCCGTGTTATGGGTATCGAGGAAGAAGTGTACCAACATGCGGCGCCAGATACAATCGCTGGCCGTACTGCTTGGTACACTGGATTTGGACCGCATGGCCGGGAGTTGTACTCCCGCGATGCATGGGGTGGCGGCAAATACGCTTCGGAGTACGCCTCTCACAGTCCCTCGAAGTATTGCATCATGCCTCAAATTCGCCTCGAGCCCATCTTAAAACGGCGTGCCGTCGAGCTGAATCCACACGGCATCTTTTACAACACGGAAGTCCTGGACTCGTCTAATGATGAAAGTGAGGGCGTGGTGCGTGTCATCGTGCAATCACGTTCGAACGGAGAAAAGCGCGAGTACGTAGGACAGTATGCGATTCTTGCCGACGGGGGTCGAATGTTCACCGACAAATTGGGCGTTCGTTGGTCTGGAGAAGGCGAGTTGTTCGATATGGTTACAGCACACTTCAGCTCTCCGCTTCGCTCCCTCCATCCGGACCCCAGAAACTTTATGACGTGGTTCTCGAATCCATCTATGGGTGGCAGTACGCGGACAGGCTACTTGTATCAGATCGGGCCTTGGCCGTCGATGAGGGAAGAGGACGATGAGTATGTGTTTGCCTGCGGACGCGCTACCGATGATCCGGACAGTTTCGATGCCGAAACCATGGTTGCACGTCTACGGCGGACTCTCGGTATCCCGGACTTGCCCATCAACATGCTGACATTCAGCCACTGGACGGTCAATGCCCTGTTCGCAGAGCGGTGGCGTGTCGGTCGCATTTTCTTGGTAGGAGATGCAGCACATCGCATTCCTCCTTGGGGAGCACTGGGTATGAACACGGGCATCCAGGACGCCCAGAATTTGATCTGGAAGCTCTGTCTGGCGTTGGAAGATCCCAATAAATATGATAGACTCCTAGATACATACCAGACAGAACGCTTGGAAGTTGGGAAGCGCGTTGGTTTGACTAGCCTGGAGAACATGCGCCGACACAGTAATTTGATTGACACCGCAATCGGGATCAGTGAGAAGCAGACTGCTCAACAGAATTGCGCTGAAGTTGACGCTTTCTTTGACCCTGCACATCCCGACTACGCGGGCAAACGAGCGGCGATGGAGATGGCAGCCAGGGAGCTAGACTCCGAGTTCAAAGCACCTGGCTACGAAGTTGGATGGTTTTACCCTTCCGTGGACAGTGGTTCTGAGCGCGGAAAGACTCACGGAGGCCAGCAGCATCCCGACGGCACGCTTGTGTACGAATTCTACCGACCCTCCACCATCCCTGGTCATCACTTACCACATGTGTGGGTCGAACGGGACGGCAAGCAATGCGCCCTTCGCGACCTTCTCACCTTGAAGAATTTGACTTTGATTGTCGAGCATGTTATAAGAGTAATGGACAGCCGTGTGTCGGTGGTTGTTGTCGGCGCAGACGGCTGGACAGACATCTCTGGTACATGGGAGCAGGTGCGGGGCGTTGGGGCGTCGGGCGGAGTGCTTGTCAGACCAGATGGCATTGTAGCCTGGCGTGGACTGTCGAGTGATGTCGAAGCACAAGTGGATCGCATCTTGTGTGCAAAGAGCGAGGCAACGAGAGTCAACGGCGCAGCCTATCAAGGTAGAATATAGGCTCATGCTTTCCGCTGCAGGCAATACTATCAAACAACGCACAAGCCATCTGTATTCTCCGGACTGAAGATGATGTGTCAGAACTGTAAGGAGGTCCTCCTCCGGCTTTCCTGTATCATGTAGGAGATGCACGACAGCAACAGCGATGGTGAATCTCTGCTACCCAATGATACAATACATGCTATACTAGACTCAAACGCGGCTCCACGAGGTTGCGAATGCCACATCATTCCTTTGGAGTATCAACTCGTTGGCGAAGCTTGCACATGAAACTCTTTCGCTTGACACACCAGATGTTCTGATAATCGAACTTGGTCTCCATCGGCTCAAAGTCGTATCTTCGCACAAGCTCAGGAAGCAACTTGACCATTTCGAGGTGCGAGATATGCTTTCCAATGCAGGTTCGTGTACCAGCCCCGAAAGGAAGATAGTCGTTCTCCATTGCAGCAAGCTGTTCCGGCGGAGTCACCGCAGGATCCCATCGCTCGGGTCGGAAGACATCCGCATCACAGCCATAGATTGAGGTATTCGTATGAGCCACCCAAGAGTTGATACCAAGGATAGTCTATCCGAGAATACGTTAGCACAGATCGGCAAGAGCCAGGATGTCGGATCATGTTACCCCTGGTGGGAAATCCAGTCCGGCGAGAGTGAATCCCTCTCCCACTACCTGGCGCCACATAGGAAGACCCGTTGCAGGATGGATCCTAAACGCCTCCTTGATGCAGTATCGTAAACACGGTAGCTTCTGTGCTTGATCAAACTCAATGCACTTGTCGGCCTCGTCGAGAAGCCCGACAGCAGAGAGTTCATCGCGAAGCTTGTTCAGGACTCCAGGTGTGGTCACGATATAGTACAGAGCACTCGTGAGTGAGATGCTAGTTGTATCGCTGCCGGCAGCCACGTTTCCATCACATGCCACGTCCATGTGGTAGACTTTGTACGCCTCCGGATCTCGATCACGTGCCTGGTTGACCTTGCTGAGGAATGTTTCGCCCCTGTCCTTTCCAGCATCTCCGCCAGACGCTGCAGCTTTGTTCTTCAGCTTAGCAGAGAAAGCCTGGATTCCTCTGACTGGACTGCCGAAGAGTGCGAAGAACAGCGGTATCAGGAGAGGCTGAATACCACCTAGGGTCGAGAATGCCGTGCTGTCCTCCAAGGATTTCATGATGCCGTCGATATCCTGACCTCCGGACTCAAGGAAACCCACAGGGCTGCCAAACTACAGCAACGATGTATGTCAGCGTCACAACGTGAGAACGTTAGGGGTGACCCACGGACCGTAATCCCACCGATAAAGTCAAAGGCGTAGCATTGCATCCAGTGCTGCAGATCCACTGATTGTCCTTCCGCCATGCCAGCGTCGAGTTGTCGGAGCAGCAAGTGAACGCAATCATCCACATATGGCTCGTATGACTTGATTGCACTCATCGAATACATACTACCCATCTTCCGTCGCATAGCAGCGTGAAAAGTCCGGTCCTGAGCAGAGAACAGGTTATGGTCTTTGACCCGCGGGTCGCCAAAAGCGGTTTACCAGGCTGATTTCGGCATTGGGGACGAGATGGCAGACAGCGCACTCATTGCCGAAGGATCGTCTAGACTATACATTCGAGGTGCAATACGAACCACTTTTGCTGTTCGTTTTCTTCGATTAGCAGATGCTGAATGCTGCAAATGCTACCAGTCATACGTACCACCTGATGCATGAGCCTTGATATTCCATTCTTCGAAGTGGCCCTTCCATACTTCACGGAGGTACCAAAGGCCACTCCAGCGGGCTGTTCGGTGTCCAGCTGTTGTTGGGTATGCCAGGCAGGACTTGAAGTGGCGTATAGTCGCAATGACAAGTCCAGCCAAAACAAGGACGCACAAAGCAACTCGAGTGATTGACATGTTGGTTGTTTGCTATGTCACCGTGCAATCTTTCGATCAAAGCTGCACGCGCGATGGGTTGTTTCAATAGAGACATCCTCGAACAGACTTTCGGCCTCCCCCACAGCGCCCCGCATCATGATGCGGAGATTCAGCCAGTGGGTGTTACGACTACGGTCGCGGAAGAGACAAGATTGCGAGTGTAGGCTTGAAACCAAGCCCGGGACTTGCACAGTGGTGCTCCTGACATGGTTGTTGACTGGCATGCTCTCTGGACCAGCTGAAATTCGAATGAATCGTCGTTCGAGCTTCTCTTTTGCCATTTGGCGAAGCTTCCAAATGGCGTGCTCGATGGGAGGGGCAGATCAAAGTGCTCTTGTTCAGCACTCGGGTGGACTGGAGCACGGCCGTCGACGGGGAGAAGATCCTGAAACTTCATCAGAGAATAGTCGATCTCTTTAATCATGGCGTCGAACGGCGTAAGAGATACAGTCGTGCCTCAGGAGAAGAAGAGCCTCATTTTGAATGCATTCGTAGAAATGTGTATGTGCTCATATTCATCTCCGATTGTGCATTAAAGTCGATGTATGCTGATCGAGCGGAACAGGCAGCGGACATCAGTCGCCCGGGCTCTGGAGACATCCAAAAGACCAATCCGCCAACTTCAATGATATCGATCATTGGGTCAACCTAGCAAAGTTGCTCGAGAGTGCAAAGTTCCACGGCATCTTCATCGCGGACGTACTAGGTACGTTCTTTCTCTTCTCTCGAAGTCTTGATCGTCCTGTCTAAGTCTTGGTCAGGCGGATACGATGTATACCAAGGTCCACGAAACCTGGATCTGGCAATCAGATCCGCAGCACAGTGGCCGGTAAACGAGCCGCTAGCTATTGTTCCTGCGATGGCTGCGGCCACGGAAGAGTATCGGATCTGGCGTTACCGTCGCCACGACTTACGAGCAGCCGTATCACCTTGCCAGGCGACTCTCGACGATCGATCATCTCTCGAAAGGTCGGTTTGGCTGGAACATCGTCACAGGCTACCTCGACTCCGCCGCTCGCAATCTTGGGCACACTGAGCAGCCGAAGGACGACAATCGCTATGAAGTAGCAGAGGAGTACATGCAGGTGATGTATAAGCTGTTCGAGTCGTCCTGGCGCGATGATGCTGTCGTTAAGGATGCCGAGAAAGGCATGTTCAGCGTGCCTGATCGCATCCGGGAGATCAACCATGTCGGGAAGTTCTACAACGTTCCGGGACCACATATTTGCCAGCCATCGCCTCAACGGACGCCGCTGCTGATGCAAGCTGGGACTTCAAAAGCTGGTAAGACGTTCGCTGCGCAGCATGCAGAAGCGGTATTTGTAGCAGGTCATAGTCCGTCTGTGGTAGCGGCAAATATTGCCGAAATTCGAGAGATGGCGAGCTCGCAGTTTGGACGGGATTCGCAGAGCATCAAGTTCCTTGCGATGTTCTGTCCTGTGCTTGGGAAGACGGAGAGTGAGGCCAAGGAGAAGTACGACGATTACATTCAGTATGGTTCGACGGAGGGTGCTCTTGCTCTGTTTGGCGGATGGACGGGTACGCTCTGATCACTCGTGGGATGTAACAACATGCTAAATGTTTCGTAGGCATCGATCTTGCCAAGTACGGCGACGATGAAGAGCTCCGGCACGTCGAAAGCAACGCCATCCGATCCGCGGTCGAGGCATGGTCGAAGTCGAGTCCTGGCGTCGATAAATGGACGAAGCACACCATTGCACGGCATATTTCTGTTGGTGGACTGGGTGCAACGCCTGTCGGTACTCCAGCACAGATCGCGGACGAGATGCAGCGAAGGGTCGACGAGGCGGATATCGATGGCTTCAACATGCCTTACGCTATCTTCCCATCATCGTTCGAGGACATAGTACAGATGCTGGTTCCTGAGCTCCAGTCGCGAGGCATGTTCTGGGATGATTATGCGGTGCCCGGAGGGACATACCGAGAGAACTTCTATAAGAGAAAAGGCCAGAATGTAACGCTGCCTGAGCATGTGGCGTCAGCATATCGATGGAAGGCGGGTGTAGATAAGGACGAGCACTCGATACCTTCGTAGACTTCGCCGTGGAGGATGTCATATTGAATGTATCATGTGAGATGGATCAAATGCGGGCCGATGCACATGCACATGCACGAACCTGGCACAACAAGTCGATTGGTCCAGATGGCAGAATCTCTGCCAATGGAATGATCGTGAGGCGACCAATGGCAATATCACCTCCTGGTAGTAATATTTCGATCTTCGAGCGTTTCTGATAGACTAGTCGTCTTGGAGGTATCGCAGGTAGCTGGACCATAGGATATGTGCGCTCATGAGGGCAAGATATGCGAAAGACAAGGACATAGCCAAGATATCTTACAGAACGTAAAAGTGACCTTGAACCAACCAAAACAAGGCTATAGTAGCACCGCAGTAGTCAGTACTTTATCTTAACCTCCGTCCTACCTGAGTGGTCAGTAAAGTGCCTTTTGCGGTAAGAAAGCAACGAAACGCTCACCCACCATCCTTCTGTTGCCAGCATGAGCCATCTACACCTCAAATCCTACTTCTCGTTAGAGTCCTCGTCGTCCGCCTCATCGTCGCCCTCCTGTCCAGCCCCGCCACCGCCACCGCAGCTGCGCCAATACTGAGGGTAGTCATCCCGGCTCAACAAATATTGCTGCATTTGCTAATCACGAGTCAGCGGCGTTGCCAAATAGAGGAATGGAACGACAGTAATGTTGAAGGGATGTCTCACTGGGTTGTACTGCTGGTTCTGAGGTCTTTGCATCGTGGTCGTCGTTGCTGTATTGTTCGCTGTCGAGTTCGAGTCGACTTTATTGTCGACTTGGTTCTGTTGCTGGCTACGGGCTAAATGATTCTCATAACAACATTTGCCCTTGGCACAGGCGCACTGGGCTCCAGCTGGTGGTTGTAGGGTGGACATTTGTCTGATACCATGTGAGCGAAGGAGTGAATCCTCTATAGGTACTTTACTTACATGGTGGCATTGCGGTCTAGGCAAGTCGCAAGGGTCGTATGATGTTCCCAAAAGAGTGGTTCGTTCTAAGCGGACAGACATGCTGGATATCTCAAAGACCTTATAGATGATTCAGGTCCTGGGCACTGCAGCAGGGCTCGGGCCTTGCGCATGTCGAAACGCCATGCTGCCTGACAGGTTCTGCAAGGCAAAGTTGTACCCAGCTTTGTACTTGCTCGCCAGACATTTGGGCTGATGTATTGGGCCATTAAGACAGACTAAGGAGCCAGGGCAATTTGCGTTGCTGCAACCAGACCACGACATCGTAAGGAATGGTCCAATAAGCTAGGAGTGTAGATGATGCGTGGAGGCTGACGGGCAGGTTCACACCTGATCGTGTGACCAGTGTGACCGTTTTTGACGTTGGACGAGCTCGCGACACCAGAGGTCCAAGGCTTGTCCGTGGGTTCCTGGACGATGACGGGCTTTCCAAACGACACACGCAAGGGTCAGTGATCCCACACGAGTCTCGACAACCCAGTGGCCGACCGTCTGCCCCAACTCTGCTTGGCCAGCTCGTCCGCCTCACGACTCGTAATGGGATCCCGTGCTCAAACGACGGTCGTAGAGGCGCCGGCTGTGACAACCCCGACCACACCCGCGAGACCCGGCACCAAGTTTGTGTAACCGGCAAAGGACGACCAGAGAGTAACGATCCAATCGTACCCGTCAAGGGCCCAGCAGGTCTATTTGATCGGGCAGCAAATTGTCAAGCCACGTTCGAAAGCTGGAGCCCGAGAAGATAGCGGGCTGGGCTGTTTGCCTTACAGGAGCCGCAGGCCAGAAGTACCACCGTACCACACTACATCCCGCGCCTCGCCTGCCTAGCCCATTGAAGCCGTTCAGGTCGCGACCGCAAGGTGTCGCGAGCATTTGACCCCGATCCTCGCCGATTCAAGGTCAATTCCGAGGAGGGCGACGAACATCGTACGTCTACTCGTCCAACGAGGCTACCACTCATGGTCCGTTGCCTCAAGAACCAAGTGGCTTCTCTTGAATTCAGTGCAGCACGTTAGTCCACGCGACGATTAATCGTCATCGCACGCAAGCTGTCAATCAGCCGCGTCCGCATCGAGAAGGCGTATTCAGCCCAACGCTCTGCTCTAGGGTCGCGTCCATCTCATCAAACAGGCGCAGTAACATCATCACGAACATAAAATGATGGCCTGCTGCTCGATTGCTGGCTGTGTACAGGGCACAGCGTACGTATGGGAGAAGATAGCGTGATCCGACCCGTATCTCAGGCAGGCCCGAAGGAGGTCAGGACGTCAACCCGGCTGAGCTGTCACATGTCAGGGCGTGTTGAACGTGCCACAGCCCTGTTGCAAATTTGCTCGTCACGTACAGGAGATGGATTAGCACAATGGAATAATGGAAGCATGCATCGAAAGAGTGGGAGTGGAAGTGGAAGTGCTGTTCGTTCAAAGGGAGTGTGCACGTGCACAATCTCGGGCCTTGGCAACATCTTCATGGATACTGATACTGATCACCTCGGGTGCAGACGTAACGCACCATCTACAGGGGCCAGAAGACGGAGCGAAGAGTGTGGTGTGTATCGTGTTACTACACTCCAAACATCAAGACGCCATCTCATGCACAAACCACCCTTCACTCTTACCATCCCTTAATTCATACCGTGGCCCACGCGCCGGATCGAGGATGAACGGCTCGTTCTGCTCCGCGTGCATCTCGACCGGACTCGACGTCCGCGCCATCTCGTTCTTGGAGTTGGGGAGCTCTTGGATTTCAGGGCTCGCTTTCTCCGACCACCGTCTTCTCCGCTAGTAGACAGCGCCGATGATGGGTAGGATGGCCAGGAGAGCTCCGATGACTGGGCCTGCGATCCATGCTTTGCTACTATGGCCGCGTGATGAGTCGTCAGCGTCTGGCGTCAAGGCGCGAGACTGCGTGAGGTGCGCGAACGTCGCATTGGCGCCTCCAGGAACCGGCTCCCCGGTGTCATTGAGGAGGTAGCAGTTATCGTAGCCCTGAGCCAGGCTCAGCTGATACAGGACTCCGACACAGCCGTCGTCGAGATGGGTTGAGCAAGTGTCCACACAGTCTGATACAGAAGTCTCATGACGAGACGAGATGTTCTGCGCGCCAGTCCTTGTCGCCGAGCACTCAACACTGAACATTCCACTCTCGGGGAAATACGTCGGTTCCGCGGGACACGTAATGCTAATGGCATCGTACCCCGGCGCGACCATCGCGGAGTGCGCTACAAAGTCGTCTGTTGGCGAGACCAGAGACGACGTGTTGAATCCTGGTTCCCAAACCCCATCTCCATGTCCGGGTGGTAGGCCACGCCGAGACACAGCGGGTGCGCGTCCGACCAGGCCTGCAGGCACTCGGCCATGAATCCTACGTGCGGGGGACAGGCGTGCGGGAGGTTGTTGTCGGCGCAGTAGTCGAATTAGCCCATGTCTCTGTTGCAGAAGACTTGGAACTGCTCTCCGCTCGCTGATGCCTGATATGACAGGACGGGGTACGGACATTGCGTTGGGTAGCCGACCAGTTGAACGGCGTCGGCCTCTGCGAAGTCGTATCTGCTATTCGTTACGAGGTTGCTGGAGGTCACGCCTTTGGCGAGCAGGGTGCACGTTTTGTTCGCTGGCTGGAACGAGACGCCGTAGCATGGAGGTCGCGCGACGCCGCATATCTCCATGCAGTCGTCGAAACTGTTTTGTTGGCTGGTTCCGAGTAGCTGGGGGCGGTCGTTGGTCTGCATTCCAGGGCAAGGACAGAAGACGAGTCCATTCTGGGAAGTATATGTCGAGCTCGAACAGCTGAACGCATCTCTCCCTAGTATGGATTCTCCACTGGCCATCTCGGAGTCCTCGAAGGTCATGGCGCTCCTAGCAGAGGTTTAACGCATGTTGAAGTGCCATCGCGGAAGGAGGACAGCTTTACACTCAAGGAAGCATATAGGTATCGCCGTAGCTATCTATAGGCCAGAGGCCGGCATGAGCACAGACCGGTCGAGCCGCTGCAGGTGTATCTTTGTACACATGGGGTGCATGGTTTGGGGAGAACTCATCGAGACATTGCTGTTCGGCAGCTTGCAGACTCCTTCGCGGTCCGTTGGAGTGCCAGCTGCGGAACTTGTTATCATTATGGAGTGAGCGCGTGCTCGACGAGGTCACTGCGAGGATGATGGCATGTATCTGTTCTAGATGTGAATGTGAAGGTGGATGCAGATGTAGATGTGGCGGAGGCGCAGTACAGCTTCTTAACCACCTACCTGCACCAATGGCGGCGCTGTCGCATGAGGAGCTGATAAATAACAACCTTTCCGCCTCTTCTCGAGGAGTGGAGGTTGAAAGTCGCGAGACGTGAGGTGGGTGGTAAAGTAGACGTTTTGTTGGTTCCCGTCTCCAGTCGAATCCTCTGGGCTTGGCGACGAGGACTGAGGACAGGTCATCACACAATCAATCGTAGTAACACTCAGAGCAAGGAAAACATCATATACCCGCTACCCAGTATCTATCATTCCGACGTCCTCGCCAGCCAAGCTCACAAGACATGGCCGACTCGTCGTTCGTTCCATTTTCGCAGACCAAAAAGAAACCGCTTCCAAACACCAGTGATCGTACCAAGAGTCATCAAGCCTGAACCTTGACCTCCGCAACAATAGAGTCCGCCCGCTTCGGCGTAGCCGTCGGAGAAGTTGAAGCAGAAATCTTGCACTCGTCCTCCGAATCATCCGACGAACCGGTAGAGACCAACGCCACACCCCCCAGCCACTTGGCCAAACATCTGCAGTCTTTGATCTGGGACCCCTCGACTTTGAACTCGATGCAGTGCGGTGCGTGGACGATGATGAATTCACCTGTGGGAGGAGAGAGGGTGGGTCTTAGCAATGCTTGTAATTATCTTTTTTTCGTGCTTCGTTCGTTCGGTGGAGGTTGTGTTGTGTGTGCGGGGGTGTGTAGGGTGGTGATGGGGTTACAAGCTCTTGCCGGTTGCTTTGTCGGCCTGGGCCTTGAGGTTCTCGGAGCTGGCGCCGCCGCTGAAGAAGCGGGAGAAGAGGGGCTCCATGACGGTGCGGAAGACGACTTGGGCGCCCCTGTCGAAGTGAAGAGGGTTAGCGAGGGTTTGTTGATGAGGAGGGGTGGGGGAGCGTACTGAGTCTGTGGCAGAGCCATGTACATGATGAAGACAAACTTGAAGGTGTAGTAGAAGGGGAACCAGTAGACGGCGTTGACCATGGACTCGAAGACGGTCAGGAAGGCGTAGACGACCCAGTACTGTATGTCATGTCAGTGTACAAATTTTCGATCTTTCGAGTGTGGTTCGGGCTTGAACATACCGTAAGCCACTGCGTATCATCGGCCTTGCCCATGGTGAAGATGGCCTCCATGGACCAGTAGGCTGGGAGCGCAAAACCGGCAGTGTTCACAAGGAACTCGCCGGCGATGTTGAAGAAGACGAGGAAGAAGTAGAGGGCGCCCAGGCCGAGGACGACATAGACTTTTGGGACAGAGGTTTGCTGCTCGAAGTTCTGCAGTTGCGGGTACTTGGACAGCTCCCTGCGATCATGTCAGTGGTGTGGAGAGGCTTATCGGGTGAGACATTATCGCACTTGTCGAGGTTGGAGAGGTGGTATTGCGCTCTGTTCACCGCTGTCAGTATCGTGATGGATGCGCCCGAATTTGGTTGGGAAAGCGCACTTCTCTTGCATGGAGCTCATGATGGCGGTGTTGGGGGTGTGCTGGTGGGTGTATGGTCGAGATATGGGTGTGGAGAGGGTGAGGTATGGAGTTGTTGGAGTGTCGAGCTGTTTTGGTGGTATGAGAACAGGTTTCTGTTTCGATGCAGTTTATCGCTGGGAGGAGTTGCAGGAGCGCTTTGTGGGGAGCTCAGAAGATGACGAAACCGCGACTGGAACAATCCAACAAAATTCCGCAAGAGCTCTCAAAGGTCAGATCGGCTGGTTGTTATATGCACTAGAGGCACAAGTATTCACCGACGTTCAGTATTATTTGGAAGACGTGTCTGTATTCGACACGTTTATTTCCTGCTACAAGCTAACTAATCGTTGATCTCGATGAAGACTTTCACGTGCGCCAAGTCTAGATCTAGCGAAGTCCGGCAAGCTTGAATGTCAAAACATGCAACTAGGCAAGAACGACCGACGCAGATCGATGCAAGATGTACCGCGAGGTAGGAAGGAACAATTCTTATCGTGACTTCATGTTGTTCAACAATCTCTTCATGGACCAAAGTTCGTGTTCTGATCCGCGTCTGCTGTGATTGGCCAAGAAGCAGAGATCGATGCAAAAAGAATGTACCACGATTTCTGACGGCTGCGAATCTCTCTCGCAACCGAGCCCGAGTAAACATACCTGGTAAACATCCATCTCCACCACTACCGCCCACCGTCCAAGCGACCACACCCCGGCTCCCACCAGCACACCTGGACTGGACACCGAGGAGAGTGAGGTACTGCCATCTGGACCCATCGTCGACCCTTCCGCCGTCCGGACCGTACCGGCCTCGCCGTCGCATACCGGCACCTGCAACTGGAGCAAGCTTGTAGCACCACCACCAACACCTGCGACAATACAGAGACTGTCTAAGACAGACTTGGACTGTATGCGAGGACTTGGATAGGTAAGCACGCCCTTCTGTCAGTGCAATCGTCTCGGGGCAGCTTCCCAGCGGCATCGCACGGCAATCAAGGCTGTTGTTGACATGCCAATAACAGACCACATCCACTTCCGTCCCGTCGACAATATGGTGACCAGGCATCGCACCGACACCACCGTGTCTGCACAAAGTAATCAGCGGCCCGACTCTCGAGCTTCAACGACAAGCGCAACGTCCCAGCACGACGATGCGCAGCAACAATTTCATCCCAGCCAAGGCAGCTTCATGAGCGGCAACCCCGAAGCAGCACTGCTGAACTACCACGCGAGTATGGAACCACAGCATCTACCACAATACGATATGTCACAACATCAACACCATATGGGTCATGTGCATCCACAAAATGCCTCGTTTCCGGGCCCGGGCGGGTACCAAGCACAAGATCCCGCATATATGCCACAGGATGTACAGTACGGCAACCACATGCGCAACGGTTCAGTGCCGGTCCAGTCGGGTGCTGAAGGGCATGACGACAAGCGACGAAAAGGTGCGGCTGTCACCGCCACCAACGACAAAGAGCTACGAGAAATGCTCTCGAGGAACGAAGGTCGACCCTTGAAGGATGTTGCGCAGGAGGTTATTCAGAAGGAGCGGACACCCATGGCCGAGAAGACAAAGCAGCTGTTCGCTATGCTTTGGTATGCATATCTGCGTTTCCTTCTCTGATGTGATTGCTAATCCTGTCCAGGCTTCGTGCTGTCTGCAAACCCGCCAAAACTTCCGTCCCTCGCAACAGAGTCTACTCCCAATATGCAACGCGCTGCGGCACCGAGAGGGTGGTGCCGCTCAACCCAGCTTCATTTGGAAAGCTCGTCAGAGTTATCTTCCCTGGCATTCAGACAAGAAGACTCGGCGTACGTGGTGAGAGCAAATATCATTATGTCGATCTGGCCCTCGACGAAGATGCAGCAGCGAACAGCAACATGCCCTACGCAAGCAGCTTCTACATGGAGAACCGTCCACGATCACAATCTGCAAGCACGCAGCGCATTGATTTCAACAACATTCCTAATCTGCAAGCTGACACCGCCGCATTCCCCATCACTGACGGAAGCTTCGACTATCCTGCAACACATCCGCCAACACCTCGGGGACCGCCATCACAAGGCCAGGCTTTCGCATACCCAGACGCACGAGGCATGCAGCCTGGTACTGCAGAGTCCATGACTTACCCGCACACTTTGCGCTTTCCATCAAGTAATCTGCCCGTCTTCACAGAAAACGAGCCTGTCAGCTTGCCACCCATACGACCCTATTTACCTCCCAAGACCGACCTCGACACAGCTGAAGCACTGGGCGCACTGTACAGGACACACTGCACTTCTCTCATCGACAGCATACGCTTCTGCAAGGAAAAGCAGTTCTTCCGACTCTATACCTCCTTTCATGGTACACTCACTGTGCCTGTACAGAAATTATTCACCCATCCCAACCTCAGCCCTTGGATCGAACAATGCGATCTCGTCATGTATCGTACTATGGTCCGCTTCGTCTCGCGTCTCACACTCCAGGCCGCTCCGGTCATCGTCATCAACATCCTCTCCAACATATCCGCCAACCTGCACGGGCACATCGCAAAGACATTCTCTACGCAGCCTCCACACGTTCTCGACGCGAAGCTACGACCCGCAACCGTGTTCGCCGGTCTACTGTACCGCTTAATACGCGTCAACCAGTCGGCCCACGCAGCCGCAAACCTGTTAACCATCGACCAGAATCGCGAGCAAATGTGGCGCGAATGGAGCACGATGGTAAATCCGAAACGCGTCATGGAAGCCGAGTTGCCCGGCTGTGGCTACGACGAAGTCTACAAACTTCTCACCACCGAGATGCACAACCTTCTGGAACCACTTCAAGCGCCAACATACTCCGATGATCCCTATCACTTCCAGCTCAACTTCGAAGAGAACGGCTCGTTTGCAGCTTACTTGCAATCGCAGAATGGACCGCAGCCCAATTCCCACAATGGCACCACATCCGGCGTCTCGACCGAGAATGTGCTGGATCGCTGGTCAGCCTTCATCTCCTCCTTGTCCGCTCGCTTCCCACATGCTTCGGCGCGCACACTGCTGCACTGCGTCTCGGTCATCGGCACGTCGGCATTACGGGATATCACTATCATGAACGGCGCAAGCTACGGTCACTGGTGGGTCCTCAAGATCTTCGTCGACGAGATGGCTTTGTGGCTCGCCGAGATGGGCGGCTTTTTAGAACCTGCGATCGACGAAATGGTCCCTACCACCAACGGCCACACGAACATGTACCAGAGCCCACTCCTACAGCACGAGGGCAGCGAAGGACAAAGCCAAAACGGCGGCGGGAGTCACGGAAGCCGCGGCGTCAGTCTAGGCGCTGAGGCGCATCATGCGCAGCAGACTGCGATGGCCAACAGCCATAACAGAAGTATGCCGCCGAGCATGGAAAATTGCAATGGCAGCTACATCTACCCGCAGCCGTTCGAGCACGGGCAAGGGCTTAGTCTGCCCTACATACCGCAACCGCAGCAGCAACCGCCGCGGCAGGATAAGAAGCTCGGGATGACGAACGGTGGGGGTGATATTGACGATTCGGGTATCGGGATGGATCTTATGAGCTAGTGGTTCCGCACGACTTGAATGTTTGGCTAGGTATTGATTGTGGGATTATGAGCGAGGCAGCGAGGGTATGGGAGTATGGGAGGATATACTGCAGTCGAAGAAGACTTGTTGGGTGGTTTTTTTGAGGGTTGGTTTGGATATCCTGTCGCACGAGCTAAGCGACGTGCTACGCTGTTACTGTTTTTGTTAGATCGAGGTAGAACAGGGTGTAGCTACTATCAACAAAGTAGCAACCGCTGTACCACGCAACAAATATTCTCCCAAGGTTCTGCATAGGGCAAAGGGTGGCCCTCGTGGTGATAAGTGCGATCAAGTACTGTACCGACCGTATGATCGGCAGCGTCCACGAAGATACGTTCTTTCGAATATGACTTGGCTCACCATGCTCTGAGTACTATCTGAACAAGCCAAAATACCATCTCAAGTCCGGCTATGCCTCGAAGCCAACGCCAACGCTACTGTGACATGCTACGCAACCTCAACTAATCTCGTCGCCACCATGATCGCTCTCCCCTGCGGCTGCCACCTCGTCGCTCTCATCATCCTCATCCTCTTCATCATCGAGAACGCGCCTCTTACTCCGCACTGCTGCTACTCGTCCGGCGGCTGCCTCTTCCTCCTCCTCATCCCCAGCACCCGGTGTCTCGGGCAACCCATCCTCCCCATCCCCATCCCTCTGACCACTTCCCGCACCTACACCGCCAACCCCCTCATCCTCCTCATCAGACTCCACAACGACATCCGCAGACTTAAACTTCGAGCTCGCGGCACTAGCCTTACTCTTCCGACTCTCCAACTTCCGCTTCTTCGTCCGTCGCCTCGGCGCTGCCTCCCCATCGCTACCAGTCGCAGGCGTGCCCCCGCTCTCTGCAGTGACAGCACCGCTCCGCGGCCGACTCCGAACGCCTTCACCGTCCGTAACACCGTCCACATCCATTTCATCCTCAGTGATATCGTCCCTCTTCTTTCGCTTCGACTTCTTCTCCTTCGGCCGCCTCTCCCGCTTCTTCTTCTCGCCAGTCTCCTCATCGGTCGTAAACGCCTTCTCCTCCGCCTCCCGCTTCGCCGCGTCCTCTTCCGCCCGGCGAGCCATAAGTTCCCGATCCTCCTCCCGGATCCTCTCCCTCTCCTCTCGGATCTTCCTTGCCTCGTCTTCTTTTCTCTCCCGCTCGGCTACCACAGCCTCCTCACGCTTCCGAGCCTCGTCTTCGCGGCGTTGCTTCGCGGCGTGCAATCGCTCGGCATTGTTTCGCTCATACTCGGCTTGCTTCTCTAGAGCGGAGGCGAGTTGGCGCTTCATGGTGTTTCGACCCATGGAGGCGCGCTGCTCGATGTCGTTTCTCGGAAAAGGCGGGTTTGGTTCTTTCGCAATCGTCGCGAAAGCTTCGATGGCTTCTTCTAGGCCGGCGGAAGCTTGCTCGACATCCTCCAACGTCCGCTGGGATTCTGGAAGTCCGACGAGCATCTGCGCAAGCTGCATCTGCACGAAAGCGACGTTGAAACGGTAGTTGGAGTTGCTCGGGGCTTGGGCGAGAGCCTGTTGTGCAAAGTCGAGAGAAGTCTTGTATGCGTCCAGCTTCTTCTCCATCCGGCCTCTAATCAGCCAGACACGTCCGAGACAGGCCAAGATACCAGGCTCTTTGGCGCCGTGGCCGCTTTTGCTCAAAGCCATCTCGTAACTCTCGATCGCGCGCGAGAATTGCTTTACCTCCACAAAGCCGTGTCCAAGGTTCACAAACACACTCGATTCCGCACTGCCTATACTCTCCCTGACGCGCGAGAAGACCTGTACGGCGGCATGCGGATCCCGTTTCTCTTCGACCAGGGCGATACCCAACCCTTGCGCAGCAAAAGCGTTACGTGGGTCGATACTCAGCACCTTGTCGAAGAACTCCACCGCCCGTAAATACATCTTACTCCTCTTCTCGCGGTGCGCATCAGTCTCCCTCGGCATCTCGCGCGCAATGGCAAGATGTATATTGCCCATGCCCGTCAAAGCATACGTGTCGTGCTTGTCATAGGTCTGCAGCGTATGCTTGTAGTGCCGCTGCTCCTCATCCTCATTGATTGCTAGCGTTCTCTTCTTCGTGGTGCGGATGTGCCAACCATATAGTGCCCGTACTTCGAGATTAGCTGGATCAGAGTCCAGAAGCGCTTTGATGGCCTCTGCACCCTCGGCAGGATTCGACTTGAGCGCAATGTACGCGAGACGCATGCGCGCATCGACGTAGTCGGGATGCCGAAGCAGAAGCCCTTCGTAGACTTTCTGCGCTTCCTCGTCGATTCCTTCGGCTTCGTAGGTTCGCGCGAGATTGTAGCCGATGGTTGTGAGAAGCGCTTCGTGCTCGTGAGGTATTTGGACGCCGTTCATCTCACCATTGGTGTCCGCATCTGCATCAGCTGACTCCCGCTTCTCCTTGAGCTTGACGCAGGCGCCCAGGGCTGTTTGGAAGTCGTCTCTCGCTTCTGCGAATTTCTCAAGGCCAAAGTGGAAGCAGCCGATGTTGTTCAGTAGCTGGGGTGGGAGCAGTTCTCTCCGAATCTTCCTCTCCTCTTCCTCGTCACCCATCTCATCCGGCAGATCGTCCTCGGAGATTTCGGCGCCCAGAACCTCCTCCGCCTCTTTCAGGCAGGCAAGTGCTTTCGTGGGCTCCTCACTCTCGTACAGTCGTGCGAGGTTGAGTAGAACTGATGTCTCCTTCTTCGCCTTCCGCTTTGGATCCTTCCATGCCACTCTGACTGACTCCAGCAAAGCAACCGCCTTCTTCGCTTCCTGTGTCTTGTCTTCCTTCACCGTTGCCGCTTGGTTGGCGAATACCTCTTCCGCGAAAAGAACTCCCAGTAGCGTCATGACTTCCAAGCTTTTGCTCCTTTCCACGATCTTCTCAAGTCGGAACTTGGCTGCAGAGATGTCACCACCCAGCACCCGTAGCTGCGCAGCTCCAAACTTCGCCGGCGCGAAACCCTTCTCGTCGCCTCCACGCGCTTGGTCAGCCTTCTGGTAGCACTCTGCCGCCTTGTCCAGGGAGCCCTCATAATGCGCCTGTAAAGCCAGCAGGTACCATCCGTCTGAAGCAATCGCGTTGATGTCTGTAAGCTCGATAGCTCGCCTTGCCAGCCTCTCAACATTCGTCCATGTTCGACGCCGCAGGAAGTAGGAACCGAATTGCGCGCAAGTGAGGGCGTGCATGCCATCCAATTTGAAGGCATGCTGAGTGTGAACGGTGATAGCCTTGTTGTAAAGATCCTTGAATGAAGGGTCAGTCGGAGCGAGATTGTTCGTTTGGTCGAGCCAGTATATTCCCAATAAGCTGTGCGCAATGACAGACTCTGAATTGAGGTCGAGAGACCGCTGCCATGCACTGTACGCTTGCTCTTTGTGTCCCAGCGTCCACAGACAGACACCAATACCGATTCTTGGGTCGGGGTCGAGCATATCTGGCGCACGTTCGAGTGCTTGCTGGTAGAGTGCTAGTGACGAGGAGGTCTTCCCGAGCGAAAACTCAGCCTTCGCTTTGCCGAGGAGTGCGAAGACGTTCCTGTTGTTGGTCGAGCGCAGGGCATCATCGAAGCACTTTCCCGCTTGTCGAAGAGTTTCTGTCCGATCTGGGTGGTCTGCAGCGCCGGAAGCAGATTTGGAGGACTGGATCGAGGCACGCAGAAGGCATAGAGTGCCACGCGCCATGAAGAGTGGTGGATATGAAGGATCAATGCGACTAGCATCGTTGAGAACGTTGTTTGCGGCGTGGAGGAATTCATCCTTGGTACGCAAGTCATCCTCATCACCCTGACCTTGCGGTCTAGGTTGAGTGGGCTTCACTCGAGGGGCGTGTCGACACTTCCATAGGTGCAGCCAGCAAAGACATGCTAAGATGCTCAGTCGGTCCTCGCTTTTTCCGCGAGCATGGGTCAGAAGACCCCTCTGCAGCACATCGATGGCGATGTTGGCCTTCTTCTGCTTGGCGTATGCGAGAGCAATGGTGATCCAGTAGTTCTTGGCCGTGTTCTCTGTTTCCAGGAGACCACAAAGTTCCTCGGTCTCGTCGAGGAGCTCAGTCAAGTCGAGTCCGACCACTTCGTCGCCGTCCTCGCCGCGCACTGGGATATCGATGGCATCTGGAATGTCGCCGAAGCGTGGGTAGAGTTGGTGGACCAGGTCTGATGAGTGGGTGCCGTTGATGCCATTTGTATGACCGTTCATCGTTGCGGCCATCGTGGAGGTGAGAAGGGATATGGGTGGATGTAGTCGTTATAATTAAAATGCCATGCCGGAGATCGTCCTCACTCGGTAGCCACCCACGTTGTTGACGTCGGCTTGCAGTCGCAAGGAAGTGAAGCCTCGAGATGTTCCACAAATGTTTCGAGGAAGATCTCCAAAACGCGCTGGAGACGTGCCGAGCTCCGCGGGGGACGGAAGGCTCGTACCGCTAGCATCCGCAGAGCCGCATGTAACGACAGGGATCTTCGAAGCTTAAACGACCTCGATCTAAGCTGGGGAAGTTGCATTCAATGGTATTACCAATATATGTCTGAACAATGTATACTACGCCCTTTCAGAAGATCTGGAGGACGGTGAGGAACGCATAAGATTGGCCACCCCAGCATCCTCAGTCTAGACAGCTCGAAGGCATACCCATGGCGCAACAAAATGGCTACGCCAACGGCAATGGAGCCTACTCCTCCCTCCGCCTTCGCGACTACCACGACAGCTCCCGCGATACCAGCGCCGATGAACGTTCTCGATCCCGCCCCGCCCCCTCATACGGCAATAACCGCAGCTACAACTCCTCCCAACCCGAGCAGGTCCACGGCATAAGCAGACTCGAGCGCGGCCAGGCCACCCGTCGAAGCCGCGACTACACCATGGAAGGCGGAGGAGGGGGGCTAGGCAGCACATCATGGTCCGCTTCTCGCAGTCGCAGCCGTCCAGGTGCTCGATATGGCGCGGCAGGAAACCAGATCGACGAGATATTGCGGTATATTGAGCAACACTGGGGTTTCATGGCCAGCACGGATTGTATACCGATCAAAGTCGCCTTGCAGCTTATGGATCCGAGTAGTCTGGGCCTGCAGGACCAGCTTTCACAGTTTAGCGAGGCGCAGACACAGCTCCAAAATGCGTTGAAGGTGATTGTGAATGAGCACCATCAAGGGTTCAACAGCAGTATTGGCACGTTCCATAAAATCCAGGCCGCGATACAGGCGAGTCAGAGTCGTGTGAGAACCCTACGAGCGGGACTGGTGGATGCGAAGAGGGATTTGATCGGGTCGACGCAGAAGCCGGAGTTGAAGGCGCTGGCGACGAGTAGTGTGGCTTACGACAGCATGCTGCAGACGATTTCGACGATTGAACAGTTACAGCTGGTGCCCGATCGGTTGGAGGCGCAGATACGGGAGAAGCGGTATTTGGGCGCGGTGGATAATTTGATTGAGGCGTTGGCTATGATCAGGAAACCGGAGTTGGAGGAGATTGGGGCGTTGACGGAACTGCGGGTGCATTTGAGTAATCAGGAGCAGATACTTACGGATCTGCTGGTCGAGGAGCTGCACAATCATCTCTATTTGAAGAGTCCGTATTGTGAGGAGAGATGGAAGGGGCATATGCGACGGTCGGCATCGGCAACAGGCTCCACCACCTTGGTACCTTCAGACTCGAGTGCCTCCGCTATCGAAAGTGAGCGAGCCATTTATACCTTTCTCTCCACATTTGACGGCAGCAAACCGATGCAAGAGGACGCGACCCGCAACCCGGAAGCCGACACATTTTACTATATTCAGCTGCTCATCGAATCGCTGAACAAGATGTCTCGGCTCGATCTTGCGGCCGACAAGATCGAAGAGCGCCTTCCCGTGGAGCTGTTCAAAGTGCTGGAACGCACATTGGGAGAGATTGAGCAAAGACACCCACAGAGCTTGATGAAGAACGGGCGAAGGCGGCAGCAGCTCGCTTCTGGAGGCGTAGCTACAGGTCCGGACGCAGAGCAGCGAGCGACGCTTGAAGATCTTTTGACGATGCTGTATGCAAAGTTCGAGGCTATTGCTGAAGGCCATCGTGTGCTGTTCGATGTCACGTTCGCCATCCTTAGGCGGGAGGTCGTTCCTACGTCTGAGGCGCAAACGTTGAACCGCAGCTTCAGAGAATTGTGGAAACTTCTGCAGAGCGAGATTCGGTCACTACTGCATGATCACTTAGCTACCAATGGCCATGTCGGGACGAAGTCGAGGCAGCAGAACCACGCGAGCGCAAACATCTTCAAGACTCAACCACGAGACAAGAACAGGAAGCTGTTCAAGCTGCAAGACACGCTGAAGCCAGGCAAAGATGGCAAAGCCAACACTGACCTCACCGGCGAACGTTCCGACCTCGAGTTCATTCTCAAAGCCTCCGTGCCTGGCCTCGTAAGCGCGAATTCGGACTCAAGCACTCTTACGAAGCGACCCGGCGCTCTCGACGACTTCACGTCCGACGACACCGACACCTCTGCGGGCGCAGACCGCAGCGCCACGGGCCACAAACTCCTTATCGCGCCCAGCATCTTCAACATGGGTCTTCTACTCCCGCCCTCCTTGACCTTCCTCCGACACCTGAAAGAAATCGTCCCCACCCAGCAGACCTCTGGCGTATTACCCAGTACGCTCACATCATTCCTAGATGACTTCCTAATCAACGTCTTCTACCCCCAACTAGACGAAACGCTCATCGACCTCTGTGGCCGCTGTATGAGCGATCTCGATACCTTCCAGCCGGACCCGAAGTGGAATGAGGTGGCGCAGAAGCCGATATTTAATGGCGCGAGGCGGTTTATGAGTATCTTAGAAGACGTGTGTGGGTTGCTGGGGCGGTTGCCGCATGAGCAGAGTTTCTCGCATCTAGTGGTAGGGCAGATGAGGGCATTCTATGATGTTTGTTATGAGTGGAGTAAAGGTCTCCTACAACGAGTCGGCGGCGGAGGTGATGGCGAGGAGGGCGTCAAGATGCGTTTAGCGGCTGATCTGGCCACCGAAGGCGAAATTAACGAGGTTGTGATCGAGCTCTTGAAGGCCAAAGACGACGGGAAGGAGAAACTGGTGCTCGCGGAGAAAGAGAGTGCATTACTTCTACGAATGGTGAAGAGCAGAGATCTCGAAAACGCCGATCTGATACAGGATCGCAAGGCACTGGCGGCGCTGTGTACGCTGCAAGTCAGCATGCTTTGGCTCGCCACCCGCTGCAAAGCTCTGCGCTACATCTCTCCTTTCGCGGTCGATACCACTAACATCCAACCCGGGCATACGCGGCGCTGGACCGCTACAACCGTCCCAACCCTCGCCTCCACCTCCTCCGGCTCCGCCGCACCAACCGGACCCTACCTCCCTTTGGACGCAACTACAGCCCATCAATTCGACGCCGTCCTCGCCTCCTTCACCGAACTCTCCACCCTCATCCTCCGCACGCTCCACATTGACATCCGCCTGCAACTCCTCTCAGGCGTCTCCGCCGCCCTCTCTACGACCTACGAGCTCGGGCAACCGTACAACGACCCCGACCCCGCGATCTTGACCCTCAGCGAATCCCTCGGAACCTACGACGCGCAGCTCTCCACCCACTTACTACCGGCCCAACACACATTTCTAACCTCTAACCTGCACGTCCAAGCGAACGCAGCGCTCGTATCCCTCGTCTCCTCCATCCCGGCATTGGATTCCCACGGCTCCGCGCGCATGGCGCTCAACATTCTCGTCCTACAGCAATCGCTCAAATTGCTGCAACCCGAAGCGGATTTGGGCAAAGCGGCGCAGTTCTATGAACTAGGCTCCAAGGGGCCGGAGGCGGTGGTGAAGGAGGGGCCGAAGAGTAAAGAAGACTACGGGACGGAAGATCTGAAAGCTTTGGTCCGGTTGTGCTATGATGAGGAAAGGGATAAGGAGCTTGGCGGGCGGGAGACCATGGCGGCGAAGCTGGGTGGGTTTCCGACAAGGACGACGAGTTTGAAGGGGAAGAAGGGGGTGGGAAGGAGAGGAGTTGTGAGGACGGGGAGTGCGGTTGATTAGGTGTCTTCTGTTGACTTCTGCAGTGAGATGTGAGGGGAGTAGAACAAGACAATGAAAGCGCCAGCTGAGCTGAGATCAATGCTTCATTAAAAGCTACATAGCCATGTCAACCATCACATTATTATCCTGCTGTCCGGCAAGCATACTCCATTCCCACCGTCTAGTCAACTCCTGACACCTTCCCGCAGTCTCGCATCCCGTATCCATCTCTATCGCTCGTAGCAACTCCAGCAGTACTCGCCTTTCCTCATCATCTTCTAAACACACTCCAGCGATGAAGAGAGGGAGCAGCATTTCCACCCGTACCGCAGGAGGCGGACGCCCAAGCGCGATCCCGATTATTCGGTGGGCGTGTTTGAGCGCTTCGGCGCTTGAGGCGAGGAGGGCGTCTAGAACGGGGCTAGACGCTGCGTGCGAGTCTGAGGACTGGATAGGTTTGTGCAGGAGGAGTAGGATCCGGGCGAAGTGGTAGAGTTGCAACGCCGCGGCGCACACGGGCATGGTGAAGAAGACCTCGGTTAGGTGGGATGTGCGTGTGGACATTGGATACCGGATCTGCGCTACGGGTTGGAAGGTCGGCGGGAGGTGGTTGTGCCAGTCCGTTAGCTGTGTCGTCAGTTGAGTCCACTGGGCCTGGCGGTTTGAAGGGTCGGTATCGCGGTCGCTGGCGAGGTAGTTCATTACGCGGAGCAAGAGCCAGAGGAGGGTGTGAGAGACTGTCTCGGCGATTTCCCGGCAGTGGTGGGGATCATTTTTTATTTCGAGGGGTTTGTCGTACAGGGAGCTGGAGGCCGAGAGTTGCAGGCCGGAGGTGCGCCAGAGCGGGAGGTCTTCGGTATTGAGGAAGGTGCGTTGGTTGTTTATGTAGGCGGCTTGGTAGTCGGCGCGGGCGAAGTTCCAGAATGAGGCGCGGCGGCCGACGGTCAGGGTGGGGTTTGAGGGGAGGGAGGATTGGTCTTGTTGGTCGGGGGTGAGGGTGTTGAGGAGGGTTTTGAAGCCCGCGAGGTGTCTGGGATGTGTTAGATGTGCGAGTGGGTACAAATTGGGGGGGTGGCTTACTGGAGCCAGCTCATGTCTAGGTTATCCAGTGATTCGTACAACGAAAAGATAGACACGGCGACTAGCAAGTCGTCCGAGTTCGCCAAAGCGGCAGTCAATTGCATGTCTGGGGACGGTGGACTACTTAAAGCTCCAGATATGGATTGTAGGTAGAGTCGCGAGAATGCGATCGCTTTATCGTAGTAGTTCGCTGCTTTGTAGTACCAGTCGTTGACAGGAACATCATGCATGACCTCCATGGTGGAGGGTTTCTGCGATTGTACACCAACGTAGGATTTGGTGCCTTTCACTCGGCCAAGCTGTTTTGCGGCTACTGCGGCGATGGCATTGCGCAGTAACGCGTCTCGTAGAGCCTTGAGTGGGACTAGGTTGCTGAAGTGCTTGTCTTGATCAAACAGATCCATCCTATGTAGTAGTCAGAAGTGCTACTGGAGCGGTAGAAGATAGCTCATACCAAGGACCAATAGCTTCCGTGAAGTGGCGGATCAGGTAGGCCATCTCGTGTTCCCGTTCATCTGTGATGATTGCACTGGTGTGCATCTGAGCCTCTGGTGCCCAGAGATTGCTGTCGAGATACATCAGTAGTGCCCAGCACATGATTGTATCTTCGTGATTGTGATTAGGTAGACTCACCTGTCGGAAATACCGCCAAATGACATGGGTGTCTCTGTACTTGTCTCTGTACTTTGCTTGACATCTGTCTTATCTACATCGTCGACAATGTTTGGTGCTCCAGGGATAAAGCCACAGGAATGCCCGAGAGGACCGAAGAACACATCTGGCTCGATGTCGAACCACGCCGGATCCATAGCTGGATCATCGAACATATTGAAGTCGTCGAATCCGGGTTGATTGGGGTCTGGAGGAACCAGCAGCGGGTCAGTGATCGTCAGTGCCGCCAGCCCGTCTCCATGTGGTTCACTTTTGATCACGAATCCACCGAGTGTGTGGTCGGCGTATGCACTTGTCCGTTGGTGGTTGGCTGATATGGTAGGAAGAGCAGGGCTGTGGAAACCCGTTGGGGGTGATACTATGCTTCGGTCCGTAGAACTCTCCCCAGCAATAGAAGAGCCATCGTGCTGTACCACTGTTAGCACTCGTTCACCACGTCTCCTCAAGCATCAATATGTTCTGGGCAGTGTTGCTAACAAGGTCGCTGTCGTGCCCAGAAGGAATCCTCGAACTCGGAGAGCAAGCAGATAGACACGTCCGGCATTTCAGTTGCTTCTTGCATGAGGGTAGAGAATGTGCTCAGGACAGTCCCCAGAGCTGGACAAAGAACAATTTTGACTTCGGAGAGGGCGGATGGAACGAAGACTGTACATACAAATGAGGGCTGGTCCTCGCTTTCTCGTCGACTGTGCGATTGGTACTTTCTTCGCAGCGTTATGCCTTCGTCTACGAACTTTCGTTTCTTGTCGTATCCTGGACATGGTTTCCCAAGCCTGCGATATCTTAGCAAACGCTGGACAATGGAAGAGGTTTCGACCACATACTTCTCACATCTCGCACAGCTGGGTTGTCGTTTGTCACACTAAAGCCACGAATGAGATGCCTGCCATAGTAAGCATTGGGGAGACGACAGACCTTGACACGACGCTCTCTGCAGCGGTCACAGGCTCGCTCTGATGTACCCTCCTGCGCCATAGAGCTTTACAAGTATGAGCGACTGAGTACGCCTCTGCGCGGGCTTCGGTCAATGTTCGTGGGCTGCCTCGCGGATGTGTGAGGGCAAGTCGTCGCTTCCAAACTTCCCAGACTGGCGATCAATTGCGACGCTAACGTCCTAACGTCTTGAGGGCCCGTTCGACTTCTAAGCAGCGATGCCGAATTGCTTAAAGCGAGCAGGAGAGTCCTCTTGGTCAGAGAGCGTCCTCGAGGTAGCCTTGAGAACCTCGACCCGCTGGCGGGATTATAGGCTGGTCGAAGAGTTCCAAATTGTTGGTACGGCGTGCTAGCTAAGGTAAGAGCGGGAGGGTTCGGCAGGGATCCCGACAGTGTGGCGAGACGACAAGATGGAACAAAACCATCTCGGCTGACAATCTCGTCATCAGATTTCCGCGCGCCCTTCGATCTATATCGCTAGCTGTCCGCATGAGAGGAAACATACGATCGCAGGACACTGTCGGTCGACGTCACATCAGAATGAAGATTCAGCGGGTACGCCAGCCCAGTCTCAACACGTCACGCGATCAGCGTATATCGCTTGCTAACAGCGACAGATATTTATATACCCGGTCAAGTCGCTGGGCCCAGTCGAACTTGCGGCGTCAGAAATCACCAACGAGGGACTACGATTCGACCGGCAGTATGTGCTTGTCAAGCCACCGAACGAGAAGTCTGCCGGTCTTGCAGAGCATATCACTATCAAAACGACCTTCCAACTAGGATTGTTCAAGCAGTCGATCGACAGGTCGTGGTCAAAACTCACGATTACACATACCCAAGCAAAGGACAAAGCCATACTGGTGCTGCCACTCTCTCCATCTCCCCTAAGCTTACTCAACGCGGAACAATTCCAGGTCAGCATTTTCGGGACCAAAGCACCTGGTCTAGATATGGGGGAGGAAGCCTCCCGGTACTTCTCGTATCATCTCAACCAAACAGTTCGACTACTGTACATAGGAGGCAATGGCCAACGTGAGATTCCTGGCGCGGCGTTCATTCCGAAGAACTATCAGGCAGTTTCCATCTCCGTCAATGATCGGCTGCAACCGCAGCGGGTGAGATTCGCAGACGCGGCGCCCCTCCTTATAACCTCCACCGCGTCAGAGGAAGATGCTCGACGGAGACTACCCGCAGCTGCTCGATCCGAGGACCTCATTGTGCGCTTTCGACCCAATATTCACGTCGACGTTGGCCAAGAACAAGCACCTTACGACGAGGATACATGGAACATGCTGTCCATACGGCCGAAGCTCGATCCGGAACAAGAGATCATGGTGCGATGTCTGTTCAAAACGGTAGGACTTACACTTCTCCCTTGTGCATGTCGCTGGAGACAAGACTAGTGTCTCACCCTCGCGACATGCTTCCTGCATCGAATCAATAGCTGATCGCCTTTACGTACGAATAGGTCAGATGTCTCAGCTTGAATGTGGACCTCTCGAAGGGAGCCATGATCACCACGCCTAACCAGCTATTCGGTCTGCTGATGAAGGACCGCCGTGTCAATCCCCTGTTCCCACGTAAGTACCTGCTCATTTACTCAGAACATGATGATAGCAAAACTAACACGCCCCAAGATAAGCCTGTATTCGGGCAATACGCTTGCGCAGGCCCAAGCGGCGCGGTCCTTCGGGTTGGGGATGAAGTGGAGGTCACCGAGCGACTCAGCAAGTCGCCAACGCCAATTCTGCCTGGGACTCCCGTTACCGCATCGTCCCCTGCGCCTTTCTTATCTGTCGGGCCGCCTATGTCTCCCGCTCCGCCTCTGACTTCGCCTCTGTCTGCCGGTCCGCCGATGTCTCCAGCCCCGGAAGTTCCGCAGATTCGATGAGGTGTCGTTACTGTAACAAACGCACTATAACGTACCAGCGCACTCAAGCATTGCTTGCTCCCGACCAAGTTATACGAGAAGTCCCTTTTGCGAAGGACAGTCACGATCACGGTATGAGAGCGTGTGCCTCATCGGGTTCCCGGTGATCCGGGCATGCAATTGCGCCACGAGACCTCTGCTCCGGGGCAGCTAGCTACAGATCTGCCTGACGAAGCCACACGCACCGCCCTCACCAATTCCTGAGTTACGGGACTGTTGTCGGCTATGAGACAAGCACTGATTGAAGCCTAAAGGCCTGACATATGCAAGAGCTCACATCTACGGCACGTCGAACTACTAAGTAGCAAGACAAGCGCTGGCACACGAAGGCTGCAGTACCTTGATTTATCAATGCAAGGTCGTGGGTTAGTGAAGGTGTCCGATAGCGGCCCATACGATGCTCTGAAGAAAGCCCGGGCCACCAGGCCTACCATGGCCGACGGAAGATGTGCAGAGGATACTAACGGCTTTCCTACATGCACAGCGTTTGCTCCGGAGGAAACTTGGCGATTGCTTATAGTGAGTACTTGAAGGTGAGTCTTGTGGTCCGGAGCAAACAAGAGTGTCATGCTATTGCGGGAAAGGTATATAGTGCGACAGAGTACGTCCACGCTTCTTGGTTTAACTTGCCACACTTCACACACTTCACATCACTTGTTATCACTTGTCCTACTCCTAATACTACACCGCATCACCTTGTTTGATTTATCTATCACATCATCATGAACCCAGACAACACCCGAAGAGACATCGTCGAGTTTCGTTGTCCCTACAACGACTGCCAAAATTACGTGTGGCCATCACGGTCAGTACGAAACCTGCACATGAAAGAGTCGCATGTAGAACCCGAAGGAGGTATGCGATGTCCGTTCGGAGACTGCCGTGGCACGAGGGGCCAGTTATGGCTAAAGTCTTACCATCTTCTGGCGCATCTTGGACCCATTCATGCTTGGCACGATCCCGATAGCTACTGTCCGTGGCCAGGGTGCTTGAGTAGTAGCAAGATGAACGTACGCGAGCTTAAGGACCATGGACACGCAGCACATGCTTGTATCTCGGGTTTTGTATGCCCGATCTGTTCCAACGTGTATGGTAAATCTGGATGGCGCTACCTACTCCAACATCTCGAGATTAGGCACCCAGGGGGCTTGATGTTAGAAGCGCCTTCCCAAGATAGCACTGCTGTCCAGTCACTCACATTTGATCCCTCCAGAGGTGGCCTTTACCGTTGCCTTTACCCGCTGTGCCAGGATAACGCGTGGTCGAGCATTGAAGCTCTGAGCAAGCATGGTGCTGTTGCACATAGGTACCCGTCCGAAGACTTCCTTTGCCCATGGGACTGGTGTACGTATACTAAACCTGGTTTCAAGTACTTTGGAACTTTCTTGAAGCACATTCGAATCAGCCATAAGAATGATGCGCCCCTGGAAGGTACCAAATTGGTCCATAGGACTGGTTCCAATGGAGACGAACGTACAGCTGAGCCAATGGAAACTACATCATCCGCCTCCGGACCGAGTAGCAGCTCTCACGTAAGAGCTGGTAAAGGCGCCCTTTCCGGACAGTCACAGCCGCGCTCTGAACAGAATCACGACCAGAGTCGCCAAAAAGACATTTGGAAGCAGATAATCGGACAGCCGTAGCAAGCGAGAAGCTATTGGTCGTCAGGCTCCGTCGGCGTGGGTGGAGGGACGTGATGAGTAATGTCAACTAGAAAGCGAGCGTATGGTAGATAGGGAGTCTTTTGTTTGAATTGCAATGTTCTGCTTTGCAAGCAAGGTATCGGCCAATCTGGACGTCTGCGGCTGCTTGCTCTGTTTGGGCTTGCATATGAGAACGTGGAGTCATCAGAGGCTGCACATGTTGTCTGTGATGTTGTTAGCTACTGTACTATGTTATGATCCACATATCCACATCAGAACCTCGGAACACGGACTCTCTTCCATAAGTGGCAGGATGACAAGTGAAAGCGTCGAGCGTATTTAGTTGTCTGTGTACCTGAGCAACCACGGCCGGGCGACAATCAACTCAGTACTCAGAGTGCGAGGAAGTATGACTATGGCAACAATTAGTCTGACTCACTTTTCCAGCTTCGCATTATATAGCGATGCACCTTGAAGTCCAGAAACCTGCTTTTATCATATCTCTTGCCCCAATCCACCTTCACGACACCACCATTCCTGCAGCTTTAGCGGTCTGGGAAGACCCATTCTACTGCCCAATACCATGGACGACCCAAACAGCCACCAAAGAAACGGCACCCGATTCTATTGTCCCTACGACGGTTGTAATCGCCCCTTGCGGCATAAGACCGCGCGTAACCGGCATGTCGGGGGAGGGTATAGGTCGTGGTCGTCAAAAAACGAAATGCGATGTCCCGTCAAGAACTGTCCTTTCGTCACTGACCTGACTCCCGGTGTTCTTATGAGGCACCTCGAGGAGAAGCACACAGAGGTTTGGCCCGGAGACCCTTGTCAATATCCAGGATGCCAAAGCAATGATAGAATGACTCGAGCAGCGCTAGAAGTTCATGGAAAATTAGCTCATGCCTCTGCATCTGGGACTTTCGGGTGTCCTGTTGAGGGGTGCCCGCAAGGTTCGGAAGCAACCACATATCCTTCGTGGAACTCCTTCCTGCGGCACCTCGAGCTCATGCACGAAAGTGACCATGAGGATTATCAGCCCGCCGGACTCTCAAGTCTCAGCAGGTTATCTGGCCACAAAGAGAAGTGTTTCTTGCCACTGTGTCCGATGATAATCGGAGGAACCGATGAAGCAAGAACCAGCCATGCCGAGACATATCACAAATCCAGGAACGGTAGATTCTTTTGTCCTATTCCTGAGTGCCCAAAAGCGCAAGGGCTTGGGTTTATTTACGCTTACTACTTCTTGGTGCATGTCCAGTCACGGCATGCGCGAAGCCCGCTTCCCAGTACTTCGAGCCCGCCCACCAAGGACCACCCGGCAGCATCGTCGTCGGGCCCGCTCAATCAGATACGCCTGGAAGCGTCATCCTCGAGGCCGCTCACTGAGAGACTAGGGGAAGCACCAGCTGTAAACCAGTCGATCAGCACTGTTGGCCAGGAACCTCCAAGTGTAGCAGCGGGTGGCCGAACCGTAGTCCAAGGCAATAGCATCTCTGGAAAGCGAAGGCGGTCGCCCGTTCCATATGGCAGCGAACAGAGAGGCCTGAGTGAATCTGATGCGCGGCTACACCAGAATCTGTTGCGATACCTATCGAGTGGCACCGACGATGATCCGTCACATGAGAAGGACAAAGGTACGGAGCCCGCCGTTCGATGGGATTGAATCTGGACTGCTCTACAGAGGTCTGCGTGGTAGGTCGAACCAGGTAGGACCTTCCCACTGATACGGTGTTGCTTGTGCGCATCATGAGTTGGCCGCACTGCTTCCCGCGCGATCGATGCGGGCCTTTGGGTGATGTCGAGTTTTGTCAATTGCATTCTCTTTGTCAGAAGCTACTGCTCACAGGCGAGCAGGTAGGTGTATAGATAGTCTTCCGTAAGTCTGTTCATCTGATTCTCTGCATCGTTGCCACGTGCATTATCGTGCCGAGATTTCTATAAGTGGCTATCAGCGAAACGAGTACATGGTGAAAGCGCATGCATTTCTGGGTTGAAGTGCGTAGCCTCCCCAACAAGACAGTGGTTCCACATGGTGGCTCGAGATTCTCATACAAGCAAACTCGTCTTCTGCTTGCGAAGAGCCGTGAGCAATGGTATGGCTGCAGGTGATTGTATCGTCAGGAGTTCGTCGGTTGCGAGTACCATCAGTAGCAAACAGAGTCGAAGGTACATAAGAGGGTGCGCGGTATCTTCGAACGTCTTAGCATACTAAAAGTCTGTTCGTGTATCCGAAGTATATTGCTCACCAGAACCGTGATCATATCGGACTTCGAAGTGCGATCAGATCCCTGAGACCCTCATCATGAGTTCGAGCGAGGACATAGAAGGCGTACTCGCACTCCGAACACCGCAAGCAGATGTCACTGTGGCCCCGAGTCGCTCGCCACAAGCAGGGCTCTTGGGTGGTAGGCGGCACCACTGCCTCTATCCACAGTGTCTCGGTACAGTGTGGAGAACCTGGAAAGAATTGCTCGAACATGGCATTACGACACATCGAATTAAAGGTGCGCGGTTCATATGTCCATGGCAGATGTCTTCGGCTCCGAGCTGCTCTCCGAATGAATTCAACACCTTCGCCGATGTCTTGACGCATATCCATTCAAATCATGCGGAAGATCTTCCGGCTCTTGGTGGGTTTGAATACCTTTGTCCCTTTAGCAGCTGCGAGGATTATGCCTGGACTCGTGTCGAGGATCGGAACACCCACATTGGCGATACTCATAGGACAAATGGAAGTCAACTTCTTTGCCCATACGAAGATCAAACTAATTCCCATCCTTATGGTTTGATCGTTCATCTTGAAAAAGTCCACGACAGAAAGGATCCCCAGCTCTGGTGTCCCTTCCCTCGTTGTCCTGACAGACATACGTTCCGGATATATCGAGAGTTGAGAGACCACGGAGAAGAAAGCCAATACTATTCCGCTTCCGCTAGCTTCAGAACGTTCAAGTGCCCTTGTGCTCATTGTCCAAAGGCGAATGACCATGGCTATGACCGTTGGGATCGGATCCACGCTCATATCTTCGCGGAGCATTCGTCGCTGGCTTTGGACCTGCAGGACGACTCTAGTCGTGGTCCAAAGCCCAGAAGAAATCTACTTCCGAAACCCAGTCAATATCAGCTACATTACGACCCGCAGAGCGTCGGCGCTGGTCCACCTAGCACATCCCATAGTTCCCAGGATTATCAAGCCACCCAGTCGACAGGTGCAAGTATATCCACCCTGTCCGAATCCGCATACACAACGTATCAAGGCAAAGGGATAGGTCCAGTCGATCCAGTCAGTTACGTTGACCAGAACAGGAACCATGGACTGGCAGGACCACCCCCACAACCCCAAGGTGAGGGCCCCAGACACACGAGAGAAGACCTCGACGCTGCTGCGGCACTGCTGATGCTCAGTCGGGACAAACAGTGAAGCGTCGCCTGTCAAGCGATGTCGACCCTTGGAGGTTCTTGCCACGCAGGAGATCGAACGAACACTTTCAAGCTCGCTCGGCTAAAATTTGTCAGTTGACGTCTTGTTTAGCAGTATGCGCATCAGATTGCGAGTAGCGGAGCACAAACATCTGGCCCATGGTAGTAGATGGTCGTGATAGTCAAGTGTATCCGAGTATATAGCATCCCGTAGCAGACCATTGCGTCACTCCCATACTATGTGTCTGCCCAGAGGTCAGTAGATCAGTAAGTAATGATTGCAAGTGGTATACATATATCCTTCTGCCTGTCCAGTGTCCGCTCAGCAGATATGCCGTCTTCGGATCGTGCACTTCATGTCTGTGTGATCAAAGGATGGCTGTGTCACAATCCTTAGTCCGTGAGTGCAATCAGTAGCCATTTGCGGCAAACACCTGAGTCACGATCGTCAACGAGTATATGTTGCGATCCGGCGCCTACCATAAGCTTTCCAATTCACCCACACCCCAAGTACACCACTCAGACCAAGACACAACCTGCTAGGATGAACCCAAACACACAAAGAGATGTCATTGAATTCCAATGTCACTATAGCGGATGTGAAGACAGTGTCTGGCCTTCGAGGACACTCCGTAATCAGCACATCGCCAAGCAGCACAGGACAACGGCGAAGGACTTCCAATGCCCTCATGCTTCTGGAAGCGACTGCGAACGTTCAGGTCAAGTCTGGGTACACGTCTGGGATATGTCAAAGCATCTTGAATCGATTCATGGTGCGGTTGACCCACCCGTCTACTGTCCACACCCAGGATGCCGAAACAGCGATCGGATGGACGAGACAGAGCTTCGAGTCCATGGCCAAGCGAATCATGCGTTGGCATCCGCTTCGGGTGCCTTTGTATGTCCAGTCAGAGGGTGTCGGAAGAGCTCGCGGGCAGAAAGCTTCCGGGATTGGGGTCGTTACGTGCAACACTTAGAACTCATGCATCAGACGAGGGATGCATTGATACTTCGTACCGAAGAAGGCGAAGCTGGTACTTGGTTGAACATAGACCCTCAGCTCCGTCCCGTGGAGCAAGTCGACGCCTCTGGAATTCACACACATCACTGCTTCTACCCGATGTGCCGCTCAAGTGACTGGGACACCCTGGAAGAATTGACTCGCCACGGCTTAGCTCACGCCAACGCGGAGGAAATGTACCCCTGCCCATGGCAGCGTTGCCCAAAATCGACTTCAAAGGCTCCATATAGGTATTTTGGCTGGCTCATGACACATCTTCGAACGAAGCATATGCACGATCAACTTCCAGAACTCCAGTCCGATGACCCAAGAATCGAGTTGAGCAGAGGCCAAACATCGAATGAGCTGCTTAATCCTACTGCAGAGCGGCCAGATAGCTCCGGAGCTCGACCCGACGAGGAGGCCAACACTGGTCAAAACGTGAGAGACGCAGAGGCCGTTAACTCATGGGACGGGACGTGGTACTGCTGGTACCCACTTTGTCCGGAACATACCTGGATGCATGAGAAATCGTTGAAACAACACGTATTTGCCAAACACGCGAACATTCACTGGCGATTCAAGTGCCCGTGGACCAAGTGCCGTTGGGCTGAAGGCGAGGGCTTCCAAAGATATAACCAGTTCATGAATCACTTAGAGAGCGAGCACCCGGCGACGGGGTGGACCGAGGAACACCAGAATTGGTATCTCCAGGAAGTCACTGGTCGATCAGGTGAATCCGAAGCCCAACACCCCCCAACCAGTAGTGCGGCGCAGCAACTCGCGGGGCCGGTCTCCGGTAATGTACTTCCAAGAATCTCGCAGCAGGCAGTGGCATCTTCACGGAGAGACACTCGGTCCAGCTCCGAGGTCGAGCGGCCACGAAAGAAAGGTACAAAGGGGAAGGAGCCTCAGTTGTGAGAGGAGGACCAAGTGCGACGAGAGGCAATGCAGCTGAGAGGTTAAAGTTTTCCAGAATTCGCTGGCTGAGTCTGGAGTAGAGATCCCCTGGTATGAGGGTAAGGCCACGAGACCGGTTAGTAACGTCGCTGGAGACAACATTGCCAGACAGGTAAGACCACCGCCACAATCCCAGAGCCACACCGAAACGAGAAAGGTCTCTGCTACGGCAAGCCACGTAAGAAGACGCCGCTGCTGCCATAACGCTGATGCAGCTGAGTCGAGACGAACAGTGAGAGTTTGCTCGGTCACTGGTGCCATAAGCGGTAGGATCTTGCCATGCTGTCAATGCCCCACCCTCGGTCGATGAGAGGTTTCCAATTGTTTGCGTGCGCGTACCGGTGTGGGATGCTGAGATGGGGCATTCGCCTGGCTTTGGCATCCGTTACGTAGTCTTGCAAAAGTGTGTAGCATCCCGTAGCAAGGCCATTGCGCCACTTCTATCACTTATGCTAGGCTGGAGACTTAGCGATTGGGCAGCTGAAGAGTGCAAAGGGCCTGTATGCATCTCGCGGTATGTTTCGCTCATGCGAACGGGCAGGCTTCCAGATTGTGCACTGCGTATCCGCATGTGTGTGGGAGCCGGTGAGATGGCCGTGCATCCATGCGCAATCTGTGACTACTATTAGCAATGACGCTGTAGCAAACTTCGAGAGGCATTGACAGGAGATACATATTGTCGTCTAACGACCCTCCGCAGGCTCTTCACCTTACCAAACCTCAAGGATTCCTCCAATAGCAGGACAACACTTCCCAAGATGAACCCAGACAACACCCAAACAGGTATCGCCGAAGCAAGGTGTTGGTATCTAGGTTGCGAGATTCGTGTGTGGCCGTCGGTACAACACCGCAACGAGCACATTTCAGAGCATAGGTTGAATAATGCTTATTACTGTCCGTTAGTGGCAGCATGTCAGACAAAAACCACCTTCGGAGGTTTGGGTAAACTCTTGGTGCATCTCGACCGTGTGCACGGCAAAGTCGACCCCCTCGATCGGTGCCCATATCCGGGATGTTCCAACACAACTAGGACAACACAGGACCAACTAATAGCGCACGGAGATATTGCTCATGAGTCTGCTGGCCAGACCTTTGACTGCCCAATGTACGGGTGTGCGACCGTCAAATTCAAGCAATGGCGATTTCTGTTGAGCCACTTGAAGCTGGCTCACGACATCGTCTCTGGATGTTCACAACTGCCGTCCATTAGCTACACTGAGCGTGAGCCGCCAGAACGGAATTATTACTGTTGGTTTCCACTTTGCCAGAAGTATGCATGGAGCGACCCCAAATCGCTAATGCAGCACGGGTTCGATACCCATAGTGACGTTTCTACGAAACGTTTTAAGTGCCCGTGGAGTGCGTGCGAGAGCGCGCAAGATGAAGGCTACCAACAGTTCGGCAACCTTAATGTACATCTGGAGAGGATGCATCTGCCCACTGGATTGGTCACAAGCCAGTGCCCGGGTATGCTACATTGGGAGGCAGCAATACAATCGCATGGATCCGAAACGCCAGCCGGCGAGGCAAGTCGTGTGCCAAAGCAAACTGGGGGCGAACGTATGGACCTCGGAATGATGCAGATCTCGACCATTTGCGACAATGTTCCGGCGAGTAGCAGTTTTGGTCCAGCACAACCTCCGCAGGGTCAGCAGACCATGACTTCTCGCGGTGGTAGTGAGAGAAGTAATAGCCAAGTCAGGCAGCAATCATCTGGAACTCCACGGAGAGATCGCTCATCGGAACCCGAAGCTGAACCGCCACGGAAAAAGGGTGGGAAGGGAAAGGAGCGTGAATTGTGAGAGGGCCTTCCTGGGAAGGTGAGGTCGTTGTTGATGGTACTCTGATGTGCGGTGCTCTGTTGGCGTGTTGCTGGAACTTAAGCGACCAGCCTGAGGATCTTGGACGGATGATTCTCCTGGCTCCCATGGCTTTTGCCTCGATTCCGGCTGGACGACGGCTCGGGTGTATGGCACTAAGTAGCTTCTCCATAGTGTAGATAGTCCCTGTGTAAAGCGGATTCGTGTGCTTCGAGCGAATCGTTGTCTTTGTGGACCTGGCGAGGAGTAAAGGAAGTCGAGACGAGGTCCATACAACGCAAGCCGCATATGTCCGGGGGTGAGTAATAGAGAATGACTGGACCACGACGAGCAGTCTGTGAGTGCTGTTAATAGACATGTTGTGACAGCTATGGGAGTCACAGTCGTGAATGTTAGTATATATCGGGCTCCAACGTGCCTTCGCAACTTCAGACCTCAACAACCTAAGCTATCAACCAAAACCAAAGACACAGACCTCGACAAAATGAACTCCAGCGACGTACCTATTGGTGCCATTCGCACCCGATGCTGGTACCCAGGATGTGTGGATCTTGCTTGGCCGTCGATACAACACCGGAATGCTCATCTCAGTGTAGATCACAGAAACAATACTGGCTATCGTTGTCCGTTCGTGGAATGTGATAACGGACGCGGCTGGACCATCCCTATCCAATTTCGTTACTTAGAGCACCTCAAAACCAAGCACGGTAAAGTCGACCCGCTCGATAGATGTCCGTATCCGGGATGTACGAACTTGGATAGTATGACGCAAGAAGCGCTGAAGCAGCACGGGACCGATACGCACAAGTCGTCTGTCACCAACACTTTCGACTGTCCAGTCGAAGGATGCGTTCCGGGCCATGAAGGCAGAAAATATGCGAAGTGGTTGGGTCTGTTGGACCATTTGAAGCTGTACCACAACAGCGGCTGCGCATATGTGATCCAACCCAGAAGATACCAGCCTTTGAATTCGTCACTCGTGGGCCAGATCTCGGAGGAGCCCACGAATGACACTTCAGGTGAGCCAAGCTCGCACCGCCCCAAGCGAAGCCAATTGGACGCAACGGACGCTCAGGGCGGGGGGACGAGCCGGACCCAGAGGTCTTTTTCCAGCCCGGCATCAGATTTGGGGAAGACGCAGGCCCAAATCACTCACGGAACGGCCACAGACAGTAGCGTGTCTCGACCACCGCAACCCAAGCAAATGCAGATCTCAACTCTCTGCGACACAGTTCCAGAGAGCAGCGGGCCTCAACCGCAACCTAGGCAGATGCGGATCTCGACGATTTGCGACACAGTCCCAGAGAGCAGCGTGTCTCCACCACAGCAACCACCGACGAGTTACCCGCCCTATGATCAACTCAATGAGAGCGGGAGGGACCCGAGAGGGGGGTTGCAGCAGTCGTCTGTGTCAGCGCCTCGAGGGGACCGCTCATCTGGATCCGAAGCCGAGCCGCCACGGAAGAAGGCGACAGGGAAGGGCAAGGGAAGGGCAGTCGACCATGATGATAAGGAGGCTCCACGCCGAAGGTGAGGTCAATTTCTTTCTATCGGCATGGTGCTCTGCTATACGGCATGCTGGCCATGCTGTCTGCCTCGAGTGCTTAGCCTGGATCGTTCCGTGCCGTGGTCATGTTTCTTCGACGGTCGTGCAGTTCTCATGTTCTAGGTCCTGGTGGCCTGGCAGTAGTGTATATAGCATCTTGTATTCAGCCTGGTTTCCAGCGTGATGTTAATGAATGTTTGTTGTTGATGGTATGAAGGGTGAGGAGGGGAGGTGTGGTCGGAGGTGTGGTCCGTCGGTCGGACTGGAAGTGGGATCCGCATCGGGCAATCCCACGCGAGTATCGACATCGCGTCGACCTCCTACGACCGAAGTGCTCGTGAGTAGAGGTCCAAACAACACGATCGAAATTTGATTGGACTGCTATTAACCTCGCCATCCTACATACCAGATACTTGAAAGCTACAAGCCAACAAATTTGTAGAAGAGCCGAATAAGGTAATCGCCCAATCTAGAAGGAGCCAGACCCTGCATCCATCGCAGCTGCGAGATCGCTGCCGAGGCGGGCTAAAAATTTGGTCCAGCGAATTGATGACAGCTCGATCAAAAACTCTCCAAATAAGGAAACTACTTGTACTCGACTCACGCCTTTCGAGTACTTCAGTACCTTCATACCACTCTTAACATCTACCACCCACCACCTCGACCAATCCGCCCTCTTCGCCCTTGGAGTCGACATTGACCTGATCGACCCCGCCATCCGCCCCTCGCACTGACTCGACTTCGCGAAACACACACACACACCAAAACAACACAATGGACTCAATGATGTCCTCCTCCAGCGGCCCCTCCCAGCCCACCCCCACCACCCTCCCCGACCGCCCCTCAGCCTTCCGCTCCCAATCCTCCAAACCAAACGGCACAACCAACCCCCTCTCCTCCTACCCCACCACCTCCTCCCCCCCCACCCAATCCTCCACCTTCGCCGTCAAAGCCGGCCTCGCCCAAATGCTCAAAGGCGGCGTCATCATGGACGTCGTCGACGCCGCCCAGGCGCGCATCGCCGAAGAAGCCGGCGCCTGCGCCGTCATGGCCCTCGAGCGCGTGCCCGCCGACATCCGCGCCCAGGGCGGGGTGGCGAGGATGTCGGACCCGCAGATGATCCAGGAGATTATGCGGGCGGTGACGATCCCCGTCATGGCGAAGGCAAGGATTGGGCATTTGGTGGAGTGTCAGATTTTGCAGGAGATTGGAGTGGATTATATTGATGAGTCGGAAGTTCTCACCCCGGCCGACCCTACATATCACGTTGAGAAGAATGGATTCGCGACACCCTTCGTCTGCGGCTGCAGAAACTTGGGCGAGGCACTCCGAAGGATCAGCGAAGGCGCAGCTATGATCCGGACGAAAGGCGAGGCGGGGACTGGGGATGTGGTGGAGGCTGTGAGGCATATGCAGACTGTGAACGCGCAGATTGCGCGTGCGGCTGGGTGCTCGGAGCCAGAATTGAGGGCGTTGGCGAGGGATTTGGAGTGCGATCTTGGGCTGCTGAGGCAGACTGCGCAGTTGAAGCGGCTGCCGGTTGTCAACTTTGCGGCGGGAGGGATTGCTACGCCCGCTGATGCGGCGCTGATGATGCAGATGGGTTGCGATGGTGTCTTCGTTGGGTCAGGAATCTTCAAGTCAGGAGATGCGAAGGCAAGGGCGAAGGCGATTGTGCAGGCAACTACCCATTACAACGACCCGAAGGTTCTGGCGGAAGTGAGCGTAGGGCTTGGAGAGGCGATGGTCGGGATCAACTGCGGCGCGATGGGCGAGCAGGAGAAGTTGGCGAAGAGGGGTTGGTAGATTTATCTTCAGCGAGCTGGTGGACAAGGCGGCAAAACTGGGTATTGGTAGCATAGCCCTAGGCGTTCAACACCCTCCTCCAAATACGATATAGATCCTCACACCAATTCTTCTACGAGCGTCTCCAATTCGTCCCGCCCCATCCCAGGAATGAACAGTCTTTCCACGCCCATCGCATCCTTCCGACTCTCCACCATCTGATGGTCGTGGAATTCCTTCAGCAGAGTCCGGAAACTCAGCTCGCTCGAGCAGACAAACTCCTCGACTGCCTTGTGGTACAGCGTGCGGTACTCTATCCCTTCCACGACCGCAGGTGCCGAAACCACTTTCTTCGCCGGCGTAGCTTTCTTAGCAGGCCGTCCTCTCCTTGGCTTCCTTCGGGATGGCGTATCCGCAGCAGCGTCGGAGTCATCAGATACGCCGAGGATATCCTCGTCGTCGTCTGCATCACCACCCAACGTAGCGTCCGGTGCGAGATCAGCCATTGCCTGTAACTGCTCCACCACAAGAATGCGGAACAGATTCCTCGCGTTCTCCGGCAGAGACCTGAGCACAAACGCTACGCCGTCTTTGCCGCCTATCCTTCGACCTGCACGTCCGAGCAGGCGGGAAACTTCTTCCACGACGTCGATCTCGGCTTTGTAGGGCTGGAAAGTAGTTGCGTCGTGGTAGAGCCAGTTGTACTGACGGAGCAGAGCGGGCGGCCATAGAAGGGCGAAGTTGGGTGTGTCGACTGTGGCGATCAGGTTGATGGAGGGGTGGGAGGCCAGACGTGATAGCAGGGCTGGGATGGGAGCCTTGCGGAGGGGAGGGGAATCCAGGGAGTGGATTATCAGATTTATTGGCTGGCGAGGCGGGTGGGCTGTTAGATGGCTTAGTATAAGGTCTAGGAGGGCGTTAGGCATGGCTGGTGATTTCGTGGTCTTCGGGAGGACGACCCTTGCTATGGTAGTGAGAATGTCGCGGACTGTGAGACCAGGAGCGTAGCCATTCACTACGACGATCTGAGGTGGCTTCGAGGCAGCGTGGTGGATGTGAGAGGCGTAGTCCATGACCAGGTCCCGCTTCGAGCCGTAGCCATATAGACAGAGGTTGAAGCCTTCTTCCAGCTCGAAAGACCACTGATCGAAGGCGCGTCTGTGCAAGTCGGCCAGCCGCCTGATGTCCTGTTCGTGAGGGTCCTTGTGGCTGTTGATGTTGCTGAGGTAGTCTTCATGGTTGAGGAGGACATTCGAGGCCAGCGTGTTCGCGGAAGTCTTGTTGGCTCCTGCGCGGTTCTGGAAAAAGTACAGCTCGTGTGGCGGGAGATCTGGAGGCGGCGATGGCGTTCTCTCTCGCTTGGTTCGTCCTTTAGGTCTGCCTCTGCCTCGTTCTGAAGGTGTATCCGCTGCAGCGACCGGTATCTCATCGGCAATGTCCTCCACAACGTCCTGGATGTCTTCCTGTACATCACCGTGTTCGTCCAGGATAGCCTGTGCGAGCGCAGTCTCTCCCACGTCGTCCTCATCCTCGCCCTCTTCGACTACACTCTCCTGCAACGTCCGCGCACTCTTCCTCCGAGCCGAGCGATCATTACGGGTTGCGGTTGGTGTCTCCTCTCCCGCTGCTTCGGCCTTCTCTGCCTTCTCTGCTGGTGTCGAGAACAAGACCTTCCTCGGCGATTTGGGCGTCGGCCCCAGTATTGACGTGCCATTCACGATCCTGCTTGGGGTCCCCTTGAGGATCGACTTGCGGTCCGAGGGCGTGATGGCAGGACTATCATTCTGCGCTGTTCGTCTAGTCTTTCGCGGTGTAGAGTTTCCTTCGTCTACAGCCTCCTCCGTCTTGCGTCGTTTGGGCATAATGTCCTATGATTTATTGTGAACATCGGAAAAGACACGCGAACTAGATCTATGCGCCGGAGATAGCGCGGATATAAGAGTCGCGTCGACACTTTACACGTCTTCCAGCTTCACCTCCATTCATTCACACCACCACCACATATACAACACCGCCGCCATGTCCGACATCGACGACGAAGATGCCCAAATGGACGACGCCCCCAAGGTCTCCGCCGACATCACCTTCTCCTCCGCCGCCGACACCAAAGGCAAACGCAGCGCCGCCAACCTCCCCATCGAAGCCGAAGACAACCTGCCCTGGGTCGAGAAGTACCGCCCGGCCTCGCTAGCAGACGTGAGCGGCCACCACGACATCCTGGCCACCATCAACAAATTCGTCGATGCCAACCGCCTCCCCCATCTCCTCCTCTACGGCCCACCCGGCACAGGCAAAACCAGCACAGTTCTCGCACTGGCACGGAAGATCTACGGAGGCAAGAACATGCGGCAGATGGTGCTCGAGCTCAACGCATCCGATGACCGCGGGATTGATGTTGTGAGGGAGCAGATCAAGACGTTTTCATCCACCAAGCAGATCTTCGCCGGCTCGTTTGATAAGTCCACGAAATCGGAGAGCATCGCCCATTACAAGCTCATCATCCTCGATGAAGCGGATGCCATGACCTCGACCGCGCAGATGGCGTTGCGAAGGATCATGGAGAAGTATACCGCCAATACTCGCTTTTGCATCATTGCCAATTACACGCACAAACTCTCCCCTGCGCTACTGTCGAGGTGTACGCGGTTTCGCTTCTCCCCGCTCAAGGAGGCAGATATACGGCAGCTAGTTGACAAAGTCATCGTGGAGGAGAACGTGAATATCGCGCAAGATGCTGTGGGGAGTCTCGTCTCGCTATCGAAAGGCGACATGCGGAGGGCATTGAACGTGCTGCAAGCGTGTCATGCCTCTTCCACGCCGCTTCACATCCCAGGGCAGCCAGCGCCGGAGGAGAAGGATGTACAGCGGGACCTCATCACTCAAGAAACGATATACACGTGCATCGCTGCTCCGCACCCGGCGGATATCTCGTTGATCACGCAGACGCTGCTTACGACCGAGGATGTGGGTAGCTGTCTCAGCACAATCAACACGCTCAAACGCACCAAGGGGCTCGCACTGGCGGATATCCTGACATCGATGGGCGAGCAGCTGGCGGAACGTGAGGTGCCGACTCAGACGCGGGTACGGTGGTTGGAAGGGCTGGCTGAGATCGAGTATCGGTTGAGTGGAGGGGGGAGCGAGAGTCTGCAGACGGGAGGGTTGGTTGGAGTTGTGAGGGAGGGCGTGGGGATTATGGGGAAGGCGAGATGAGGGGTGAATGTGAATGTGAGAACGAAAAGGAAAAGCAGCAGCAGTCAGGATGGGCAGTGGGAACGGTCCATGCAAGCGAAACCAGACTCGAGTGGTCGAGACGACGGATGGCTCCGCTGCTACACGTCAATGGCCACCAGGAGTAAGGTCTTGAACCACGAACGGTGTTGTCTCACCACCCCGAGAATCGCAGAGAGACTAGGAGTCACGCGGTCAGCGGATCAGCGGAGTCTTCAGAGCGTCTCTCGACTGACCAATACGCATAGCTAGTGACCGATATGGACAGCAACCAAAGCATTTGACAACGCTTTCGACATCATCTATACTTCAAACAAGCACATCAAGCTTTTATGATCTATTTTCTTATCACCCTTCCTCTCTACCGCTCATCTTGCCGGTATTGCTGTCTTCACCGCACAATCATGCTCTCCCTCCCCGGCCCAGTCCCAATATACCCGACCTTTACCCCAATGTCTTTCTCAATGAACTCGACGTACTTGCGCGCATTCTCCGGCAAATCCTCCCACGTCTTCGCGCCCGTCGTACTTGTCTCCCAGCCCGGCAGCTCGGTGTACTGCACTTCAAGATTCTCCAGCACTTCCAGATCCGCAGGGAAGGACTCCAGAGTTTGGCCTTGGTAGGTGTATGAGGTAGCGACCTTGATAGTGGCGAAAGTGTCCAGGACGTCGAGTTTGGTGAGGTTGATGGAGTCGTACCAGTTGACGTGGTGGGAGTACTTCACCACCACGAGATCCAGCCAGCCGCAGCGCCGTTTCCGGCCGGTGGTGACGCCGAATTCGCGACCGATTTGTTGAAGTTTCCCTCCACTCTCGTTCAGTTGCTCTGACGGGAATGGCCCAGATCCAACACGGGTTGTGTACGCTTTCACTACCCCGATCGTCTCCTTGATGCTCTTCGGACTGATATGCAGGCCCGTGAAGACTCCACCCAGGCCGGTGTTGGAGGAGGTAACGTAGGGATACGTGCCGGCGTCCAGATCGAGCATAGTCGCCTGACTCCCCTCCACAAGAATCGGATTCCCTTGCTGGACAACCGAAGAAATGAGTGGCGTCTGGTCCACCACAAACGGCTTCAGCGTCGTCCGGTACTCATCGAACCGCGCAATCTCCTCCTCCGGATCATACTTCAACAACTCCCCATACCTCTTCCTGAACCCCTCGTGCAGATTCCTGAGCTTCTGGTCAAACAACGTCTTGTTGAAAACCTCGCTCACCCTGACCCCGGATCTTGACGCTTTCGTCGAATACGTTGGTCCGATCCCTTTTCCCGTGGTCCCAATGTTCTTCTTGCCCAGCTCGACTTCTTCGAGGCCGTCGACACGGGTGTGCAGGTCCAGGTCGACATGGCAGCGGTCGGAGATGAGGATGCGGTCGGTGTAGTCGATGCCGTTTGATTCGAGGGAGGCGATTTCCTCGAAGAAGCCGGGGACGTAGAGGACGCAGCCGGTGCCGATGAGGTTGGTGCAGGTGGGGGTTAGGACGCCGGAGGCTGTAACACATATGAGTAAGTGGAAGGGCGGGTGGAGAGGGAGCTGGGACTCACGCAAGATATGCACATCAAAGGTCTTGCCATCCTTGACGATGGTATGGCCGGCGTTATGCCCTCCCTGCGCTCTGCAAACCAATTGCGCTTTTTCGCTGAGGACATCGACGATCTTGCCTTTGCCTTCGTCACCCCTGCGCACGGGTCAGCAATGTAGGTAGATAGGCTGTTCATTAGTCAGTACTAACCATTGCGCTCCGAGAACGACCGTCGCCATCTTGGAAACGGTGGAATTGAGGGTCGTGTGGTATATGAATCGCGTGAGTCGCCATTTTTTAGGGAAGCAAGTTTGGAGGGGTCGCCGCAATATTTCAATGGCAGAGCCCCACTAGATTTGTCTCAGAGAGCTCAGATGGCGTAGGCTTCGGCTTAGTATGAGTGGGTTGTCCTCCTCTTGAATACACGGTAACACAGTCACGTCTTACAAGCTTGTACAGCATTTGTACAGCACTTCTTTACAGTACAGCATTTCTAAAGTGCCTAGTAAGATTGCATGACCCCTCTTAGTCCATCTCACTTTCATTACAGAGTTATACACGACCATTAGTAACGTTATCGATTCAGTGAGTTCCGCATCACATCTTTCGAGTTCCAAGTGTTTACATGTAGCTCGGGCGTTGTCGTTGACCTCCAAACGACGACTAAACCATATCAGCTGTCTCCTCTACATCGTTGACCATTAAAGCTGTACGGTCTACGTCGTCCTCGTCGAAAGCCTCGTATAGGTCTTCGAAGGTGTTGTAGTTGTTCGAGTATTGATTTCAACTTCACCACCAACTCGTGGAGAACCACAACGACGCATGAAACTTCATTTTCTTTCGTGTAGATCGATTGACCAACACTGAAACACGCTAGTGAATGTTCCATTTTTGGTTTCTCAACACCGCGATATCTCGACAGACAGGGAGTATCGAGACGTTATCAAGACGGTATAGAGATAATCGACCACGAACAGACATGGAAACTGAATTTGGAGATGGATTAAAAGTGAATGTTCACAAAGTCACTTGCAAAGTCACTTCGATACACGTAACTTCCTGCGCAGGACTGAGCTTTGCGTGTCTACCGGGCAGGTATTCGCCTCAGATCGGTCTGTCTGCTCTGGCTGCTGAGCTAGTAGCATTTTACACAAGCGCTTGTGCTGAATGTGGTACTGGGGACGCCATGACAAGAGAGAGGCAAGCTCAAAAAGAGCGCTTCGATCGCCGTGTCATAAACACGCTGCCGAACTCAAGGGCGTGCCACCTTGAACGATATAATGTGCGTTCAAAGATTTGATGATTCAACTGAATTCTGCAATTCACGAAACTTATCGCATTTCGCTGCGTTCTTCACTGCTCTATCACCGAGTGCTATTGCAGACGCGGGGCCTGGGCACGTCAATGAGATTGACGCAGCTTGTATGAAGCTAGAGCATCACCTACGAGGTCGAGAAGTGAGGCTGGAGCGAGGTTGACAAGTAATTTTGGGGCTTGTGGTATGCGCACTTGCGGTCGCTCGTTTTTCTCCCACCACCACCACCACTTTGGTGTTCACGCTGTATTTGATGAAGGCGACGACGCCGTATGCCGTGATGGGAGAGTGGCGGCGTGCCGGTGAAGCTGTGTCGGAGATGATGTCGAGAAGCCATCGTATTATATCATATTCCGAAGCAGTTCTATCCTAAGAGCAGCTTCATTTTCACCATGGTCGAGACTGTCGTGCTCGTATGGCCCAGAACCAGTCGCCGGTTCGACCGAGCAACGACCAGCACTCTGCGGCAACACAGCACCAAGCGCCTCACTAACATTACACGCACCCGCACCACCTCAGCACCACGATCAGCGAAGGTCCCGGGGCGCCTTCCTGCAAGGGGGTGGACCTGCATGTGGCTTGGCTTTGTGTAACATTGTGACCCGCAGATATCTCAGATATGGCGCGTTGTTTTCGACACTACCGGACGTACTTCATCTCTTGAAGTCGAGCTTCTGTCTTTGGAGAGTGCATCCACTCAGTATGTCTCATCGTCCTCTCATGCTACCCCCTAGCACCGCATTGAGACCCATATCTCGCTGCGCGGGCATGAGACAGAACCTCCAGAAGGAGGACCGCGGCAGCGCCGTTTCGGCACATCCGTCTCCCTCTCGATACCCAGTGCCCGCCTCAGATCCTCCAAAGCAGTGGCTCTCGCGCGGTCGAATCGACAGCCCCAGCCAGCGTACGCACGTCCGGTCCCATAGCCGCCGAAGCCCGTCAAACTTGAGCCGAAGGTCGAGAAGCCGTTGTACCAGATTCCGAGGGAGTACTATCCTAAGAGCTCCCCGGGTATGGGTGTGGATATGGGTTTCATGGTGGTCGAGACTGTCGTGTTCATGTGTCTAGTTCAATGTATGGCCTCGTGGTTGGGTTGAATGTAATGGACGGAGAGGCGCTTCGACGTGCGACGGAAGAGCGGCGTTGGGTTTTGGACAGTGGCCTCATACAGGCGAGTCAGGCGAAGCCGGGTTGGAGACGTTGGATCCTCGAGCCATCACAGGCTTTGCTTCTGGCGAAGACCAGGCAGACAGCGAAGCAACGAGTATCCCGCCCACGACCACCACTCACTTCAGCTGCTTTCCGCTTCGAATACACATCTACCACACTAGCCATTGATTGGTGCTTTAACATTCACTGCGGCGTCGGCGGTGATGCCCAGAACCAACCACCAGTCCAGCAAATCAAACAACAGCAGCCTACCCCAACACAGCACCAAACGCCCAACCAGTAGTACACACCGCCCGCACCACCTCAGTACTCCCTCCGACCACGATCAGCCCACGCGGCGGGATGCAACTGCCACAAGACGTGTCCACCAGATGTGCGCTCCGGATGGCTCTGCCTCATGTGCACGCCGTCACAGCCAACGACGGTCCTAAAGAAGACAAAGAGTGGTGGGAGCTGGTCGATGTCGATATCGTTGCCGCAGTCGTGCTGTGTTCTCAATGTTTGTTCCAACTGCTGATGAGATGTGTGCGACGTGTCGACCGAGGTGGGAGGTGGTGGTGGCGTATTCGGGGCTCGAAACTCGAGGACGACCTTTTGTAGCGGGGGAAAGGTGGTGCGGGAGACCTGCGGTGTGCGGTAGGTGGAGAGTAGCGAAGCGTATACAGTGCACCGAGAGAGGAGGTGGTTCGATAGATTGACGATAGATCCAGTACCCAACTCGTCTCTTCTCCACAGTGCAGCTAGCACTTCTTATTAATAACCCAAACCGCCAACCCCCGTCTCCCAACCACCCTCCTCAACGTCTTCCACACCCCCTCCCCGGCAAAATCCAAATCATCAAGCCCAACATGCCTGCTCGTCCGCCAAACCTCCTCCAACTTAATCGTCGCCCCATAGATCCCACTCCCCTCATACTCCAAATAATCATCCAACTCCACCGCACTCAGCGGCGCTACAAGCATCGACACGCTAGTCCGCTCGTCCTGGCATTCGGCTTTGTTGTACAGCTCCTCTACGAGCTGGTCGAAGTCGAAGCCCATGTAGTCCTTCACTTTGGCGTCTGGACTTAGAAAGGAGCCTTCCAGCCAGGTTGGAGGTGGGTAGGTGCGCCACCAGCTGATTTGGGATGTGTTGGTTTCGCGGGCGAGGAAGCGTTGGGCGGGGAGGATGCCGGCTTGGTGGTAGATGCCGAAGAGGACGCCGAGGGTGGCGTTGAAGAGGATCCAGGATGTGAGGAAGAGGCGGGAGAAGCGGGTGGGTAGTTTGATGGTCGCCAAAAATAGTGGAATGGCGGGGAGCAAGAAGCGGGGTTCTTGGTGTTGGAAGCAGGATAATGCTGCGATGCCTGCGATACCGGACCAGAAGAGGGTGTTCTTTCGGGAGGAGAAGAGTAGGACGGGGATGGCGGGGCCGAGGAGTTGAGGGAGGTTGAGGGCGAAGTGCTGGTAGTAAGGGTGCAGGCCGTGCACAGCGAGGTTCGCCGGATCGAGATTGTAGTAGAAGTTGTTGAGGGGGGTGAAGATGGTGGTGTCGCGGATGTTGCGGAGGGACGGGCGGACGGATGCGTAGATTTCTGTGTCGACTGTAACAGCGACGGCGAGGGTGAGGAGGGCGGCGGCCAGGAGGATGGGGATGCGGAGGGAACGGGTGAAGAGGTGAGGCACTATTTGGAGGCCGGGAACGAGGATGAAGGCTGGAAAGGTGATGCGGTTGAAGATGCCCAGCACGCCCATGAAGGCCAGGCCAAAGCACGCGCCTGCCATTGTGCTTTCAGGGTGCTCGCGGATGCGTCTGATCAAGACAATGCACCACAACACGAGCAGAGTGTCGATGCTGTTGGAGAAGGTGTGCATCTGGAAGGTCCAGGTGACATAGCTCGATGCCACCAAAGCGATCGCCCTGGTTCGGTCCCGTGGTAATGGGATCAGCTCGTGCAGGGCCCAATCTTCCAATACGAAGCTCAAAACGAACATGAGAATCCGCAGAGCGTAGAAGGCGAGCGTCGGCTGGACCTCTCCATAGCCCAGACCCTCCCAGATCCATTTGAGGAGGGTCAATGGAAAGCCATAAGCCAGCCAGAGCGGGAAGAAGCTGCGAATTGGCTCATCAGACACGAACTCCCATGGTGGGTCAGAGGGCCAGTCGAAGATTTGGCCTATAGAATGTGTAAGCTGTGTACAGTATAACGGGATGAAGGGGGATATACTGGCTATGACCTCGGGCCCCTGAAAGTGCTCATCGGGATGGATGTAGCTGGGCTGGAGCGCAAAGTACAAGCGGACGAGCAACAAGAAGAGGTACAGTCGTCGCCACATCTTTACAACACATTAATGAGAGTATGAAGTCAAGGAAAGATGAAAATGAAACGTGGTTGCACTGACGGCACTTGAAGCAGCGCATCTGATCGTAATCCGAATAGGCTTAGCTTATGTTTCACGGTCTGTGCTTCCGCCTTCGAAGTAGAAAGCCTCTGAGACCTCTGCTGGCTCACATCAGAGGTGAGATCGTTGAGCGAGAAAGTCTGAAAGCAGTATACTAAAACATCATGTCCAAAGAAGACAAACTGCTGCCTTCCTATTGGGGCGGTGTTTGCTGAGTCAACGTGCCAAGCCGTCAAGTCGTGCAAAGGGTCGTGATTGTGACCGCCACCTTTGTCCCTCCGCATATACAATAAGAGCCCTCCTTCCTCCACCCCTTTGTCCGCACCCGCAACAAGACAACATCTGCAGCAGCGACATCCATCTGCGCACACACACCATCATCATCAACCAATGTGAGTTATCCTCCGGCCTGCATTCTAGCGCATGCGCCTTGTCTGCCTAGCAAACCAGTGCGCCAGTGCGCCTCTGCCGCCTTGCCAGGCAAACATGCTCCCTCAATATTTGCTTTCACACGCGCGTGCGAGGATTCACTTCACAGTCATATGCCGAGTGGTCCGAGCGCACCGCAAAGCCATCTTTATATAGCATGCTTCCTCACTTCCAAACCTTTCCACTAACATCAACTTCTTGCAGCACCAACTTGAAGTTATTCCTTCTTCACCATCACCAACCAGCACCACCACCTACCACCCACACCCCAGCCACCACACACACTCGCAATGGCTGCCGCCGACGTCCCCATGGTCGTCCTGCAGAGCTCTGACGAATCCATCTTCAGCGTCGGTATGCAATCACTTCATCCACTGATCACCTAGGCACATACTGACCTTCCACAGAGCAGAAGATCGCCGAGCGCTCGATGCTGATCAAGAATATGATCGAGGATCTGGGCACCCCGGGCGACGAGCCAATCCCCATCATGAACGTAAGCTTCACTCATTTACCTCCTCAACCTCACCTCACATACTAACTCCACTGCCAGGTCACCGAGACCGTCCTCAGGAAGGTCCTCGACTGGTGCGACCACCACAAGAACGACCCACCACCAACCACCGAGGACGACGCCGACTCCCGCAAGAAGACCACCGACATCGAGGACTGGGACCAAAAGTACATGCAGGTCGATCAAGAGATGCTCTTCGAGATCATCCTCGCCGCCAACTACATGGACATCAAGGCGCTGCTCGACGTCGGCTGCAAGACCGTCGCGAACATGATCAAGGGCAAGAGCCCAGAGGAGATCCGCAAGACGTTCAACATCCAGAACGACTTCACCCCGGAGGAGGAGGATCAGATCCGTCGTGAGAACGAGTGGGCTGAGGACCGCTAAGCGGCTCTTCACCTCACCACACACCTCACACGACGCGACACGATACGACCATGATGCTTGACATGCCGTGATGCATGCGCTTGGCTGGGCTGCTTGCCTCTCTGCTTGCGGCTGTGGTGGGCTTCCTGCTATGGGTGTTTCAGGCGTATTCACATGGAAGGACATGATTACTGCGATACTGCTGGCTGGCTAATGACCGGAGCACTGCGATTGTTCTCGGCGGCTGGCTGATTACCACATGCATGCTTCTGCTAGCTAGCATAGATAACTGCAAATGAGTTGAAAACGACCTGTGCCTGCTTTCATACGTATATCGTGACTTCTTCTTTCGTAGACAGTGTCTTCATCGTCGCTGCCTTCTTCAATATTCCGAGCTATGCCACATTGATATCACGTGCATGTACGCCATCTTTCAGCCGCGGCGCCTGCCTGCAGGGCCTGTGCGCCAGTGCGGGCACCCTCGTCCCTGCATAAGGTACGGTAATAATGGTTGTCATTGGCGTCAACTCAATGCCGCGACTGCGTGTTCTGGCCCAGGTTGAAACTTCGAAGTGTATCTGAAACGACTCTTTGTCTTACGACTTTGCAACGATTTTTGGAAGCCAATTGTTTGTGAAGAGTCTGCGATCTTGATACGTAGTACTGGTATTTCTGGACCCTCGAGGTCGGGCTGTATTGTGTACTGAAGAGAGTGTCGTGTGCTCTTATACTGCAACTGCCTCTGCTGCAGCGGCTTGGTGTATTGGTGTCGATTGACAAGACCAAGATTGGGAAGAGCGATTGTGAGGACGGCGAAATACTATATCGTTTGAACGGCAGAGAATCTGGGCCTGCTATAAGACGATTCTGAATAGCAACACTCACCACGAACGACGAACGAGGATAGTGTAGGCAAGATGAATGTCAACAAGAAGCTGGACCGCCTGAAGCAATGGGGCAAGGAGCGTATGGGCGCCGAGGCGGCCACGACGACGACGGAGGAGTTCAAGGCGCTGCAGACGGAGATGGAGTTGAGGCATGCTGGTATACACACCTCTCCTCCCCACCCTGCTCGGCACTGACCCAGCATGTCTTGCTGCTCACTCGCTGACACTCCCTCGCAGGCATGGACCGCCTCCAGACCTCCACTTCCGCCTACCTCAAATCCCTCTCCACCCGCTCCGAAGGACCGGCAAAGGACAAAGCCACCCCCATCGCCAACTTCGGCGCCACCCTGGTGTCCCACGGCGACGACTTCGACCCAGACTCCGAGTTCGGATCCTGCCTCCTCGCACTCGGTCGCGCCAATGAGCGTATCGCACGGATGCAGGAGACGTTCTCCGCTAACGCTACCTCCTCCTGGCTCGAGAGCGTGGAGCGGAGTCAGCTGCAGCTGCGGGAGTACCAAACGGCGAAGAAGAAGTTGGAGAGTAGGCGTCTGGCGTACGATAGTGCGCAGGGTAAGATACGGGGGGCGAAGAAGGAGGATTTCAAGATGGAGGAGGAGTTGAGGGCGCAGAAGGTCAAGTATGAGGAGAGTCAGGAGGAGGTGCTAAGGCGGATGATGGATGTGAAGGAGGCCGAGGCGGATAGTGTGGTGGATTTGGGGAGTTTTGTTGAGGCGCAGTTGGTTTTCTTCGAGCGGGCGAGGGAGGTGCTTGTGGGTTTGAGGAGGGAGTGGCCTGCGAGGTGAGTTATACTACTTCTATTCCGCTGACTTGAAGTTCTACCTGCTAACCAATGAATGTTGCAGCGCGAGCACAATCTCCCGCTCCTCAACAGCCTCTCCAGTGAACGGCCTCCCGCCCCGCCGTCCTACAACCCGCAGCCGTGCCTCTTCAATCAACACCGACCGCTTCTCCAGCATCACCGAAGAATCCCACGATCGACCTACGGCTCTCGATACCTTACGTGGCGGCGGTGGCACCATAGCCTCTACTACTTCTTTCGCATCCCGCTCCACCTCCGCACAGAACTCACCGCGCCTTGAACGTCCCGGTTTCGACTTCAACACTACCGCACGTCCGAACCCGCTGACAAGGAGCACGTCCTCCTTCCAACCGCCGACGAACGGCAGGGATATGTCTCCAGCGCCAATGCCCAGGTTGAGCAGGGTGCCTACTGAGCCCACGCAGATTTTGGCTGGACGCAATAATTTGCGGGTGACTCCACGGGTTGATTCGAGCCAGTATCAGCAGGGTGTGTTCGCAGACGATCTGAGTGATGCCAGCGAGGACTCGCAGATGACGAGGTCGGAGGTGTCTAGAGACAGGGAGGGACATTCGAGGGCTCTGAGCTACGGCGGTGCGGTGGTTGGTGAGGGCGAGAGAGACAATGGTATTGGGCAAGTGGTGAAGAAGAGAGCGCCGCCTCCTCCGCCGCCTAGTCGGAGTACGAAGCCTGCGCCGCCGCCGTTGCCTGCAAAGAGAGGGATATGAGGTGAAGGGCAAGAAATGAGGTGGTGGGATTGATACTGGTTTGATGGCGTTTAGCGTTGGGCATGAAGGGGTGTTGGACGTGCGCTTTGGACACGATCGATGTATGAACATCGAAGATGTTTGTGCTAGTAGATAGCTTTTGTATAAGTATTGTACGAGTAAGGCAAGTTTGAGTATTCGGTGGTATCACGTGCGCTGTTAGAAGTCTGTGGACGACAAAGACATCTCCTAAATACACTCCTCCCCATCCTCATCTCTTTCGCTCAAGCTATACAAGCACGACAAGCACGAACGAAGATAAAGGACGCCTTGGCGGAGGGCGGATAGATCGGCATGCTTGCAGTTACGAAACCGACTTGTCTTCCTTCGCGGATCCTCAAGGCTGGGAATCATGGAGCCTCCTACCTTATCATCTCAAGGCTTAAGGACGGCGGATGTGGTGGACGAAACTTCGACATCTTCATCTTCCGCTACCATAAGCCATCGACGAGATCGCTACTTTGCACGAGCAAGAGCGCCTTGAATCACGTTGCGGCACAGCATAACGAAGGCGTGAAGACATCATACCTACCACCTGAATCCCAGGATCCGGAAGCTTCGCCATGTCGACAGCGTACCCTCCAAGGCTGGTCAAGTATCTCTTCAGCTCGAAGAAGGAGCGCGATGCTGCGAGGACGGCTACGATGAAAGCGGGTTTCTTTGGGCATTTTCGTGGGTGCATTATTTCTATATACATGTATTCTCTATAGTGAGCAGATTGCTAATGCTTGATATAGCCTCATACTTCGCACTGTATTACACTGGCCATGGCACAGACTTTTTGTCTATGAACTTCCAGCTCGCCTCCCAGGACCCCCGATCTGATCTCTACGCCGTCACGTTCCATAAAGGCCCTGGGACTGTGCAGGCGACCATCTATTCGAGTCCTGAAAACGGCTCGATGCCCATGGTGGTGGCGAGCAACGAGAAGCGGTATGGTGCCTCGACCGTGATCAAGCTCCCCATCGAGAAAGGCGGCTCAGGAGCGCGGACGGAGAGCTTGAGCTCGAGTGGTTTTGCGTCCAATGCGCACACGTTCTCGTGGGCCGGGGAGACTTTCGAGATCCGTGAAGAGCCGAAGAAGCGACCGAAGACTATCCGGACGGTAAGGATCGAGGTCCCGTCTGCGCAGGACGATGCGGCCGAGCGACCTGTCGAGCCAAGTGAGTGCGCTGGCTTTCGAATAGGTCCGGTAACTAATGGTGCATCCTAGATGGTCGACGGGAAGAAGTTCTTACCACCTGGACCGAAGGCTCGATCCCGAATCGAGACGGCCGACTCGCAATCTTCCGTTTCGAAGGTAATGACACGGTGGGGAGGTTTGGGGAGGACTGGGCACTATTCGTGGTGGCGGCTACTCTTGCGATATGTCAGAGGGGTGCGGCGATTGAAGGTAAGTGTTGTCAGTTCCCATGGCCGGCCGTTGAACTAAGTATCGGTGTAGGAACGCGAGCGTGGCATGAGGAGAAGATGCTCGAGAAGAGCAACTATGCCAGCGGGAGCACGCAACTAGCACGGGCTCCTCCGCCGCCTTGGTCCGCGCAGACGGAGTGAGTGGTGCAGTCGCTGGCGTTCCCTAGGGTGGGATATACGTTGTAGTTCGATGCGTCTCGAACAGCACGACTGACCAAGTATGCTTCGAGCACACTATCTGGGATATCAAGAGGTCTCGCTTCGGTGGAGAGCTGTCGGACTCATGGCGGGATGAGCTCGGTGGTGCTCTGCCCATCGTCGCAGCCGCCACATCTCATACACCTAAGCAAAGCTTGGAGGGAGGCCGGCGACCCCGCTGGAGGGAGACTGCGTTTGTGACGGTGGTATGGTGGGAACGCTCCTTTGACCTCACAGACCTACCTCTACACCTGCTTGCGTGGATTGTAATCATGCTCCAGCCTCGAATAGCACTCCATCCAGGTAAGCTTCCGAGGTTATCAGTCATCAGCGAGTGTGAGTACACATCGTCCAGAACCTTGCTTGCTTTGGCACGCGCAGGAAACCCTGGGCTGATCGAGCTACCGATGCACGGGTACGGCGCTTCGTGAAGATAATACGTTCCCAACAGCTCGGCCGTTTCCTTCGCAATCCTGGACTGAGGTCTCAACTCTTCAACGTGTCAAAGGAGGGGAGTAAGTTGACCGGCTACTCGGCTCACTCTAGTGGTAGACAAGAGCAGATCTGGGCCACGGACACCAGCAGGTCAGCCTGCTTCATCGACGTTCTAGGCTTCTCCCGCCTTACGAGACGAGTGCCGTTAGCCGCGTACCGCGCACGCGATATCGTCGTGATAGCTGCAGTAGGCTAAGTTGGCAGCGTTGGCCAGAAGTGCGGAGTTATACCACCGAGGTTCTGCTACACATTCTCCAAGTCAGACGCCACGGAAGAGAGCTCTTCGGATGCTGTGAAGCTTGGAGATCGGGACTGGTACCAGGGGAATGCCGCAGATGCGGTATGGCTCCGTCGGCTATAGGTATGGTCAAGTGTGAGACTGGGGTGCTTGATGGCTCAACGGTCGAGACGGCAGTATGGTGTTGCGTGGAGGTGGGAACTGGGGAGTTGAGCGGATATCTCCATTGTGATTAGGTTTGTGGGGTTCGTGGAGAAACCACGTGTCGCGGCAATTAGCGCCCAAGTGCCTTTGCTCGCGACTTCGCGATGTCTCTTTTCACTCTTGGTGGGCCTACAGAAACGGTGTCTGAGACCACGAGGCAGCGCTCGGCTGACGGGTCGAGATGTTCGAGATGAAAGACCAGCTGCCGGTGTGACCGACCATCGTGGGCAAGAAAAACAGCGAAGGCACGGGAACAAGCACGTTGTTCTCAACTGCCGCAGACCAGGTTTATGACCCGAGCAATACCCAGCTCTCCCCAGTTTTAAGCTATCAAATGCGGAGGCTTGGGATTGATAAGTATATGCCGATCTCTGCCGTGGACACTCCCTTTTAACATCCTATTCCTTTCCAGTGTGCGTTGCCCTGTACTCAAGATGTTTAAACGCAAGAGAGACCCCGAAGCTCAAGTCGCCCATGGCGCGAAGGGCAATTCTTACAACTTCATGGTCGTGTTTTTCGCTGCTCTCGGCTCCTTCACTTATGGCTTCAGCTCATCTATCATCGGGACAGTCTTCGGACTGCAACCGTTCTTCGACTACTTCAACCTCTCCTTGACTGGACCAAACGCAAAGCATGGGAACGACATCATTGGAGGTAATCATCCCGAACGACACGTCTGATCTCGGACTGACAGCTCGATACCAGCTGCGAACGGTCTGTTTGCCGGCGGAGGCGTGATTGGAGCTCTCATCATATCACCATCTCTCAATCGATTCGGAAGGAAACTCACAATACAAATCATCTGCGCCATTTGCGTTGTTGCTTGTGCTATTCAGGGTGGTAGCATCCATATCGGCATGGTATCCAGCCAGCAATATCTGCAGCATCGGACTGAAGGCTGACCACGACATTCAGTTCCTGGCTGGCCGTTTCCTGAGTGGTATGGGCGTTGGCATGATGCAGGTATCCGTGCCCATCTACCAGTCAGAACTATCACCAGCGAAGCAGCGTGGTCGTATGGTCGGCGGACACGGCATCCTCATCGTTTGCGGATATGTAAGTTTGTTCTCTGTGTGCTGTTCTGCGTCCTGGCTGACATCATCACGTTAGGCCATGGCTGCCTGGACTGGCCTGGGCTGCTTCTTTGCCCCGGCAGCAGTATCGTGGAGGCTGGCACTCAGCCTACAGATCGTGGCGCCTCTTATCCTCCTAATCGGATCGCCTTGGCTTCCTGAGTCTCCACGATGGTAAGCCACATCTTGACATCGTGAGAAGATAGACACTCACGCTATGTTCAGGCTCATCGCACACCACCGAGAGAAAGAGGGTCTCGAGGTGTTGCAAAGACTCCACATCCGTCCGGGCGACACGAGCGACATTGCTGCAAAGGAAGAGTACTACCAGATCCGGAAGCAGATAGAGCTGGAAGCTCAAACCGGCGTCACTTCGATGATGGGCATGTTCAAACGGAGGTCTTACGTCAAGCGAATCCTCTGTGGTGTTCTCGTGCAGTTTGCCGCTCAGTCGACTGGAGTGCTGGTTGTCAATAACTATCAAGTGCTGTTATACAACAACCTTGGGCTCTATGGATGGCTGCCACTGCTGCTATGTGAGTTGCAATATCAGCTGAATCGGCAAGCCCCTTTGCTAACTTGATCATTCCAGACGGCATCTATACCACCTGGGCCGCCTTCTTGAACTGGATCAATTCTCTCCTCCTCGACCGAGTTGGCCGAAGACCCGTCCTTATTCTCGGTCTGACTGGCTGCATTCTGATGATCACCATTTACACCGCAATGGTTGCAGAGTATGCCGGATCTACCAATCGTGCTGGCAATGCCATGGCTGTACTCTTCCTCTTCCTCTTCGTCACCTTCTACGGTAGCACCACGGATGCTAGCAGCTACGTATACTGCTCCGAGATCTTCCCGACCAATGTCAGAGCGCAGGGCCTGTCTATTGCTATTGCAACTTTATTTGCCTCGTAAGTGTACCTGGTCTGTGATGGTTGTTGCGAACTCTGCTGACCACCCCAAGCACGCTATTATACACCGAAGCTGCCCCGATTGCTTTCTTGAATGTGGGTTGGAAGTACTACCTGGTCTTCATCATAGTCCCAGCATGTTGTGTACCTTTGGAATACATCTTCCTGCCCGAGACAAATGGTGAGTTCAAGCGAAGACTGTCCTCGGGCCATACTGACGGCTGACGCTCTTCAGGTCTGACGCTGGAAGAAATTGCGGCCAAGTTCGGCGACGAAGTAGCGGTGGATTTGTCCCATCTCAGCGAAGACAGGCGCAAGGCACTTGACGAGAGCTTGACGGCCGTCGGTGCGGATTTGATCGAGACACCCCCGAACGGAGGTGACGAGAAACACACCACTACGTTCTCGGAGAAGATCTGATGTCTCTCGCCAACTCGAACAGAGCGCCGACTTTCGTGTTCACGCTGTCGCTAGATCAGAAGGCACTAACTTATTAGATCTTTGTATACACTATGGCCAGATGCCTAGAGGCGACCAGTCTCACAGCTGGTCTTTCGCAGCCAACAAAGACTCTTCGTTAAGAATGCATTTGCTGAAACCGTTCAGGTTATTCGACTTTCGTGGAACCGTCAAGGGAATCTCTTCTCCCCGGCACCCCCGAATGCGAAAGCAAGAGGAACCAGATCTCGACGGCATTTGGCTTCTCACCAGGCCCTTATGCGTTCCGGTATAAGGTCCGACTCCACAAGCGATGCCGTGCCACCAACCTACTTTGTAGTCGACCGTCCTCTTGCTGCAGTTCATGTTCCACTCTACAGGCGGATCAGTAATCGCACGATAAGCAGGATGAACGAGTCGTGGGACGGCATCGTGACCTCTTTCCGATATACCGTTGTTACACAGAGCACTGAGGTAAGGCCTGGTCACCTAGCAGCCCGGAAGAACGCATACCTAAACGGGGAATTGCTGCAATGGCTGATGTCGCTCACGAGTCCGCACCAAATCTTACAACCTGTCCATATTCTGACTGCTACTACGGATCATACTGGTGTACGTGGACTCGGATTATCGACTCGCGCGCGATGCCGGGCGTCCTTGGGATTACACATCTCGAACACCAGTAGATTCACTGCTGGTAGCCTTACTTCAACGCCTCTTCTTTGTGTGAGTCACTATGCGGTCGAACTTCTTCTCAAGACCATCTTCCTTAGACTTGTCTCCTGCTACAGTCGGAGAGTCAGCACAGACTCCGCAAGCATGATCTGCATCGACTTACCTGCGCAAGCTTCCACAATCTCGATCAGCATAGCCATCTGCGTCAGGAACGTCTCATCGTGGTCTTCTGGATAGCCCTTCAAGCGATTCGAATTACGAACACCTTCTAATGCTACCTTCGCGGCTCTAATAAGTGTCGCCGTCTGACCGCCCTCGAAGTCGGCTCGTCTGATGCTGTATTCAGCGCGGTACCGTTGCGGGAGGAAAGGGTCGGCGAGGGCTTTGTAGAGCTTCTCCAGCAAAGCGCTGGAGTCGTCTGGGTCCGTGTTCATGAGAATGGCAATCTCATCATCTTGCGCAGCGTAGTATGCATCCGGGTTCGTTATTGGGTCGGCCGCGGTGGTCCTGTCGCAGTAGTTCTGTGCAGCGTACACCACTTCCCGGCTCGCCATCATGTCGTTCGCCGTGGTCGGTTGTGGTGCGAGCAGTTGAAAGATATGGATGCGGTGGAGCGACTGTGAGCAGATACCTGGAAGTGAATGTTCTGTACGACACAGTCACATGTGAATCTTGGCAAGCGGACGGATTCGAATAAACTACACTCTTGCTGCACTTCGCCCAAGTATGACTTCCGGCTATTTCTACTACAATAGTGATCGTGTCTACGGGCTCTCGATCGAAGCCTTCCTCCGAATGTCAAACGAGGGACTGTGCGATCGCCCTCGCAAGCTGATGCAGCAGCTAACACTGCGGGTGGACGTTGTCGCCGGCCGCGTTGATATCGGGAGTGGTCTCACTTCCAGTTTCCGCTTCGATGCGCGCTTCAGTATCACCATCAGCATGTCGCTCTCGTACACCTTGCTCGAGGCCCACTCCACTCACCTATCTCCTCCCTAATCGCCTGATTCTCAGCAACTAGTGCCCTTATCGCCTCTGCGCGCTCATGCTGTCGTTCAACCGACCCACGAAGGCTGGCCAGCTTGTCTTCATACCGTGAGAAGGCTTCATCCACGGCCGCTGGGTCGTTGTGCTCAGCCAGTATCAGCCGGTAAATCTCGCGCTGGTTGCGGTCGAGAGATTGTTCTGTAAGAGCGTTCTTGACGTCTCGCACGAGGAGTTCCCAATTGACGGGCTCCGACAGCCATTGGGCCATGATGCTGCGGTGTTGTGTCTCGTGACGTGCCTTTTGGTAGAGTGCATTGAAAGCTGCCATCGTTTTGGTCGCCGTGGGTGAGGTCTTGTGCGGTAATGTGTGAGACGCCATGGGTGAGGTCTTGCGCGGCGATGTGTGAGACTCCATGATCGAGTCTTTGCGCGGTGATGTGTGACACGCCGTGGGTGAAGTCTTGCGCCGTGACGTGTGACACGCCGTGGGTGAGGTCTTGTGCGGTGACGTGTGAGATGCCATGGCTGAGATCTTGCGCGGTGAGGTGTGAGATGCCACGGGTGAAGTCCTGTGCGGTGACGTGTGATGCGATTTGGTTGGGTAGGTCTCTGCACCGAGCAACAATGTGGAGATGTCGATGAGTCTGCGTATACTTGTAATGTTGGTGTGAGAGTTTCCGCTGTACAGGCTTGCAATCTTCAGCTGTTTTCTGCGCTGACCCGTCACTTCCTTCGAGGCTACTTCCTGCAGATTATCAGGTAACTCCAGGCAACGTCGCGCAGGTAAGCGCCAGTCGAGCAGCAGGCAACTACGACTCCTCATCACTAGTATCAGTATGCCAGATATCTTCATCCATCTCATAACTATAGAATGGCTGCTGGTACCAGTGCTTGTCGACAATCTGCTCGAGCTTCATCTCTACCTCTGCCCGACCGCGAGCCTCCAGCGCGATGTGATCGTACTTCGTAAAGAAACCGTCATCCGTGGCAGCAAAATGTGCTGGATTCGGATAATCGTTTGGATCCTGGTATGTCCGGTACGGCGCCGGTTTGGGGGGGTGTTCGACGAAGCATATGGTACCGAGTTCGTACATGAGTCTGTTGAGCAGGATATAGGAGAGATTCGGGCAGCTGCCGCGGAAGAATGAGAAGATGCTTTGCCAGGGGCGACTGCTCTCTTTACTGGACAGGAGTCGAAAGTCCCGCAGCTTGATGCTCGTAAGTGAGGCCTGGGATGGACGGAGGAAAGCTTCGAGTGTCGCCGGAGTCGTTGTCATCTTTTCTAACTTGACTCTCCTCAGCGTAGTCATTTCTACCTTGCCGGCAAGCTTCTTCAACGTAAGGTGAGGATACGCCTGTAGCCAGCTGAACTGGTCGACTGTCCTTGAAGGTACCCCATCATAGACCTCCTCCGGGTTGACTGTAGATGGCGGGAGCATAAACCCTCGCATCACTTCTGCAAAGACTTGTAGACCGAGTTCGCGCAATTTCGGAGAAGCCTTGAGTAATCGTAGCAAGCCTTCGCCATAGTCTGCCTTTCTCGCAGAGGTAATAAAATCTTCCGCTAGTCCACGCTCGAACCAGCCTTTATGAATGTTGACTTCGAGATAGAGGAGCTCACGACAAGCTATATCGAGCTGCTGTTGCGGCAAGAGCTGTAGCGGTATGTTGTCGATTTCGATTGCATCAGTGTAGAGTCGTTCCAGTTCCAAGTTGGCCTCGGCCGCGGCGTTGACCATCGCAACGAAAAGAAGCGTCGGGTCTGACAAGCCGTCTTGCGCTCCTGTACGGTAAGGCCCGACGATGCGTGGATCTTGCCCAGTGGCATCCTTCAACCTCTTCCATCCCCAAGGCTGATGGTCCTCACTACGTCTCATGCCTATAATAGACAACTTTGGCAATCCTTTAAATGCAAAACCGAGCTCGATCTCAAGCAGTTTCGGAGTGTACAACATATGCGCATGATCCATTTTACATGATACGTACACACAATGACCGATGTCATCTTTAATTGGCGTTGAGGGTCGTCCCGAGTCGGTGGACGTGTAGCAGTCGGGATTGAACCATAGGTGGTGTACTGTCTCCCGCAGTCGCTGATTCCTCCCTATGGACTTGAGGACATTCAAGCTGTCGCTCGTGAGCAGGAAGCCTTTTTTGCGAAAGTAGCGAGTGCTGAAGCACTTGAAAGATGAGTTTTCGAGATAACGATTGACCTGGCGGACCGAGAAGACAGAGTCGGTATCCAGGAACCAGACGATTTGGTTGATGAGTTCGGCTGGAAGATCTCCCAGGTTCGCCATCGTTGTTTTGGTGACGATGACTTGAAATCCAAGGTGGTGCTCCTCAAGAGGTTGCTATACTCTCTGGCACGAGCGTCGGCAAGTCTTCGAACAACCCATCGGTATATAGTGGGCTGCCTCGAGATATACGCATGGTATTGTTATGGAAAGTGAAGTCCAAGGTAAAGTCTGGAAACGCACATGCAAGCAAACATAGAGTTTGGCGCTAGCAGATCGGCCCGAACCAAGCTAGACGAGCCCTTGGAGCTCTCCCAGAAGCAATCTGCCCTCTAGAACCGCAGACATTGGAAGCTTTTGCGGTATACCACAACACGCTCGGCTCTCCAAGCCACCAATAACAGCTCGACCTTTCTTCTTGCTCAGCATTACTTCCCACCAGCTTCTGCCGCCATGCAATCCCTGCGACAGCCTCTCACGCGCAGTCTTCGCTCCGGCCTCACCAAGTCGATACCCGCCGCCGCATACTCCGCCGTAGCACCCCCCACAGGATACGCATCGACGAATGTGAATCTACGGGTCGATGGCAATACGAAGGTGATCTTTCAGGGGTTCACAGGTAAACAGGTACGTCTCAATGGGAGCCGAAGCGGTATCAGGAGAAAAGATGCTCGGAAGCTGATTGTACTGTATAGGGTTCCTTCCACGCACACCAAGCAATCGAGTATGGCACAAATGTAGTCGGCGGCACGAACCCGAAGAAAGCTGGAACAGAGCATCTCGGCAAGCCCGTGTTCGCAACTGTCGCCGATGCCGTCAAGGCCACCGGAGCAGATGCGAGTGCCATATTCGTGCCACCTCCAGTAGCAGCAGCCGGTATTGAGGAAGCTATCAAGGCGGAAATTGGGCTCATCGTCTGCATAACGGAGGGCATCCCACAACACGACATGGTCAGGATTACCGATATGCTCAAGACCCAAAGCAAGACGAGATTAGTGGGACCAAACTGCCCTGGTATCATTGCTCCGGTGAGTTCAATTCTTCTATGAATGCATGAAGTGACGAGGGAAGAAGCTGCAATGATGAGTCTTTTATTACAACATGATAGGAAGAGTATGATCTGCCCGCGACTTGCGGGCTTGATTAGATTGAAAACTGGCTGAGCGAGCTGCGAACGATACACAACAGCAGAGATTATGAATGTACATGCGATGGTGCTAACAAATTACCACAGGGCCAATGCAAGATCGGCATCATGCCCGGCTTCATCCACAAGCGCGGCCGCGTCGGTATCGTCTCCCGTTCTGGAACTCTTACCTACGAAGCTGTCAACCAAACAACACAAGCTGGTCTCGGCCAATCTCTCGTCGTCGGTATCGGCGGTGACCCGTTCAGCGGCACGAACTTCATTGACTGCCTGCGAGTCTTCCTCAACGACAAGGAAACCGACGGCATCATCATGATCGGCGAGATCGGTGGCAGTGCAGAAGAGGATGCGGCAGACTTCTTGAAGGAGGCGAATGTCGAGAACAAGCCAGTCGTCAGCTTTATCGCCGGCATCAGCGCGCCACCTGGGCGGAGAATGGGTCACGCTGGTGCTATCGTGAGCGGTGGCAAGGGTGGAGCGGACTCGAAGATCAGCGCGTTAGAAGGGGCTGGTGTTGTGGTGGAGAAGAGCCCGGCGAAGTTGGGTGCTACGCTGAGGGAGGAGTTTGTGAAGCGAGACTTGCTTTAGGAGAGTAAAGGTGGCATTTGGGACTTGAGTAGGCGCTCGATGCGCTACAATCCGTGTACAGGTTTGATGTAGGGCGTAGCGATGGCAGAGTTTGTTAGGCGATATCCATTTGCGTTGTGATTGATCTCTATCCACGTCTGTTCTCGATACAAAGTCTGAAAGGTGTGGTCACATCAAGATTGGTGACAGGTCGAGTTGGAAGGCACGTCTGGAGAGCACTTTCTACTTCCATCCCATCTCATGAGCATCGCCATCTTCTGCCTACAACTCCGAAGTACACAGAGCCCTTGTTCTGCTACTCCATATTTAGACTTTCTTAGCGCTTTTCAGAAGGATTCCTTGGGAGACGACACCTCGACTGCTCTCCACGATCCGACTCAGACCTCGTAACTACACAGCACCCACCGTGTCCCCGTGCCGGACGGCCATGCTTGTATGGCTCCTCGTGGCAGCACTCGCAGGCTTCGCTCAGGCCGACCACGATGTCCTCCATGATTTCGAGGGTTACCAAAACGGCAAGTATGGCGTGGTCCCCAAGCAGACCTACCACAGCTCCGACATCACATCGCCAATCCTCAACTACGGGGAATGGCAGAAAAAACTCATTCTCTCGGACTACTCGAACCATCTGTTCTTGACCCTTGACCACGCTGGAGCAGGACCGTATGTCTTCCGGGACGATGATCTCAGTCTGGTGTACGCCGATCCGAGCTTCGACTATGCTATGAGCGCTCGAGTCCAGGTAGTTCAGGGGAAACAGTATCTGACGCTCTGGCATGGTGCGCTGAATCGAGGCGATTCGCAGGGATTTTGTGTGCTCTTTGACGAGCATTATCAGGTGGCGTTCAATGTTACTCTAGGACCGCCGTTGACTGTGGATGCGGATATGCATGAGTGCGAGGTTACGCGGGATGATACTGTTCTGCTTACAGCGTATCAGGATAAGAAGTTTGACTTGTCGTCGGTCGGTGGAAAGGTTGAGGATGTGCTTGCGGATAGCTGCTTTCAGGAGATTGATATTGCTGAGGGGAAGGTTCTGTTTACTTGGTGTGCGAGCGATCATTTTCGTCCGGATGCGACGTTCTGGAACTATACCAGCACTTTTGACGCAAAGAGGTCAACATCCAACGACGATGGTACTGGACCCTATGCTACGTCCTCCGGGTTCGATGCATACCACATCAACTCCCTTCAGAAGACTGCGGAAGGCAATTACCTGGTCTCACTCCGCAATCTCAAGGCCTTAGTCTACATTGATGGCAAGACGGGCACGCCGATCTGGAACCTCAACGGGAAGCTGAACGACTTCAAGGACGTGACAAGCCCTGAAGTACTGGCTGCGAACGAGGGTAGCGAAGGTGCTTTGGGCTTCGGGTGGCAGCATGATGCGAGGTTTTGGGATAATGCTATCTCGAAGGTATCTATATTATATCATCTCTACGTCCAATCTTGAGCTCACGCAACCAGATCACATTCTTCGACAACCACGATCTCACCACCCAACTAGACTGTACTGGATCTTCTTGCTCTCGAGGTCGCGAGATCCGCATCAACACCAGCGACCCTGAAAATCTCACAGTCGAGCTGACCAGAGAGTATCGAAGCCCGCACGGCCTTCAGAGTGTCATCTTCGGCTCTATGCATCCTCTGCCATATCCTCATGGCCCTACCGCATCTGCGCTCAGACAGTTTCTGGTCAGTTTTGGCGTGAACGCGGAATTCGCAGAGTACACCAGCGACGGCCAACTCATTCGCGATGTACAGTATAGTCCTTTGTACCCTGGGCACTCTGTTGGCGGCGTCGGCGTACAGTCTTCGCGGGTGTACAAGCAGTCCTGGACGGGTGATCCGATCTGGCCGCCTAGCATCGCCGCTCACAGCAACGGCACGTTGTGGGTGAGCTGGAACGGTGCCACCGAAGTCCGAGAGTGGGTAATATATGGCGCCGACACCAAAGCTTCCTTCTCTGAACCTGAGGGACGGCCGAGATCAGGTCATCGACAGACTTCTGGGATGATGTACCCGCTGAAGCCTTTATTCGCCGTTGCAAGGGAAGGGTTCGAGACGAAGGTTGAGCTTGGGCCACAGCGACCTCCGTATGTAAAGGTGGCTGCTTTGGATGTCGAAGGAGAGGTGATCGGCTATACGAAGACCGTGTGGTTGGGTGGTGATGTCAGTCTTCGTTATCAGGACACCCTCTCGTACGTAGCGCTAAGCGGGCTACTGGTATAAGATTCGAGGAGATGCTCAGCATACCAATGCGGCCATGCGAACCCGTTCGATCGTGTGAACCGACGCTCTCAGCTAGTACGATGCTGGCTGATGGGCTCCGAACACAAGCCGTTCCCAGAAAGATCAAGCAAGCACGAGCACTACGCAAGCGCCCATATCCAGTTCGCAGCCGGATCACTCCAAAGCAGCGGACACGCTGTATCCGTGGGCCAACTGTCCAGATGAGCAATCTGAGCGCCAATATTACCCCATTGCAAACAGAAATACGCAAACACGAATAACCCACCCAATGCCAGAACCGCTGGGATCCAGAACAGCGCCATCCCGCAAGGACACAGGAAGAACATCCACCACGGCCGCTGGTCTTTCGACCCCGACCCCAGTCCCTTTCTCTTCTTCCCTCGCATGCGCGAGATCCTGCTTGTTGGCTGTCCGCAGAAAGCGAGGACAGAGACGAGGCCGCCAGCGGAGATCCCGCATATGAAGAGCATAAATTCGAGAGTCTGGTCGTTGGCGGATGTTGTGTCGGATCCGGTGAATATATCGTGTATCAAGGCGATGGCGAATTGGAAGATCCGAACCTTTCGCTGGGCGATAAGGAGGATGAGGGATACCGCGCCGTGCTTGAAGAACGAGAGGACCTTGTTTGAGTAGCCGGATAGAGGTGGGGTTTGGCAGTCGCGCATGTCGAGGATGAACTTGTCGTAGGCACTCTTGGCATCTTGGTGGAGGTTTGGAGCGGGTTGCGAGAACGGGGGAAGCTCGAGGGTGTGCGCGAGCCAGTATAGGGCTGTGAGGATGCCTGTGCAACCTAGTTCGAAGACGCGTTGGTCGGCGAATGTCACGGCGTGGTGTTGTCGACGGTGCGAATATAGGACTGTGGTTCCGATGCACTGTACGAGGAATGTGCTCGCGAGGAGGACTCTCCCGACTTTCTTGAACTTCGACTCCTTTTCGGTGGCTCCTCCGTCTGGTCTCCAGGCCGAGCTGATGAGGGTAGTAGTTCGTAACTCGCTTCATTGTCCTTTGGATTTATGCCGAAGAACCAGAGTGGAGTGCGCCACAGACTGTCTTTGACTTCCTCCGAAGGTTTGATCAGGTAGTAGACGAGTCCGCAGAGGAAGCCAAATAAGGCCAGCACATGGTACGCGAAGATAGTGTACGGGACAAAGATGTAGAAGATCAACTTCCACCGGATGATGGGCTCTCGACGGACGCTCAAGACGTGGCAGAATGCTGCGATGGTGGTCAAGTGGATCACGAAGAGCTTCACCCAGAGTTCCTTGGAGCTGCGCCGGCCATCGTGGGGGCAGAGGATGGTGGTTGTAGTATTGCTAGTGTGGCCAGTATCGACAGTCAGATTCATGGTGGGCGGCGCGAAGCGTCTTCAGTGGCAGCAGCGATCGCGCCGCAGACTTGTATAAGAGGTAGAAGACATCGTACTGTGTGCTTCCAGCTCTGAAGAGTCTCGACAGAGCCTCTGATCGAGTGGCTCGAAGGTTTATTTAGCGGCGTCTCATTGCGCCACTGCCGGCGATTGGTCTGTCATGTCGAGGCCGCAGTGTTCTCAGTCAACACGACTGGACCTAGACGTGTGATGTCACATGGAGTACGATATGCTTTCCCGTTCGAACGACGACATGTCGACATGTTGTTCCGGAGGCAAGCGAGGTATGGATTCAAGGCAGAGTTGTATTTAACTGCCCAGTGCAGTCTAGCGTTCTATCACATGCCGAGGTTGATGAATCCCTGTAGGCTGACTCCAACTGTCGTGAACCAAGGTACACTCTCACCCAAAGATCACTGCTTTGTGAAATGTAACAAGCACGTCTTGTCCAGACGTAACAATCCTTACCTTACCCTCCATCCCCTCCTCCCCAATGGCGCCCAGCGACTCAGCAGACCCCTTCCAACGTATCCCCTGGTGCGCCTCCCTCCTTCGCCAATCCAACATCATCACCCGCGTCCCCGGCTCCCGCAAACTCAAGCCCACCGGCGAGGACTCTCTCTTCGCAGACATTCTGAAAACTCCCCGAACCATCCGATCATGTCTGAGCTACTACATCAAACCCTCTCCCTCCGCCTCCGCAATCGAAGAAGTCAGCACGCTCATGACCCTCGGCGACGGACTCAACGGCCACCCCGGAATCCTACACGGCGGGATCGTCGCCACAATCATCGACGAAGGGATGGGGATCCTACAATCCGCGAACTTCGAGCGGGACCATTTGGGGGAGGTGGCGCAGGGAAGGGCGCATGGAGAATTACCGCCCGAGGGGTATAGTTTCTTCACGGCGGAGTTGACGATCAAGTATCTGAAGCCGGTTATGACGGGGCAGGCGTTGGTGGTGAGTTGTCGGTATGTGAAAAGGGAGGGGAGGAAGGAGTGGATCTTTGCGGAGGTCAAGCAGAGGGTTGGGGTGGATGAGGATTATGAGGGGGATGAGGTTGTGTGCGCGACGGGGGAGGCGCTGTTTATTCGGCCGAAGAAGAGGCCGTCAAAGTTGTGATCTGGTAATGGAGACAGTGCAGAAACAAGAAGTGGGAGGCACCGGTGTTCTGCGAGATGTCGACCTGGCATACCGAACGACGATTGAGTACGCCCAAGCCAACTGGACGACCCGGAGGAATCTACCAAGCTACGGCTTACTTGCTTACTTGAGAAGGATTTGGCCTGCTCACTGTAAGCAACATTTCATGAATCGATCGATTTGTTGGATGGTCATACCTACAGCCGCAGGCCTCAATTACCTGACGCGACTATGCCCCGGCGGACGGATTGCAGAGATCCTCTGCTCCTTTCCAACACTCAAGGACAAACACACTTCCTCAGAAGTAAGATTTCCCGCCCCAGCCCGATGGAGTCGGCATATCCCTCCCCATCTCCTGCTGCGCCGGCGGCGTAAACAATGTCTCCCTTGCCGGCACTGTCCTTGACCTCGGCGCATTCGATGGTGTCAGGGCTCTCGGTGTCGTCGCCGCCGGAGTCACTGTCCTCGCCCTCGTCACCGGCACCAACCGTTCCACATACTCCGTAAGCACCGGCGCAGGCAGCGCCGCATACTCCTCGCTCCCATCATCGACAGCGTCCTCGGTCATTGGGACATCCGCCCAGCGTCTGCGGTGCTCGGGGTTCACTTGGTCGGCGCTGCGGCAGCGGAAGCAGATCATGTTGTTCCAGATGATGTGTTCCTCGATGAGGCCGGTGGAGCAGACGTTGTTGTAGCGGTAGGCGTTGCAGAGGCGTTGGCCCGGTTGCAGGGTGAGGAGGTGCTTGCAGGCGGCGCGGTGGGTTGGGGCGTAGCACATTTTGTTGGCGGAAGGTAGTGGTGGGCTGCAGTGGTCAAGATGGCTTGGCTGGACTGTTGGAGAGTGATTGAGATGCTGGAGCTGAGGAGTGCTTTGGTAGTTGTGGGAGAACATCTCACGGGCAGAGTAGCGGTGGCCAGGTATAGGGGGAGGCGATCTCGTACGACGATAAAGACCCCGTGTCTACAGCATTGAAGACTGGCCACGGTACTGCTGAATGCCACAGTTGTCATTGTATTCGACGTGGACATCGTTGACTACGGGCATCCTCTGTTCGAGTTCATAAAGAATCGTGAGTCTCTGCATTGCGCAAGTTCTGCCATTGAACTTCGTTCCATGTTGGCCACTTCAGCTGTCCTTGTGGCGGCGGAGTCATTGCAGAACAGCTCCTCGAGTCAACACGAAATTGTCTGCTATTTGCATCGAATGATGCTTCTGGTATGTCGATTGCCCAAAACACACCGTCATTGGCTTTCGTCGTGTGTTGCGGTCTTCCATAGGTACAATCGCACACCCTTACCACATCGTCCACCTATCTAAATAATCCCATCACACTCGCCATGAACACATCCGAACGAACTTACTCACTGTACAACTCGCACCGCCAGCCACTTTGCGAAGCAGAACCCAGACACAAATTGCTGACTCCTCCACAGCTTTAACACTCCCTATCGCCTTGACGACCTTACTCTCACTCCGGACCAATAGATGGTCCTGAGGTCAATTATACTCGGTGTCCGGCACCTGTCTTAGCGAGGCGGGCTGCCAGACCAATACCAAGAGAAGAAAGTTGATTGAGGGTAACACTGTTTTGGCCAGCTTCGCCGGATAGTTGAGCCGTCCATTTGCTGCCAGGGCTAACACCTTCTCCGAGAGCTCTTACATCCGCGAGGTCTGATAGTGGATGCTGACCTACAGAGCGTGTCGCCGCACCCGTGGCATTGCCAGAACCCGCCCAGCCAATACACTTACTCCTCCTCAATAAACCCTGTAGTCCTGTAACACCCAATAGCAAGCCGCAACGAGCTTTCGCACATGGCTACTCTTTCCCGTCCCAATTGACCCGGTTGACCCAGCTTATGCGATGCCATACATTTTTGCTGACACCTGCCCAACATCGGCCCGTTGCACCAATCCAACTGCAAGTGAAAGAAGTGAAGAAAGTTCTCTTGGCCCACCAGGCCGAGAATTCAAGTAGCACCTCAAAGCCACTCCAACCGTTTCGGCATCCTCTCCCCAGCTTCACTTCGGTCGTTTTCACAACCATGGCATGGGTAGCAGGCATACTCGGGGGCCTGTTCGGAGAAGAAGTGATAGCAGGGGGAATGTTAACAGAGTTATTCGGGGATTTCTCACTCGTGACCGAAGGAGGGTTGGAAGAAGCCCTCTTCGGAGAGGCAGGGGGAGGGCTGCCAATGATCCTGGAGGAGGAGGTGGTACCGGAGGTGGTAGAAGCGGTGCCCGAGATCGCAGGAGGGGGGATGGTACCAGAAATTGCAGGAGGCGGGGTGGTACCAGAAGTAGCAGGAGAGGGGATGCTACCGGAGGGTACCGTAGAAGCAACTGGGGAGGGAGTGATGCCTATAGAGATGCCAGAGACAGCGAGGACTGCCAAGGAATGGTTCATGGACGTGACGCCCAGTTTCGTCACGCAGACGGATCCCAGGTGGATACCAGCGGTGGTAGCACCGCCAGCGATTGCGGGCGGCATTGTAGGGGGCGTGGGATCGAATGCAGGACTCAAGCGCTCGTGGATGCTTTCCAGAGCCGTGACGCGACTTGCGACCTCCGCCGGCGGTCTTACGGCGGGGATGGGTCTCCACGGACATGAGGGGGTCGAACGCTCGTTGACGCTTCCCGGGATGGTCGTTCAGCTCGATGCTAGCAACGATATTCATCGTCTGCCCCACTTCAACGGGCTCGAGGTGAATATGGTGGATATGCCGGCGGGGACGGCGATGTTTAGTTCGGCCGGCGATGAGCTACATAAAGGTTTCGAGCCGGTTAAGGGGTTGATTAATGGGGCTGATGTAGGTTTTTCCAGTGATCGCGTAGGTATGTTGCGGTGCTAATGAGGACGTTATAGGCAAAGCCATACCGCGGTGTCCATGTAGGCAACTTGTCTTTCATCATACCTGGACTTACTGGGCCTAACGAGATGGAAATGGAGATCGAAGGAAACTGGATCACGACCTCACTAAGCAAGCAGGAGGAAACAGACGCCGAGGTCGAGCAGAGGTTCAGCAAGTTTTATGATGTGCTTCGGAAGGGTATGCAGAAGAATGGTGAGAAGGTCAAGACCATCATGCTGGCATCGTAGCAGTCTTCCTTCCTTCCTAAGACAGTTAGATCAAAAATGCGTCATTGTACCTGTCGATCCCTGCATTGAAATTTATCCGATGTCAAGTATGTAATCGCCCGGCATGGAAAGAGCGAGATGAGTCAAGTCTAGATAGCTCTAGTATATAAAAGCTCTCAACCCTACTGAATCCGCTACTTCTACAACATCACCGCCACCATGCCCACCGCCGCCCGCGACATCCCGGAGCGCAACGGCGCCGCCGACAACCTCAACCGCACCGTCTCCAACTCCTTCGAATACCCCAACAGCCTCTCGCAGTCCCCCAACGCCACCTTCCACAGCCCGAGCCAACACTTTCAAGCACCCCAGCGAGCCTCGACCAAACAACTGAAACCCTTCCACACCGAAGATGTAAAAGTGCTCCTCCTCGAGAACGTCAACACAACCGGCCAGAAGATCCTCCGTGCACAAGGCTACCAACTCGAAGCCCTCACGTCCTCCCTCCCCGAAGACGAACTGATCGAAAAGATCAAAGACGTGCAAGTCATCGGCATCCGCTCCAAAACCCAACTCTCGGCCAACGTCCTCAAACACGCCAAGAACCTGATCGTCATCGGCTGCTTCTGCATCGGCACCAACCAAGTCGACCTCAAATATGCCGCGGAAAACGGCATCTGCGTCTTCAACTCGCCCTTCTCCAACTCTCGCTCTGTGGCTGAACTCATGATCGGCGAGATCATCGCTCTTGCCCGCCAATTCCCTGAACGCAGCATGGAGCTCCACCGGGGAGTATGGAACAAAGTCTCCACCGGCTGCTGGGAGGTTCGTGGCAAGACGCTTGGGATTGTTGGGTACGGGCACGTTGGCTCTCAACTATCAGTCCTGGCAGAGAGCATGGGGATGGAGGTGCTATACTACGACGTGGTGAATTTGATGGGCATGGGGACCAGCAAGCAGGTGCCGACGCTGGATGATTTACTGAAGCAGAGTGATTTTGTCACGCTGCATGTGCCGGAGATTGAGGAGACGAGGGATATGATTTCGGCGCCGCAGTTTGAGGCGATGCGGAAGGGGGCGTATTTGCTTAATGCGAGCAGGGGGAGTGTCGTGGATCTTCCGGCTTTGATTGCGGCAATGAAGAGTGGCAAGATTGCTGGGGCGGCGTTGGATGTTTATCCGAATGAGCCTGGGAGCAATGGGCCGGGATTTAATAATGATCTCAACAATTTCACGGAAGAGCTGCGCGGGCTGAAGAATTTGATACTCACGCCGCATATTGGAGGCAGCACTGAGGAGGCTCAGGCGGCTATTGGCGTTGAGGTGGCACAGGCACTGGTCAACTACGTCAATTTCGGGACTACGCTGCAGGCGGTCAATATGCCTGAAGTCAACCTCCGCTCGCTGACGATGGCCGAGGAGAATCATGTGCGGGTCATCTACATCCACAAGAATGTGCCGGGTGTGCTGAGGAGGGTCAACGAGATTCTGGGCGACCACAATGTCGACAAGCAGATGACGGATAGCAGAGGCGAGGTTGCTTACCTCATGGCGGATATCAGCAATGTTAATGTCAGCGAGATCAAGGATTTGTGGAGGAGCTTGGAGGATTTGGGGTCAAGGATACGGACGAGGGTGTTGTATTGAACAGCTTTGGGGTGAGGAGGGAGAGGTATTCGGCGGAAAAAAGTGACCATGGGTGGGTACGGAGTCAAGGATTGGGATGAGATGGATTGAAACGATGATACACCGCCGCATTCAACACGGCATGCGTTCTATAGATGATGGCATCACGATACCTAATGATTCAACGCATATTTCTCCACGCTATTCCTCCTCCCGCTTCCTACCTCCTCCTCCCTCATTCAACTCCTCTCGGTCACAAAAGTCTCAATATCCCCAAACGCCTCCTCAACAACCTTCAACGCCCCCGGCGGAAACAAGGTAAACCCATGCGCCGCCCCCGGGTAAATCTTCAGCGTCCCTTCGTTGCCGGACATCCCCCACTTCGTCGCCATCATCACGCTATCATCAAGCAACATGTCCTGCCCTCCAACCGTGAACAGTGCTGGCGGCAATTTACCCCTCCACTGCTCTAGGTCCGCGAAGAAAGGCGAGATCTCCGGGTTCCGACGCTCAGCGGGGGTGTAATGGGGTGTGTAGGCCTCGATGAATTGAGTCATGATCTCGTAGTCGAGCACGAGGGGGAGTTTGAAGTTGTAGGCCAGCCAAATCATACACTCCATAATTCAGCACCAGTCCCTTGAACGCGAACCTGCTCCGAGACTCAAGCAAATGCAGCGCCGTCACGACCGCTAAATGCCCGCCCGCGCTCTCCCCGCCCATAAACAGCAACGGGACGCCGTAGTCGCGGACGGAGTTATCGACGAGGTATTCGCCGATGTCGTAGCAATCCCCGTTCGGCTGGGGATACGGGTGTTCGGGTGCGAGGCGGTATCCTACGCTTATTACGACGAAATTGCAGGTGTTGGCGAGGAAGGCGAGGTAGGGGTCTTGGGAGTAGTGGGTTTGGAGGACCCAGCCGCCGCCGTGAATGTGCTGGCAGGAACGTTAGTGGGAGCTGGGGTTGTGGGGGAGGTGGGAGGAACTACGTAGAAGACGCCTTTAGCCTGACCCTTCTCTGGCTTGAAGACGCGGCAGGGGATACTGCGACCCTTTTCTCGTGAAGGCAACTCGATGTTTTGACCTCCCTCTAACATTACAGGAGCAGGAAGCGGTGTCTCGCCTGCTTCGCGCATGCGACGGTATTTCTCTGCTCCAACCTGAAACAAATGGTTAGAGATAAGTAAGGATTATAGAAGATTAATGATACTTACCTCATACCACTTCGGCCCCCGCTCCATGATCTTAATGAGGTTCGCATTGAAGTCATGCGTTTGTTGTGAGATGTTCTTGGGATCGAGTTTGTCGCCTGCTATGGTTAGGTCGGATTGGAGAGGCATGATGGGCGGTGGTAAAGAGGAGAACACAATTGGAGAGTGAACAGAAAATGGAAAGAATGTCCCGTCACCTCTGAGTACGTGTGAACTGTTGGTGTTGATTATGAATGTCTTCTTGAGCCTCTTCTCCATGCTTAGAGCCGAGGTGGGGAAGGTGAGGTCAATTTGCGAGGTCGGAGCTGGGGGGTTTTGAAGCCGATTCACTCATCTTCATCTTCCACTCTTTCGCTTCCGCGACGAACTCTTGTTGCGTGATCAACGAAGAACGGGATGGCGCTGTGCCGTAGAGCCACTCGATAGATAATCTGTGGGTAGTCTTGCTCTCTAGCCGCTGCTTTCCAGCAGCGATTCGCCTGCGCCGTTTTGGCCGAGTTCAGTCATCATCACTGTCGCTGCCATAGCCCACCAGAGGTCCTCCCGCAGGCTTGTCCAGAGCTTTCTGCCCACCAGCAGGTCCAGCCTTGAAGCCTTGTAATGCCGCCAGAGTTGATGCACCCAGCAGTCCAGTTGGCGCCTGCGGTTGCTGAGATTCTTGAGCCTGCAACAGTGTTCCTCCATCTTCCTCCTCATCACCAGCCTCCTCACCAGGAGCATCCAACATCCTCCGCTCCTCCCCACTACCCAACCTCGCCTTCTCCGCCGCATACCACACATCGTCCGGCGCATCGTACCCCTGCAGCCCAAAACTCCCCTCGATCTTCCTCCGCTTCCTCTCATCCTCCGGCTCAGCACCCTCGTACCTCCTGCCCTCCAGCTCTGCCACATAACTCGCGGGCAGCGCCCTCCGGATCGCCTCCGCCGCCTGCTCCTCCACTCTCCTCGCCTCCCGCTTCTGCGCCACTGGATTCGGATCAACAGTCGCCCACCGCACATTCAACGTCTCGTCATGATCCAGCGTCTGGTGCGCCATAGCCTCCTTCGCAAACTCCGAGTTCGCCAGATGCGTGTACGTGATAAACGCCACCCCACGCGAAGGCAGGACGCGAATCCGCTCAACTTGTCCCCATTCCTGGAAATGCCGCGCCACCACTTCTTCAATATCGTCCGTCACGTGGATGCGTCCCACATACAAGGTCCGATTAACGCGCATGAAGCTGCCCACACCACCCATATCATCCCTGTAATCCGAAAACTTATCTCGCCCAAAACAATCCACATTACTCGGGTACAAATCTCCCAACCCGCCCTCTCCATCCTTCCCTAATCGACTATTGGGTAGCCTGTGCAAATACTCGCACTCACTACCCTTTGGACACAACCCCCGCGCAAAGAACAAACAGAAGTAAGACCCAGGCACTTTATCCGCGCGCGTATATCCCGAGTCGAGCGCAACATTGCAGCGACCTTTGGCTTGGCGTTTGCTGGAGAATGCGTCCTCGCGGTCGCCGCCGGACCATTTGTTGTACCAGATGTTGAAGATGGTGCCCGTTTGCGGTGGAGGCTCGGTTTTGAACGTCGAAGGGTCCTGTTGAGGGCGGGCGGGGCGGCGTTTGCGTTTGATTATTTTGGTTCTCTTGACTTTGTGGACTGTGCCGTCGGGGCGGGTGGTGAGGGAGGTAGCGGTGGTGGTGAGGTCGGCATTGTCGGTGGAAGGGAGGGTAGTGTCTTCGTAGCCGAGGAATTCTGTGGTTGGTGCTTCCACTTCCGCCATGGTTCGTTTGTGAGGTGGTGTAAGGTTTATGGTGAAGAGTATGCAGAATGAGGTTGCTGTAGCCAGACCTTTGAAATTTGGCAGACCAGCGGAGGCAGTCTCAATCGAGTTAGCTCTGCCGAGATCCCGCCAACTTATTGATCCTCCGTCCTTCCTTCCTTCCCACTGTATTTCTAACAGTATTTATCTTTCACCTCCTACAACGGTAAACAGTCATGTGTTCCCAACTCCCTGCATTCGGTATCATTGTGGTTGTCGGGCCATGTAGGTAAGCTTCTGATGCCATGGTCATCACGGTTTGTCCCAACTTCATTGATTTCGGGGCGTGCGTTCACATGCTCTCTCACCTGCAATCATCATCCAGGTGCAGCATGGCCATTGCCGCTGCATGCTGGTATCACGAAACTGCACCTTTCACATGGTGGGCGATGGACCCACGAGGTATAGGTACTTGCTTGCCGTGTCTTTCTCTTCCTTCCTTCCTTCCCTACATCCCTCTCTCACGGCCTTTTGGCAAGAGCTCTTGTAAGAGAATGCTCCCATTTTGTTTTACAGCTGCAAGTATGTCTGGTGCCATCACGGACACAATCAGGCAGATTGGCCTGAAATGGGAGGAGCAATGGCCGGTCCTTGTGCCGGTGTGGACCATCAAGCCTAATCCCATGATCATTGCCGAACTCGCAGCGCACTATCTAACCTGCAAGGCTGAGGGAAAAGGAGTGAAGATAACCTTCCTCACTGGAGGATCCTTCAACAAGATATACGACGTGCACGTTGAAGAAGACGACATTCCGCGTTATATCTTCCGGGTTTCGCTGCCTGTCGACCCGTTCTACAAAACCGAAAGCGAAGTTGCGACGTTGGAGTACGCGAAAGTACACACACTTGTGCCAGTACCAGGCGTGGTGGCCTTTGACAGCTCGACCGAGAATGCTTTAGGCTTCGAATGGATCTTGATGGAGAAGGTACCTGGCATTCGTCTCCAAGATGCCTGGCCCTCGATGTCGCAGGAAAGCAAGGAGGCACTTACCACGGAGGTAGCTGGCATGATGATGTCTCTCCAACTTTCATCATTCGACAGCATCGGAAGCCTGTATAGCAGCGACAGAGCAGCCCCGTACTCCAACACGGACGGCCTGGGACGAAAAGCTCGTGCTGCTGAACCAGAAACCCAAATGGACCCGCCATATGGGCAGTACGTGGTAGGCCGCCTCGTGGACAGAAACTTCTTCCGAGCAAAGCGAGTATTTCTCGAGGTGAAGCGAGGTCCCTACGAATCATGCCAGGACTTCATCAAGGCCAGCATTGATATGGAAATCACGAGTCTCGAACATTTATCAGACGAACCCTTTAGAGACGATCTGACCGCTGTGGACAACAGCATCAAGGAGTCCATCGAGTATCCCGACGACGGCGACGGGTCCCAGGTCAATCAAACCATCAACGCGTGCCGCCAGCTTCGAGATGTTGTGGCCCACACCTTCGGCGATGGAGCAAGCCACAGGCAAGAGGCCGTCGACAAGACATTGGGAGTCGATCTTTCCCAGACAAACGTACGCTTCGTTCTGGCGCACACCGACTTATCAGCCAGAAACATCCTCGTTGACCCAAAGACCCATGAAATCACCGGGGTTGTTGATTGGGAGTTCAGCGCCACGCAGCCGCTCTGGCGCGCAGCCATATACCCGCGCTTCCTCCAAAGCCGCGCCTGTGAGCTCGAAGACCTCGAAGATTGCGACAAGACCACACTAAGGGAGCGAACGGAGTTCTACGAGCTGACGCAGCTTCGCAAACTGTACAATCGCACCTTTCTTGAGGCGGGGTTCTGCACGCCGGAGAGCCTGAACCGCGATCGGGCGACGAGGCAGAAACGAAAGTTCCTGGGGCTTGTCAACGATGTTGAGCACTTTGGTGCTTCCAGTTTGGAGTATTTCATGCGGAATGCGGACGAGGAGTACTGGGTTACCCATGAGCGGTGGGATTCGGGGTTGTTTGTGGCGGATTGGCCGGAGTGATGAGATGTTCGGGGGGGGACTACAACAAGACTGGATCAAAGAATCTACCACGAACGATCTTCCAGGCGTACTGTGGCTAATTGGAGGTACTGCGAGGCAGGAACGGTCATGCTCGAGCTGGTTCGGTTGCTGAGTGGTGTTATGTTGCTTGTCGGGTGTGTCACAGATGGTAGGTGGAAGGGGAGCTGTCAAGGTTCGGGCGACGAGGAGCGCGAGGTGGAGGTGGAGAGCACACGGCGGTTCTGAGATTTCCAGACGTGTGTGTTACAAGATGTGCTTACATGCGTGCTCTCGAGTGTAGTCCACATTAGTATAGTGGTCGGGAATCAGCCCTATGAATCAGCCTTAGTCGGCTTCGGTACTTCGTTACTGTGTGCCGATCTACGAGCTTCCAACTGCCGTTACATACCCGGTCAACCTCACCTTGCCAGACTCCATTTGATCTTGTCTGAGCCATCGTTCAGATAGTTCGTATGATTGCCATTGTCGTCCGAAACGTACTCCAGCAAATCATTGGGGGATTTTACTATTAGCAACAGCGTAAAGTGACAATATATCAACATGGCGAACGAGATCTTCTACGAACCAGGCGTCACTCGCCATGGCCTCCCCCGTGATCCTTTCAAAGTGGTTATCCCCCTCCAACCTCTTTCAACCCATACTAACCATATTCCCAGTCCTGCGTCGTCCCCCGCCCCATCGGCTGGATCTCCTCTCGCTCCCCCACCGGCATCGACAACCTGGCCCCGTACTCCCAATTCAACAACCTCACCTTCGACCCTCCGTACGTAATGTTCAGCGCCAACCAGGACATGTACCAGAACCGCAAGGACAGCGTCAACAACGTCGAAGCTACCGGAGAGTTCTGCTGGAACGTCGCTACGTGGGAGTTGCGGGAGTATGTTAATGCTTCAGCCGAGTGGTTTGGGGCGGAGGTTGATGAGTTTGAGCGGGTTGGGTTGGAGAAGGAGGCAGGGAGGGTGGTTAAGTGTCCGATGGTGAAGCGGAGTCCGATTAAGTTTGAGTGTAAGTATTATACTACGCTTCGCCTGCCTGGCAATCCGCCAATAGGGACCGTTGATGTGGTTATTGGGAGGTGAGTACTGATTGAGGAGAAGCGTTCGATGTGCTAGACGTGACTGATGAAAATCTCAAGGGTCGTTGGAATTCACATTGCAAAGGAGGTCTTGACAGAAGGTAAAATCGATCTTGGAAAGGTCTTACCAATCGCGAGATGTGGCTATCACGAATACACAGTCGTTCGAGGAGAGAGTGTGTTCGAGATGATCATCCCAGGTGATCCGAAGCAATTGGTCGGGCTGGAGGGTAATGCTGAGAGGGCGAAGGGGCTGCTTAATGGAGATCCTTCTGGGCCGATGGACTCGACGTTGGCTAAGAAGGATGCGTTGGCTGGGATGGGGTCGTGATGGTGGGTGATACGAAAGATACTGCTGATGTTCGGTCTAGAGCTGTCTGTGTCAGCTATTGGTTTGCTTCGATATAGCCTTCAAGGCCAGCGAAGGAACTGTAAACAACGGCGCATATCCCAATCTATCCTGGATCATGGTCCAACTAATGCGCCAGCGCAGTGCTGCAGCACAAAGAACGCTCAGTACATGCTTGCCCGGCCCAATGTCTCTAATCTGAAGCCCATCCCGACCATAGCCCGGGCATCCAGCACTCCACGTCCGTCAAACACCCAAGATGGCTCTTTGACCGACTTCGATATCCGAGCCCAGTCGAGTGGTGTAGAGATGTCCTTACTGCCAATGTCATTGCGCTGGCCTGATGTCTGGCACTCCGTGCAATCGGCAGGACAAGGCGGCTCCGGCACAAGTCGATCGTCCTGTTCTGACTCCAGCGTTTGCATCTTAGGCGTCTCGGGTGGTGTCGGCGGCTTCTCTGAGCGGAGTGGTAGCCGCAGGATGCTAGCTGGCGCAGCACCGTCGAACTGGTCCACTGCCACCTCGACTGGTTTCGAACCTGCGACAGGTCGGCTGTTCTTGAACATGTCCCAATCTGTCAAAACAAGAACAGCATTGCTGTCCGCACAAGCTTCGTACGCACTGCTCATAATCTGCACTGGGCCGTCTGGCCGCATGAGTGGCCGATCATCCTCAAGCACTCGGAGCTCGCGCTGGATGTCTGCCGCGCTACATAGCGGGTCGTAGATGGCGACGCAGCGTGGGTTCTCCTCAAGTAATATCCGGATAACATCTAGGGCTGGCGATTCTCGAGCATCGCCTGTATTCTTCTTGAACGCATACCCAAGGATAGCGATCTTCTTGCCGCGGAGAGTGTTGTTGAGAGACGAGATGACGTGCCTCGCAAATCGGTCCCGCTGGAAGTTGTTCATCTCGAGCACTTGCTGCCAGTACGCGGCTACCTCTGGAAGACCAAGACTCTCCGCCAGATATGTCAAACTTGCAATGTCTTTCCGGAAGCATGATCCACCGAAGCCAAGGCCAGCTTTCAAGAACTGGGAACCGATCCTCGCATCCATGCCCACGCTTTTGGCAATCTCGCTGACGTCTGCACCAGTTCGCTCGCAGATAGCTGAGATGGAATTGATGCTGCTCACGCGTTGAGCGAGCATAGCATTGGCAGCTAGCTTGCACAGCTCTGAGCTCCAGAGACCGATAGGTGCGATCTTCGAGCGAGGCACCCAGGAAGCGTATAGATTCGCCAGAGCTGCCGCCGCACGATGTCCTGGAATGGTCGACTCGCACCCAATAACCACACGATCAGGCTTCATTAGGTCTCGGATCGCCGTGCCCTCTGATAAGAATTCTGGGTTCGAGAGAACAGGGAAGCTGATGCCAGGCCTGTACGCTTCCAGTATGTCCTTGATCAACTGGCCGGTTTTGCACGGCACAGTGCTCTTCTCCACAAGAATGGTTCCAGGTCGAGCGTGGATCGCAACATCTCTGACAGCGCCTTCAACAGCTGTCATATCCGTGGCTCTGCCAGCACCAACTCCGCGCAGCTTCGTAGGTGTGTTTACGCTGACCAGTATCATGTCCGCGTTCGCAATAGTCTCTGCGCATGCAGTAGAGAAGAATAGATTGGGCTGGCGTGAAGAGTGACTTGAGCCATCTGTAGGTGTTTGAGAGCCCTTCGTAGCACCTGCAGCCGCCTGACCACGAGCGCCCTGGCGGCGTTCTTTCGAGCCATCTCTTGCCAGGCGCACTACACTAGCGAGACCTGGCTCGTGGATTGGAAGATGTCGACCCTTCCAAGCATTGATCCTTGTCTCGTCTCGATCAACGACAGTCACCCGAACGTTTGGGTTATGCAGTGCCATCACTGCTGCGGTAGGGCCGCCTGTACACGCCATGAGCCAATGATCTAGCCATCGTGCGGTAGTCGTGAGGTTCAACCCAACTTACCAACATATCCAGCTCCAATGCAGCATACATGCCATATGGAGACATTGGCAGCAGTATTGGGATCAAGAATATCCGGGAGTGATGCGTGTATAGATGATCGCGGCGCGCCTGCTCGCTGCGGAAGTGTCATGGCATCCATGGGCGGTAGCGAATAGACGTTACCGCCTATGAAGGGCGACATGTCTGCTGGCGTTTGTGGTATTGACATTGAGTCCACGACCGACTCATCCGAACGTCCTAGTGATGGCGCGCGCGACATTGACGCGGAATCCGAATAGATACTCATCTGACGTTGTGGTGAGCTGCGTGACCGCCGCACTTGGCAGCTTCGACTTGCGGCGAGATAACGCGTCGCAAAGGCAACGACAGTGGCGGCAGTGCTCTTGTATGACTTGCAGGAGCGGTTGACAGCTGTGCACACGAGCAAAAATGCGGCAGTGGGTGGTCAGCGACACAAGGAGTATTCGCATCCTCAGCGAACGCCTCTACAGGCCACAGAGGTGCTGCCATTTCCGCCATCGCACGCGGATACATTGTTGAGGTTCCCTTTGTGTTCGAGATGTAGTTCAATCCAGCCAATCACAGGGCACCAAAGAGCACGGGCGCGCCTGGTTGGAATGAGCTTCACATCTCCCATCCAACATGGAATTCTCTTTCCTCCCTCGTGGGCCAGACAACTGGCAGCAGGCACAAGTAGCGACAACTATTCCACGCGCTATCAGGCGATGGTTCCGTAAGAGTGATACTGTTGTGCGGAGGAATATGTACACTCCCTCTCGTTGGCTGAGGCTTACTCCGCTCGCGGATCACATTACTGGTCACCAGATGTGACCGCACGCAGGCATCATACATATATCCTTGGGGTTTGCTTGATCTTGCTTGCCTTTGCGACATACGAGAATGATATAGCAGGACTTTCACAGCAAGGCGTGCCCGTCGCGCCTATCAGCCTCGCCGTGACCCCTTCTTGAACTCCAATCAGCATGGCGGCCACAACAACCACCTCTCAGGTTCTGCAAGAATCGCAAAGAATTTCACCAGACTTCCCACCAGAATTGGTTGGCAAAAAGGTACTCCTCGCAACAGAATCGCTTGGGCCGGTCAACGGTGTCTCTCGCACAACGCAGAGCCTTGTCGATTATCTTCGCCATAATGGCGTCCAGGTGGCGACATGTGCTCCCTCGTACAAGGGTCAGCACATCAACACTAACGAACCGCCGCGAGAGCGCACGCCCATCGTCAACAAGGACTGGGTGCGCTCCATCGAGGTGAAGTCCTCCGCCCTTGGGTCTCGAGCTATCGGCGGAGCCTGGCTGTGGCACCATGACCGCGAGGAGCAAGACAAGCTCCTGCAGTCGCAAACTACTTTGCAGCCACCTTCGCAGTCCGCGAGAAGAACGCCAATGTTCACCCGCAGCAAAAGCGATGATGGCCGCAGGAAGTTTGAGCCCTCGAAGCTGAGTCGCCAGAATCCAGACTTCCGACTGCAAGGGTATCCGTTACCTTACAACCCAGACTTGACCGTAGCATATCCATTCCGGCTGGGTGTGGTGTACGAGAAGACGTTCAAGCCGGATATCATCTACCTCGCAAGTCCAGCTTCCGTCGGATTCCAGTTCTTGGTGCAGCTGGGCCAGCTTGAGCATCCGCCACCAACACTGCTGAACTTCCAGACGGATCTCTCAGCATACAGCACGATCTTGTTCGTACCGCCAATCGACCGGTATGCCGTCTTGATGCTCCAGATTGTACAGGGGTACTTGTTCAGGATGGCCGCCGTGCAAACCATCTTCTATCCGTCCGCGTACGTCCGGAAGTACATGGAAGGCGCAGGCGCACCCGCAGACAAGATGATCCAGCTTGGGCGAGGCGTCGACACCGAATTGTTCAATCCCAGTCGCCGCGACGAAGCGTACCACAACGAACTTGCACCCAATGGCGAGATCATCTTCTGCTGCATCTCTCGCCTAGCGCCTGAGAAAGGCTTCGAGTTCCTTGCTCAGGTTGCGCAGCGGCTGGAGGAAAGCGGGTTGGCCTTCAAGTTACTCATCGTCGGGGGCAACAAAAACCCAATCGTCGATGGCGAGGTGCGCAACTACTTCAAGAACCTGTCAGAGCATGTTATCTTCACAGGGTTCTTGCGCGGAACCGCGCTGGCGCGAGCCTACGCCACAGCAGACGTCTTCCTGCACTGCTCCATCACCGAGACCTTCGGCTTGGTCGTGCTCGAATCAATGGCTTCCGGTGTGCCAGTCATCGCTCGCGACGAAGGAGGACCATCAGAGACCGTCAAGCACGGCGAGTCCGGCTACCTCGTTGCGCCGCATGACCTAGATACGTTCGTGAAGTTCTCGCGACAACTGGCTGGCGACAGCACTTTCCGCGCGAACATGGTAGTAAAAGCCCGTCAGCAAGCGCTGAACACCACCTGGGACAAGATCAACAACCAAGTTGCTCTTCAAATGACGAAGGCAATGGCTGAAGCGCCGCCAAAAGAGGACGGCTACTATGGTTCGGGGATTGGGATGGTGCGTGTGTATTTGGCAGTGGGCATTGTGTGGGTCTTTTGGTTCATCGCGGTGATACCCTTGCTGCTTTGTGGGTGGATTCATGGTTGGGTTCAGCGCTGAATGGCGAAGAGGAGTTAAAGTATGAGGTGATTCTCGAGAGCTAGAATTTGCAACGCCGGTGGTCCGAGCGTACCCTAAGGACTAAGAACTTCTCTTGACCTCACCGATCTCGTTGCCCTTCGACATACTGACAACACACCACCTTACTATGTATCGCTGAGAACCAATCTATGCGTACTCATGTCGTTCAGGTCTTGCTGATCGCGAGCGAAGCCTGTGATGCCTTCTCCAGCCGACAGTAAGCGGCTATTCACAAAGGTATGTGACTCTGCTATTGAGGCACGAATGCGGTAATATGGTTGTGAGACCACCCTTTCGCGACTCGCTACACGTCGTCAGGACCAACAGAGGATCTCCCCGGCAAGTCTCCTATACCACTCTTGCAGTTGGACATGGCTCTAGAGCTGTCTTCCAGGTGAGCCATGTCTCTACATCATCCTCACCATGGCGTTCAGATTCACCTTTCCTGCTATTGAGGGCTATATCTTATTGACAGCAACGCTCGTTGATGTTTTTTTATTGCTGCTATTGCTGTGCACACCTGCTGCAGTTTCTTATGCTTCTGCGTTGATCGTGCTTGCGATACTTCCTTTCCTGTTCCTTCACGACCAAGTCTTTCTCGATACTACAGAGCCTGGCATTGAGACGTCCCAACGGAATTCACCAAGTTCTCGAATACCTTGAAGACAACTCCCTCCTTCTACGATCATTACAGCCTGAGATGGCAGTCATCGCCTTACCAGCGGCCAAGCCAGTCGATGAGGCTTCTACCAACACAGACACAACCGGCCAGGTATATGCCTCAGCCATCGTCCTCGCCCTTTTCAGCTTCGTCCTCATGCTCCTCATCATCCCGCCAATGTTCTGGCACGCCCGCAACCGCAACATCGGCGCCACAGCTCTGGTCGCCTGGCTACTTCCTCTACTCCTCTTCACCTTCGCCAACGCAATCATCTGGCCCTCCGACGACATCTCCTCCTGGTTCAGCGGAGTCGGATATTGCGATATACAAGTTAAGATCCAGGTGGCATCACAAGTCGCCTTCCCCGCCGCCTTTGCCTGCATCCTCCGAGCACTGGCTGCCGTGATGGATACAGATCGTGCGACGCTCATTCAGACGAAGGCACAGAGACGGCGGACTGTGATAATTGATTTGGCTTGCTGCGCTGGGTTTCCACTACTGCAGATGTTGTTGCATTTCGTGGTGCAGAGCCGTCGCTACTACGTCTATGGCATTGCAGGCTGCGTACCTGTTGTCAGCACCAGCTGGCTCACAATCCCATTGATGGTCGTGCCACCATTGATATGGACGCTCATTGATGCGTACTACGCAGGTAAGAACTCAAATACCTCGAAGCACTGCTTGACATGCACTAACACCGCAACAGTCCTCATCCTCATCCGCCTCTACCGCTACCGCCTCTCCTTCAACGCCATCCTCGCCAGCGGCAACACCACCAGATCCCGCTTCCTGCGCCTCTACCTCCTCTGCGCCCTCTGGATCATGACCAGCATCCCCCTCCAGCTCTACACCATGTGCTTCAACAGCCGCAAATACGCCGAAAAGTCATACAGCTGGAGTCAAGTCCACGACTCCAAGAACTGGTCGGAGTTGGTCATGGTGCCGAGCCATGGCACAATCTTCTATGATCGGTGGATCTGGCTGGGCTGCGCGTTGGCAGTATTTGTGTTCTTTGGCTTTGGGCGGGATGCGTTGGCTACGTACCGGACTGCGTTGCTCGCGTTGGGGATGGATCGGGTGTTTCCGGGTTTGAAGACTGGGCCACGGATGTCGACGCCAACGTCTAGTGCCTCGTTTGGGAGCAGAGCGAAGATGTTGTTCAAGCGCAAGAGCTCGTCGTCATCGTTTGCGTCGGGCATGCAGACTGCGTCGACTACCGAGCCGCTTTCGCCGAAAGAGTCGTTCCTGGATACCATTGATGAGGATGACAGTACTGTTGGCACAACCGATAATCGACACCACACGGAGAAGACGTCTCACAACAGCAGAACGCCTTCGCTCCTCGCCAGAGTGTCGTCTCTGTTCCGATCGTCAAGGAGTGAACAGCAGCAGTCTCCCGCCCACCGGCTCCCGAATCTCAGCTTCCAGCACAGCTCAGTGGAGTCTACGATCAGCTCCGCAGAGAGGACGCCGTCTATGGCGCAGCAGGTACGAAGCATAAGCCCGGATGAGATGGTGGTTAGGAAAGAGGTGCGGCAGGGAAGCGAGAACGGTGTGTGAGTGTAGAAGCGTCGAGCTGCGACGTGTTCGAGTAGTTCATTCAAAGAGGTCATTCGATCGGTTTCATGCTACTGACGCCATCGAGCTCGTCTGTGAGAACAAAGTGCCCGGCCCCTCGTTCTCCGACTTCGAAAGTTGTTCTCATATGCTGGGGTCATGCTAGGCAGTAGCATAGCAAGGCGTCTTGGTCTGGGAGAGGCTGCGCCATAGCTGGATTGATAGCTTCTCGCTACAACATGTTTCTCAGTAGCATTGGTCAATTATCCGGCTCTGAGGCTACGTCTCTGACCTGTCCGCGCTTCCTTCTCCCCTCTCAGACCTGCTTCTCTGTACACTGGGTGCTTGTCGAGTGCTTCATACCACTGCAAGACACTTCCGATAAGGAGAGCCCATGAGCCTGTCGTACAGTCAGCAATGTTCGTTGCTTCAGAGAAACTTGACTAACTCCAGAAGTAACTGCAGCTAAATTGGTACTCCGCCCACTGCTCCGACTCATACAGCCCAAATATCGCCGCTAGCAGGAGTCCAACGCTTCCCGCTGTGATGAAAAGGTTGATATTCCAACCTAGGGTTCCAGGCGTTGGAACGAGCCAATATGTCTGATTCTCGATCATGAGAATGATGGAGGCGACGATGAACCCAGAAGCTCCCACGATTTGAGGCACGCGGATCCAGTGTGGTATGCTTCCGGAGATGATGGTCGTGATCAGCGTCGAGACGGAAGCACCAAAGTAGATGAGCGAGCTTGCAAGCAGCACAGAATTCGCCAGAAATCCTATCTCATAGACGAAGTGACTGCGAAGTTCGTGTGCCGTTGGTATCCATTGCCATATCTCCTTTGGTGGATCTGGCGAAACAGCCATCTGCTGAATTTCTATTCCTCCGTCGTCTGCTTTGGATGCAGACTCAGCGTAAGCAAATGTATTAGTACGGTTACTGTGATGATGCTCGCAATCTCTGTTTGGAGTAAGGCGGGTCACAGCTCCCTCTTCCACCGAAGTGTCCATCTCGTCCGCAGAAGACAACTGCTGCGACATCCATCCGAAACAACCTCCCTTCTGCGCGTTCACGGCCTCAGAGAATGCAAGAAAACTGGCAAACACGAATAGACTGGAGCCGAGAAGGCCGAGAGATGCCTCCGCGTAGATGATTCCCGATGGGGACTGGAATGTTGAATTCGCATAAGGGAGGAAGGAAAGGAAAGCGTTGACGAGCAAAGCCAGAGAGCCAACCAGAAACGCAATGGCATTGACCCAACTAATGTCATACCATGCGAAGCGAGAGAACATACGCAAGATCCCGTAAAAGACAGCTCGCGGTCCAGTCATCTCTGAGGTCGGCTGTCTCCCAGCTGGAGGCGACTTCTGATGGTACTCCCTGACCATGATAGCGTGTCGACCTTTTCGGTTGTTGCGAGAGGTCCAAGCATACTCGATGGTAGTGGCAAAGACACCGTTGCCGAGTTCTTGCTCCCTTCTCGACTCGACTAACTCTGATCCTTCTGGATCCACGCGGGGGAAAGTCGCGCCCGTGTACGTGAAGCTTGCACGTGTTGGATTGAGGAAGACAGCAGGACCAGTAGTCTCGTCTTCCTGGATTTGGAGGGCTGCATTGCCACGGAAGGGCTCCCAGCCTTTACTGAAGTGTTCACTGCGCGTGTGCCACGACTGTTGTTCATCGTTCATCTCCGCGCCGCCCTTGACGTGCAACGAGTACGGTCAGCGTTCCATGGACTCAAAGTCGATCATTGAGGCGGAGAACGAAAGTGAACAAGCCAGTGGTGAAGAAAAGTCGGATGAGGAAGGAAGGAGTCAATAAGGCTAGCCAATCAGGTAATAGAGAAAAGTGGGGAATAGAAGGCCGTACCTCAGGGCTGAATATGCGGACTCCTTCCCGCTTCAATGTATACAGGGTGGTTACCCATACCAGAGGCCTGAGCTGACCAGATCGTACATGTAGCCACGAAGTCGACAATGGGAGGACTGTTCCAGCAACTCCACGTCCCTCGGTCTCAGGTCGCCGCCGACAATCCTGTTCTATACGATGACGGACGCGCTGTTCTGGAGTTCTACACTCCGTCACACGAATACCATGGGAAACAAGTCGTAAGTACAGGAGCAGAGCTCACCGCCTCTGTAAATATCGAACAGCGGTGCTGAGAGGTTCTTCTACGTCCGCCAGGTACCAGTAGGGAACAAGTGGAGCGATGGAACCCGAAGCGTAGGTGATACGCCACGAGGCAGAGAGACATACTTGACACGCAACCAGTTCATGGCTCCCATTGCCCATTACCACCTGCTACAGACTGAATCATTCTACGTCGAGAGTGGCCGCGGATTATGGTACCTCAAAGGCAAGACCATCGAGCTGAAAGCCGGAGACATTATCCAGGTCCCGAGGTGTCACTGGCATACATTCGAGAATCATCCGGACAGCGAAGAACCGTTGTCTATCCTTTATCGTTATGACTCGCAACGCTTTGTGATGGAGGTAAGTCTGATGGCAGCAGTTTTCTCCCTCAACTGAGCCATTGCTGACCTTCTGGTTTTAGGAGAAGTTCTTCCGGTGAGTAAGCTCTTGAGCTGAAGAGCATCTCCTCAACCAACACTATGACCTTCTTGCTAACGGTTCCACCTGGTTCCATTAGAAACACTCTCACATACATGTGGGACTGTAAGAGAGCAAACGTGGACCCGTGTCCGTTCCAGCTCTGCCTCTTCCTCTCGAATTGCTGGATGCCTGGTGGCTTGGTTCCATTTCCGGGAGACTATGCCAGCTGCGCTGTGAACGCGATCATGATGTGGGTGTTCGCCTTCATCGCAAAGTACCTTTATGGATATAAGTCGTCGTATCCGGAGTACTGGGATGAAGAAGTCTTCAAGAAGCGGATCGCACCCGAATCGAAGAAGTCCGCCTAGATCCGTCCAACCCCAGTATGCAAAAGCTGAGTTTCAGATGAGTGATGGATATCGACTGCAAGGATCGGGCCAACGATGAAGTGTTCCTTCGGTGGCAAAAGCTATCGCTGGCTTGCCGGTATCTGCGCGTCGAACCCTCGCCGCATCTTTGGTTTCGGAAAGGCTGGAAGTTGCTCGGAATGTCCTTGAGACGCCATACCACCAGGTTGGGAGCACCGAAGCATTGCTGGTCGCAACCCAGCCACGAGTTCATACTGACGGAGTCTCGGTGTATGTCTCGAATGGCTTGCCATCGACATCTGCTTTGATGTGCATCGCGACGAAGCGTGAATAGTACCGAGCATGAGCAAAGCCATGGCCAGTGTACCACAGAGCTGGATCTGAGGAACGGTCAGCGGCGTCAAACCTAGCTTATGGTGGCTCACTCACGACCAGTATACTTCCAAGCGCCTCTGCTTTCACCCTCTTCGTCACATTGCCAGAACTCCTCGAGCGAGTTGCCGATCGTGTCTCCAAACACTCTCCGTGCTGTGTCTTTGAGGTTGCCAGTATAGCCTGTTGCGAAAACAATCACATCTCCATCGATGTGACACCCATCGCTCATCTTCAGGCCTTTAGAAGTATAGCCTACTGGCAGAGTGCTTTTGACTGTCACCGTCCCATCCGCGACCAGCTCGGCCGAACCAAGGTCAAGAAAATGGCCGCCTTCCCGGTCGTACATCATTCCCTGAGAAGTGTTAGCACTCCAGTGGTCAGTTCAATACGGCGACTTCTGAACCCACCCAGAGGTCTCCATCACGCTCCACATCCCATCCCTGCGCTTCCATGCGATCAAAGTACTCGGAGCTAGCGTCGGCGCACATCTTGATTCCAGCTTTCGCCATCAGACGCTGTACGGGTAACGGGTAACCCAATAGCATGCGATCTGACAGTGGGAGTGGAGTCTCGTAGTTGTAGAGTGGGTCGACAAGAGCACTGAATGTAGAAGTCGGTAGAAGAAACGTTCGACTACGCTGAATCATCGTTATCGATTGAAAGCCTGCTCTCGCCATATCGGCGATGACCTGTTCACAAGTCAGCACATCTATGGCTCCTGCTCGGTGCAGCTGGACCGTTCATTGATACTCACACCATGCGCTGTATTGGCTGATCCAACACAGATGCCTTTCAGGCCTTTACCCTTCCAGCGATCGGCATTGCGCCAATCCATACCATGGATGATCTCTCCTTGGAACAGATCTCGTCCGGGATATGACGGCATGTTCGGCTTTACACCCTGATTGCCAACAGCGAGAACGCAATGGCTGGCTGTAGTCTTGAAATTGCTTCCATTGCTCATCATCTTCAAAGACCAGCACTTCGTATCTGAGTCCCAAGAACCTGATGTCAACTCTGTCGATAGCATCAGGTTAATGCCGAACGTGTCCACAAATCGTTCGAAGCCATCGGCTAGGTCAGCTGTTCCGAGGTGGTATGGATCCTGTTCTCGAAACGTGCGTGGTTCGTACGGCATCTGGTTGTATGACTTCGAGGTATGAAGCTTCAACGAATCGTACCGATTTCGACGCCAATTCTCCCCAATAGTGGCTTGCTTTTCGATCAGGAGGTATGACAGCCCAAGTGCTTGCAGGCGAGCCGCCATGCAAAGGCCAGCTATGCCACCGCCAACGACTACGCAGTCATACTTCTCGCGGTGGCCAGCATGCACCGATGCTGCTTTGGTGTCGCTGGGCTGTGGTTCCAGCTCGTCAACGTTCCGAAATCCTTCCGGCTGCTCGAGTATAGTGCTAAGCATCCATATCTTCCACTCATTCGACTGAAATCCGGAGCTGGAAGGAACCAAACCAATGATTCCAGAACATCTGGCTGGTCGTGGTTCTTGGATGTCGAACGTGAACATGGCTTCCACCCAGCAGCCGTGAGGACCGAGTCGAGTGACATGTGAAGAGCCTAGTATTCGAGCGAAGTTCGTGGGTTTGTGCTTCGCTGAGAGCTTCTCCCATACTTTGCGTACACGACTGGATGAGTAGAAAGTTCGCAGAGTGCCGGTCAGCGCACAGGTATCCCGCCAGATTGCATCGTCCGTCAAGTCATCAATAGATAGAGTGCTCAGCCGCTGTATGGCAGACGTGGAGATGCTCGCGTGATCGGCATCGTCTGATATGTTAGCGGACGGTAGCCTCGCCGGATGCTGAGCCAAATGTACTGATCGTGTTGGGAACTGATGAGAGGCAGACATGTTGCTGGTGCATCACCTACGAAGTACGCATAAAGACGTCCACGAACAACAAATGGGAATGCCGGTACGTGAGGTATGAGAAGCTGGGGGGTTTGAGCTGCTATATGTACCACGACAGCTCGCGAGCTGGTCAACCGGCACGGCGAAGCTTGTTCGTCCGGAAGCTCGTTCGCCCGGAAGCTCCAGCGTATTCTCGTATCTAGAGGCAGAGTCAGCGTTGCTCACCGTGAAGCAACGTGGCTCGAAGGCTTTGCGTCAGCAACGAGGTCTGTTTACAACCTGACAAGGTCGGTGTACGTTCTCCAGCTCGACACACGAGGAGTGAGGCTTCCAAACCAGGCAACGAGCTCCGTCTAAGACTCAAGACGAGCTCGACGCAGGGTTTTTGCAACGTCTGATCTTGCATACAGGATTCATGCGGCGCCTATACTTGCGACTTATTATACCGCCCTGTCGGTCAACAGCCAGGTCCATTCACCAAGAAGCCTTGACGCGTGCAGGAGAGTTGACTGGAGTAAGGCCAGTCGCAGATTCGACCGATATTGTACCTATACCACAAGGCTGCGTCTTCCAGCTGCTCTCTCATCCTGTTCTCTCATCACAGTGGCCTCGATATCGAGTTGTCCTCAATTTGATGATGATGATTGTCGACTGTCGTGTCGTGGTCGAGACGAACCGGCGGAGCTGCCTCCTCAAATTGATTCATGCTCCTAGTCGTAGCTCGCTAGTTCCGCCCGAATAGGGAGTTCCACGAAAGGCACCATCTCCGATTGTCGATCATAATGCCGACATATTATAGACCGAAAGTTAAATGCCTCCCCTCAACCCTGGAGATGTTCCATAATTCAAACCTCCGACGTCCTGCTTCGGCCAGCATGTCAGTGGCGTGCCTCCAGAGTTCTCCAGGCACGCGCACGCGGTGCTTGGGCGATGTATAGCCTACGTCCGCCTCAGTCCCATATATCTTCTTTCTTGCTGCGCGGATCAGATCTTCGACGGTGACACCCCTGCTTTCTATCATCTCTAAACCAGCGGCATCCACTCGCTACAATGCCTTTCATTTCTTACCTTCTTTCCATTGCCCTTTTGTTTCATGCAGGCATCGCAGAGCCACAACCTCAAGGCCTCGTCGGCGATCTTGTTGGAGTTGTGGACGACCTTCCACTAGTTTCAGGGGTACTCTCCGACCTCGCTACTACGCTTGGTGCCGCATCAGCATTGCTCGCGAAGCCCACGGCAGTAAAGCAGGCAGCCAGCAGATTATCATCGGTCATTCAAGCTGAAGCCACCCAAGCAACCATGTCGAGATCGCGGCAGATCTTGTCGAGGCTGGCTTGACCCCAGACAATGTTGTCGATGCTTTCGATTTCGTTGAAGGAATCCTAGACGGAGAGAACAGCGAGAATAACAACAATCCGAGAAATCCAAGCCCTCCTGCATATCCCAAGGCCAACCGCAAAGACGCACCTTACAGCCTGACGAAGCAGCAACTCCGCGCCGCCATCTACATTCCCGATACTTTCCAGTGTGGTAGGAAAGGAGCACCTCAGCCTGCCATCCTCGTACCAGGCACCGGCAACACAGGCTACATCGCCCACATTGGCAGCTATATCCCTGTGCTACAAGGCTCCGATATTGCAGACCCCGTATGGTTGAACATCCCAGGGTTCCTCTTGGGTGATGCGCAAGTCAACGCCGAATACGTTGCATACGCCATCAACTACATCTACGGCATCTCCAACCGCCGCAACGTCGCAGTCGTTACCTGGTCACAGGGCGGTCTCGATGCTCAATGGGCCTTCAAGTACTGGCCATCGACTCGGCAGAGGGTCACGGATCTTGTAGCATTCTCACCGGACTATCATGGTACCGTGCTCGCCAACCTGATCGACTTGGGCGAGCCTCTTCCACCATCGGTCATCCAGCAGGAATACAATAGCAACTACGTCACTACTCTGCGCCGAAATGGAGGAGATTCCGCCTACGTGCCAACCACCAATGTCTAACCTGGCTTCTTCGACGAGATCGTTGAGCCTCAGCAGGGTACCGGTGCGTCCGCGTTCCTGCTAGACGCCCGAAAGAAGGGTGTCACCAACAACGAAGTGCAGCAAGTCTGCCCACCAGGAAGTCCGGGAGGTTCGTTCTACACTCACGAAGGAATCCTTTACAACCCTCTTGGCTACGCTCTGCTAGTCGATGCTCTATCTCACAATGGTCCTGACAACAAACGAATGATCTGCGCTAACGTTCGTGCTCTTTCCCAAAGAACGCTCTGATATATCCGGAGGAGAGTTAGCGCTGGACTGACTTCTGTTCCTGGAACAATCCAAACGTTTCTGGTAGCTTGCGTGATGTCGATCTAATGCTTGTTAAACGCGCCGCAAACTCTCCTGTCCGAACCTCACCTCAAAGTCGTCCAATCGCCGAAGCTAACCCTAGGGGCGGCGCCCCTGTCTGTACCAATTCAAATCAAGCATAAAGTTTCGCGGAGCCATCTCCAGGCTCGCTCTGCTAGATTTGGATTTGATATGGGTCCACTCCGTGGTTGTGATCCGCGCAACTACCGAGTTAGGATTTGTCGATCGTCATTCATGGTCAACGCTCCTACTCCACCTCCTCTCCTTGATCACAAACGTTCTCCTTAGCACATTTCCGGCGCGCACGTCTTCGCACGAACAGCCGGATCCTCGAATCATAATTCGTCCTCCTAGGACGGCGCAAACCGTGGGACCGAAGACAAGCGCGCGGCCTCCTGGGTTGGCTCCTTCGTCGTGTCCGGATGATCGAGCCACAGACGTGATGGCGACTTAGCGTCAGGACGCTAACCTCGACACCTTCAAGTACATCGTGCTCTCCTGGTCCTTGGCTGTTTCCTTCTCCATCACCAACACACACTCGTTCCACAGGCCTTTCGCTTTATATTCACCTTCTTCAAGAACATTTACAACTCTCATTTATACTACATACTTCACACCACAATCAAGATGCGTGCCTCCGCTGTCTACGCTGCGTTCGCAGCCGTTCTGGTCTCTTCCGCCATGGCCATCCCCATGCCTGCGCCGGCGGCCCTCGCCCTTCCAGCGTCGCACATCGTTGAGAGGCAGCTGTTGGGCGGTCTTCTCGGTGGTTGGTTATGGAATCCCTTTCGTCAAATCCGCGCTGACGCCATGTACAGGCAGCGACGATGGCAGCAGCGACAGCAGCTCTGACGGCAGCTCCGAGAGCAGCGGTGGCAAGAAGTCTATCGGCAACGGCAACAAGAAGAACGGGTAAAGAGCTCTCGGGCAACACCTCCCCCATGTTTAAGACATCGCTGATCCCGTTCCTAGAAACGGCAACGGCAACGGCAATGGCAACGGCAATGGCAACGGCAATGGTGCCAATGGTCGGTTCTAAGCCTATATATTGATACTACAGCTCGATACTAATATGTCTCCACCTCTAGGTTCCGGCAATGGGAATGGAGCAAACGGGTATGTGAACTGCGAAACGATCTATTCTGTAGTAGCAGATTGCTAACGACTGTCTTTAGAAACTCAGCTTCAGCTAATGGCAATGGCAACGGCAATGGCGCCAACGGGTAAAGTGTCCCTACCCACCTCGTCAATCACCTAAACGATGTCAATCAGTATTTTGATATCGGTCAGCGATCTTGCGACAATCCGAGGCATGATGCTAATACCTACACAGCAACAAGGCAAACGGGAATGGAGCCAACGGGTATGTCCTCCATCCCTAAAGCGTCGATCAGCGCTTCGTGGTCGATCAGCGGCATAATGCTCATGATATCACAGGAATTAGGCCAACGGAAACGGTGCCAATGGGTGAGCGTCTTAGTCTCATACGTCGATCAGCGGATCGCCGATTCTAAGCAATATGGTTCTAACAATGGCGAAGTAACAAGAACTCGGGCAACGGCAACGGTGCCAATGGTTAGTCCCAAAACCAATTGTGTGCTATTGACAACAGTGCTGATATATATCTAGGCAACGGGAGCGGTAACAAGGTGATTCGAGCCCAATTGAGAGCCTTCCATGGGATCAACACTAACTTAGTCACTCTCAGGCTGGCAACGGCAACGGCTCAGGCAATAGCAACAAGCAGGGCAACGGCAACAACGTAACTTCACACTCTTTCCACGCTTGCTCAGCTCACTTTTGCTAACACTCTGACAGATTGGCAACATCAACGTAAGTCCTTTCTAGTCACATCTCATGCCAAGCGGTGTCTGGCTGACAGCCTCGCTGGTTGATCCTACCGTTGACCCCACCATCACCATCCCGCCGATCAATCTCCCTGACATCACCCTTCCCGATATCACTCTTTGAAGTCGTCAGAGCCTACGATGTCACGGACGATGAATCGCTGATGCCCGGTTCTTCCAGTAGCTTTAAGCAAGCCATACCAACCAGAGGAGTTAGATCGATGGAGAGATCGTCATGAGTGGTACACAGTTTTGCCAGCGAGAGAGGAGGGGGGTTTCAAGCGTGTTGCAGTTAGAGAGGATGGAGTGTGGGAATGGGATATCAAATTTGATTGGTGTTGACATGACCTTTCACTTGCTCCATCTCATCGCGTGCGGGATTGTAAATTGACGCTCGCTGCCGTCGTCATCGTGTTGCTCGACCGTGGCCAGTTTCCTCTGCCATCGAGCTGCAAGGGACAAGTGCTTTCCATCGTCCCACGCCACGAGCGAGTGTCGGCTTGCCGTCCGGGATACACTTCTATTCGTTGCTGCAGATGTGCGGCAGTCCGATGAATGCCGCCGCCGTGTCCAGAATCTTGCCCTTCCTCGTATCTGCAAGAGGGATCTTCTGCTTGGGCTTCTCCTTGGTGAAAGATGGCTGGCTTGACACCATCGACTGGACACGTTTTAGCGGGAGAAGTGCAGCTTTCGCGCGACTTCCGTTACCTGGTTGTCTATCTCCTTGACGTTCGTAGCTGTCGAGCATTAGTCTTTCCTCTGATGTCATATATGGTGAACCATACTTTGGCCATCTTTTCTAGCAAAGTTGGATGTCTGTGCCGCAGAACTAGAGCTAGCCGACGGCTGCTGCTCTGCCGCCTTCTTCTTGTACATTCGATTCATTAGACTCTCCATCTTGTCGAACAACGCTGTGACAGGTGGCTTCTCCCTGCTCTCTTGTACGAGGTATACAACAAATGATGAAATTGAAGTCACTTCTCTCAAGCGAAGTCAAGATGCCGGGTGGCGGCACTGCCCCAGGGTTACATCGGATAATAAGGCTTTTCGGATCGTCAATCCTGCACTGCTGCGAACTGCCAACCAACGGCCAAGACAAGGATCACAGTGGATACAAATGCCAGCCGCGGTCTGGCAAACGAGACCGAAGCTGTCAGCTATGGACTAGTCTGCTTGAGGCATGCAGCTCGACTTGTCGGTCCTCGTCGCTCGCCTCTGCGTGATTTGGGGTTCAAGTGTGACAGAATATAAGCAATGGTGAATCAAGAAACAAGCAAGCGCCAAAGGCTTGGAAGAAGTCAAGCCTTGCCACTCGTTTCAGCCATCGGAACGAAGCCAGCGCTCGAACATGATCTACAAGAGTATTGGGCAAGTCGTTGACTTGTTCATGTGACTGTGAAGACGCTCGTAGCTCGCCAGGATACCTGATCGTCGTAGTCTTCTCCGAACAATCATGGACGAGCCTTCAATCACGTTTCTCGCCCACCTTACCAAGCTTCCTAAGGCCGAAGCCGCCTACAATGCAAGCTGCTACCATCCAGGCAAAGAGGGCCCAGAAGGTCGCACGATAGCCTTCCATGAGAGCAGCTGGTGACTCTTTACTTCTGAAGTCGGAGTCTCGCGTGACTGTCGATGAGATGACTGACGTTGTGGCCAAGCCCACCGACGTTCCCAGCTGGGCTACCGTGTTAAAGACCGCCCCAGCGAGGGCTTGTGTTTGTTGTGGGAACGACTCGGAGACAACGAGCAAACCGACAGTGAACATCATGTCGACCGAGAGTGGTGCAAGAAGCTGTGGAGCAGGTCAATATTGATCGGCGTCAGCATGATTGGCATGTCGTCTTACCTGGGCGAAGAATGCATCGTACCAATATGGCCACTGCGGCTTGATGACCGCCATCAGCAGAGGTGCACCCGCACACAGCGCCGACGATACGAAGACTACATACTTCGCCTCCACCCGGGACACGAAAGTACCGGTCAAGAAGTTGAGGGCAATACCGACGACCATGCTTGGAAGGATTCTGATCGATGCTTGAAGCGCCGACAGTCCTTGCACTTCCTGGAAGCTGTATATGCCGTTAGCCAACAAGCGTAAAGGGTGTGCCGATCAACTAACAAAAGACTGCAGAACAGCTCCATACAGTTTGCCACTGCGTTAGAAAGCAGAACCAAAACGCATATGGTCGCGAACGCTCCCTTCTTCCAGATCGAGTTTGGGATGAGTGCTGGACGACCACGCTTCTCCTGTCGACTGACCCAAAACACGAACGCTGGGATTAGACCAACGCTGACAATGAGGAGGGCAACGTTTGAGGCAGTCTTGATGTTGTCGACATTATCGCTCAGAGTGCTACACTTGTCAGCGCTCTGCTTGTACACAATCAATCCCAGAACTTACGTGAGCACATATGACAACAACGCCAATGAAGTGCTTGCGATGCTAGCACCAATCCAGTCCACGTCTTTCGCCAGCCTTACCCGGACAGAAGTCTGGCCGTTCGAGTGAGGTATGGTAGGCAGTGCCCAAAGTCCAATTGGGAACAGTAGAAAGCTGGCCGCGCCGCCAATGTAGAACCCATACCTCCAGCCAAGCCCGCTGACGAATACGCCACCCAGCACGAGGCCGAATGAAAAGCCTAGAGGCATGGCGAGTCCGAGGCTTGCAAATCCGATGTTCCTGCGCTTCCCACTTTCAAGCGACCGGGAAACTATTGATATTGAAGACGGAAAGGTCAACGCGCTTGCAATGCCCTGCATTGCGCGAAACATGATGAGCTGGACACCCGTCTGTGCGAATCCGCATGCGAGGGTAAAGACGGCAATCAGAAAACATCCAGCGAGGTTCACGGACCTTGGACCCAGCACGTCTGCGAATGATCCTGCCACCAGCATACATGTGCCGCTCGTGAGATAGAATGCAGCAGCTGGCCAGACCAGGAGGCTGGAGTCCAGTGGTAAAGACGCCGCCATAGTGGGGAGCGCGACCGTTATCAGCCCGCTAGCGAAAGAGGTCAGGAAGTTGATGCCTGCGAGTTGAATGATGACGATGATAGATCTGCCGTAGGGTAGAATGAGGTTCGATAATTCGGCATCATTGATACTTGCACGGGAGTGGTGTGAGTCTGTCGACGTCCGGGTGGCGTGCACCGCAGGCGTCAAGTGCGACGTCTTTGATATTGAACGCATGAGATCCAGCTCGACGGCAGCGATTTCGGTCGAGGTTTGGGTTGCCATCGTAGCGGTCGGTCGCGGTCACAGATCTGCCCTCTTTCAATGAGGATTGGAAACGGATCATATATACATGGTCACCGCCAACGCGAGAAGAATAGGATCCCGCGGTGAGTCAGTTGTCGCGCCCTGCATGTAGATCGCCGGCGATATCGAGGTTTGGATGCTTACATAAACATCCAGGCCGTGCACCTGAAAAGTGGATGATGTTGGTTTCGCCATCGTAGGACCTTCAATAGACCATCTTCGTACATGTGGTATCTCAAGACTCACGGCCTCGGGTGCATGCTTCAGCCTCGATAATTATTCACGTCCTCTCATATCACCAACACAACTATGCGGCCCTACGTGGTGGCTCGATATCCAAGAGGTGAAACCAAACACGCCTACGTCGAAAAAGGGCCTGCGTCTATTTCGTCTCTCAGCTGCACTGGTGCCCATATTGTTAGCGGTACGGAGACCAGCTGTGTGCTTCTGTACGAGCGAACCTCAGTTGACATCAACCTTGAGGAAACGTCGCCTGCTCCCTAAGCTAAATGCTTATTTCGTGAACACTACTCAAGCAACTCGTGGTCCGGTGCTTGCCAACAATGGTGGTGGTCTACTGGCTTCGGGGAACGTATTCTCCCATGCGGACATGGCCTGGAATAACTTCTCCTCTTCTCCGTGCCGTGCCACGATCTCCATGCCGTACGGCCTACCATTGTAGCATTGAGAAGCCAAGCGGAACACTTGCGATGGGGTACCCAGCAGCAGCAGCGATCGTGGGCAGTCCCGACTCCCCCGAACCCATTATCACGTCCGCATTGGTCGCTTTCAGACACTTTTCAACCGCATTTCTCACACTTTGCCGAAAAAGGGTTGTTCGAGTCGTGGTCTTTGATCGGGTTAGTCTGCAGATGATGTTGAGGACTAGCACTATCTTACTCGTTTCACCGTAGCTGTGATCGAGCGGGTCACGGTCGTTGTCACGGTCGTTGTCACGGTCTTGGTTGCGGTTTGTGTAGGCGATGAAACATAGCACGAGCAAGCACTTCTTGCGAATATCGGCCGGGAGGCTGATACCTATCTCCATCACATCACGACACGATGGGATGATCTTGCCAACCACACCCTCTTAATGCAGGCTGACCCGCATTTCTGGACTCAAGAGTATACGCGCCGCATTCGAGACTATTTTGTCCCGAGCTTGACTGGCTTTCTTTCGCTTGGCGCGACGGATGGGTACTGCTCATCCTGCGAAGCCTGTCATGATCGGGACTAGACGGAAGAGCCATACGTTCTACGCGACATCTACAGCGACTTCAACGACGGCACCGAATGTCGAGATGGAGTCCTCACATGTAGAGGCCAGTTCGTCGCCTCCGCTGCTCGGATTCGAGGCAACCAGAAGAAGACGTATGACCGATGGCTAGATGCGCTGCGGGATAGCCGGAGTTTGCTACATACAGCGCCATACACGGACTCTCCTACCAGTCGCAAGCAAGACTCGCTGTCTGCTCCGCAGGTCGGGTTTACGCTCGAGCGCAGCTGGGGGATGATGTTGCAGTGCGATGAGAAGCGAATAGCGGAGAGATGTCCTTCGTTACTGAGTGGCTTGGTCGGCCCTGCGCTGATGCGTGGTCGGCCGGCCCTACAGGATTGTCAGTGTTTAGATACGCCGCCTTGAATGTATCTGGATCGCACGGTGTCTGTCGTTTTCCGATGCAAGTCGGCTATTTGCCGTCCGCCATTGAGCCGACTTGGCAAGGCAAGGCCACCAACTCGTTTGCGGCACCTCGAAGACCTCTTAATTAACAACATTCCCAATACTATCGCAGAGAACGCGCTTCATTGTGTATTCGCGACGGAAATCTCTACTTCGCGTGGTATTGCAGCTCTCGCAATCGACACGAGGAGAGAGACCGTGGCGACCATACTATACACAGCTCGGTGCAGGTGGCATCATCGGCTCAGAAACATACCAACGGTTTTTTTGGCCTTCCACAGAATGACAGCGCGAGCCTTTCGTCATGGACAAATCGCCAAACGGAAGCGCGGAAAGTCTATCGTATCGTGCGGTTATGAACAACGCCTTTTTTCCCACAAGAATACCTCGTTTTGACCATCTCTCTCTCTGCAGTACTCTCCAGTCATGCGTTATCTTTCTTATTTCTTGGCGTTCATTCCTTGCTGGTAATGATTTCGGCCTGGCTCTGAATGCCACCTATGACTATGTAAGTACACTTGACCTGCTCAGCGAACGACTGCTGACTTACTTACCAGGTCATCGTTGGAGGTGGGACTGCTGGCCTGGCAGTCGCGTACCGGTTGGCCGAAGACGGCGCGAAGAGCGTAGCAGTCATTGAAGCTGGTGGCTTCTACGAATACGAGAACGGCAACCGGAGTGTGGTTCCAGCTTACCGCACGTTATACAGCGCAGCAACGCCTGAGTCTGCAACGCAATATCCACTTGTGGAATGGGGTTTTGTTACCCAGCCAGAGGAAGGTCTTGGCGGTCGGAGGCTGCATTATGGTCGCGGAAAGACCTTGGGTGGAAGGTGAGTGAGCCCTATTACCTGCTGTCTCGGGAGGTCATATTCCAGAACTGCTCACTGAACTCGCAGAATGCCATGATCTACAACCGAGGGACGATCGGATCGTATCAAGCCTGGGCGGACCAAGTCGGCGACGACAGCTGGACATTCGACAATCTCCTGCCATACTTTTCTCGTGGAATTAAGTTCTCACCGCCAAACACTAAACTGCGGGCTGCGAATGCCAGCGTCCCTGCGGAAGCCAACCCTGATGCCTTCAACGCCACCGGAGGCCCTTTGCAAGTATCTTATCCAAACTTCGCTCAAGTCTTCGCCAGCTACATCGACGGCGCCATGCGAGAATCTGGCATTCCCGAGCAGCAGGGCTTTAGCAGTGGTAGCCTTCTAGGACGTCAGCATGCACCACTGACGATCTCGTATCCTGAACAGGAGCGTAGCTCGTCGGAGGTGTCGTACCTTCGAGCTGCGCTGCGCAGTGGACGAGACAACCTGAAGGTGCACACTCACACGCTCGCAAAAAGAGTCTTGTTTGACGATGGCAAGACCGCTACCGGCGTCCAGGTCGAAAGCTCGGCTTACGGCAACGCAAACGTGTATACTCTCACCGCTCGTAAGGAAGTGATTGTTTCTGCTGGAGCGTTCCAATCGCCATAGCTTTTGATGGTTTCGGGCATTGGACCTCGTGACCAACTAGAAGAATACAACATCACTGTCTTGGTACACCGTCCTGGTGTTGGAACGGACATGCAAGATCACCTCGACTTCGGCCCAGTCTGGTACACAAACCTTGAGGATGGTGTTGGCGCCGACTCTGACCCGGCCACCCGCGGTCCAATCGAGGAAGAGTACAGAGTCAATCGTACAGGCCAATTGACCAACGCTGGAGTGGACTACATCGGCTGGGAGACACTTCCTGAGCCCTATCGTAGTTCACTCAGCAAAAACGCCATCGAGGATCTAGCACAGTTTCCGGCAGACTGGCCAGAGCTCGAGTATGAGATCACAGGCGCCTCATTGGCGGGCACAGATCCGAGCAAGCGCTACGGCACGATCATCACCATCCCAGTATCACCGCTGTCTCGTGGATGGGTGAACATCACATCGGCAGACACTAATGACCTTCCGCTTGTGAATCCGAACCAGCTCTCGCATCCGACAGATCGGGAGTTGGCTGTACAAGTGAGTTGGCATCAGCTCATAACATGGCATATCAGCTGGGAGAGCGAGCCCGCTGACTCTCAACTGCAGGCTTTCAAGCGTGCCCGTTCGTTCTTCGATACTCAAGCCATGAAGCCTATCCTCATCAAGGAATACATGCCTGGTGCAAATGTCACTAGTGACGAGCAGATATTGGATTATATCATGGCCAGTAGCTACCAGAATTGGCATGCTTCATGTACTTGTGAGTTCTACCCGCATCACTTCGGTCTGTTGGCAGGAAGGACTGACGCTCCTCTTCAAACAGGTCGCATGGGCAAAGTCAGCGACCCATTGGCTGTCGTTAACTCGCGGGCTCAGGTGATTGGCGTGAAAGGACTGAGAGTGGTCGATGCGTCCAGCTTCAGGCTGCTCCCACCAGGGCACCCACAAAGCACAGTTTGTGAGTTTCATGTCTTTCGAGTCCACCGACAAAGAAGTACAAAGCTCATGGATCCGCAGACGTAATGGCCGAGAAGATTGCGGAGCATATAATGGCGACTGCCTAATTCCAACCTCGTGCCAGTTGCTTCTTGCACGTCAACTCGAAAACACTCATAGGAAACCATTGTGGCTCTGCTCAGAACTCCTTGTTCACACCCTGCCACTCGGGATTCTCTCGACGAGAACGGGTAAGTTGACCTGGCCAGGTCGCAGAGGGAGCTTTGCTCGGCTGCCGTAGAGCCTGCTCCACGACTGCATCGCCCAAGATCTTCTCCGGCTCACCGCGCGAAAAGATCCGCTCTACCTTGTCAATAAGAACAGGGTCAACGAGCTTAAGCACAGCTGGACGCTTGAAGTCGATCAGCACACCTTGTCGTATGCTACGAGACATCGTAGTGGCCCGCTCGGCAATGCCACTGCATGTGTGAAGACCAATCGCCAACTTTTTCGAACTGTCAGCATTGAGTGTACGGCATATAGAATACCGCCAATATCTTACCCAAACTTCCTTCCTGTCCTCCTCTGGAACGTCGTGCCCCCTCAGAAACGACACAGCTGCATCCGCCCCTTCCACCTCAAATCTCTGCGGTCCATCACAGATGTCTGTCGTTCCCATGTCATGAAAAATAGCTGCGGTGAAGAGCAAAGGAAGGCGGTCCGGTTCATGCCATCCTAGCTTCTCCTGCTCGCTTACAGAAAGCGCGTAGATGAACGTCCTGAGGGAATGGTTCAGAATCGTCGGATGTAAATTGCTTCTGGCGACATCATATGCTGCTTGTGACAGTGTGTCTGCTGGCACGTAAGCGGGCACTTCTGTGGGTATGTTCTCTTCATCAGCCGACTGGGAGCTTCCAAGTAGTACGAGAGCTGTGGTATTACACATCCTTCGCGAATGATATGACAATAGCAGAGGGAACGTACAAGGACGTCTGAATCTTTATGCTGAAAGCTCTTTCCTTGATATGACCAGATTGAGTAGTCCAAGGGCGTAGGTTTCGTTGATTGGTAATAAATCTCAGCTAGTCCAAACACGGTAGATTGAGAGTTCTGTTTCGGTCTGCAGTTTTTGTAATTGAATATGTTTGACTTGTCGTCGATGCGAAGATGTCTTGAAGCTATCGACAGTCAGTTGCAAGCTTACTCTACACAATTTGTGTGCCGACTGTGGGCTAGAGCATCGCTGCAAAGAGATCTGTTGCATCATGCTACAGGTATATCGTGCACCTTAGATATCAATGGCACCAGAATGACAGGTCGGACGGGTTCCACGAAAAGAGTAAATGATCGAAAGCATTCTTTTATCTGTTTGATATCCTGCCAATCTACTTTACGCCTTCCTGCAACGGGCGGCGATCCTTGTACAAGAGCTCTCCGTTCCGCCCAGGAGCACCCTCGACGGATTTCATGGCATGATTCGAAGCGTACCTTGATAATTTCCAAGCAGCTCTTCGTGTGTCCAAGCATCTCAGTGCGGCATCCAAAGCGTCGCGGGTATAGCGAATCCTTGCCCAGTGCAGGAAATAAAGAATTTCTGGATATCCTCGTGGGTTCAGAAGCTTGATACTATTCCACGTGGCTGCCACGATGTAGGTTCACCTCAAGCTGTGAAGCGATGCCAATGAGAGCAAGGCACACGTTCGAGGCCGTTTCGTTTGGCAGGAGATGGCGAGACTCGGAGCTGGGTCCAGTGCTTCAATCTCTCGAGCATGGGCCTAGACGCAGCACGTGTCTGTCGGCAGGAACCGAGTCTGGGGAATTGTCTGGGGTCACGGGTTTTTCATTGGCTGCTTGAGCTAGTTGCCGGCATTAGTCGCGGGGAATATTGATGATAGAGTTTCTTGCTCCAGCTCGTTGGGTCTCGAACAATGTAAGCGAGTGTCTTGGAAGACTGAATTGTGCATGGCTTACGCCACGCTCTTGTATCCCTCCCCTCTCTGGCGATGTCTTGGAACCAAGGTATACCCTCGGTAATCGGCCGAAGAGGTATAAGGAACAGCCGCGCGCCTGTTTGATGTAGCACAACCGTCTTCGGGAGCTGCATCCTTATCGTGCCTCGCAACCATGGGCAAGCTTATTCCCAATGCCTTCAATTTATTGGTGGTCATCTATGTGGCCCTTGGCTCGACAGCATGCTCGTATGGCATGGCCATTATAGGTTCAACCATTGGCCAACCATCGTTCTACACCTCACTAGGCCTTGCAACCGCAGATGAGAAGGGCTACTCTCGAACTGCAGGTTACATCGGTGGTTTCAACGGTGTCAACGCTGCTGGCTCTGCTATTGGTTGTCTGGCCTGCACATACCTCGCCGACAAGTACTCTCGGAAACGAACAATCCAAGGTGCTGCCATCGTCCTGTGCATTGGAGCCACACTATGCGCCGCCGCTGTCAACAATGGCATGTTCCTTGCTGGAAGAATCATCAACGGTCTCGGCATCGGGGCGCTCGTTGCCGCAATTCCAATGTACCAGGCTGAGGTCTCCACTCCCGAGTCCCGTGGATTCATGGTGTCGATGCACGGCGTGATGTTCGCCATGGGTTACACTCTATCCGCATGGCTCGGATTCGGCATGTACTTCATCACCGCTGGCGGCTCGACTTCGTCTTTCCCGTGGAGGTTTCCAATGTAAGTCGGCTGGCTACGAGACTTTCCCTGACAACGACTGACCGCCTGTTACAGTGCTTTCCAGATGGTCCCTGCACTGATGTTGCTTGCCGGAAGTCCATGGCTCCCATTCTCTCCAGTGAGTCCCAAGTTGAAACTCCAGCCCGCATTACGACACCGCTGACCTTTCTTCCTTCTATAGAGATGGTTGATGATGCAAGTTATCCGACCCTAGAAACCCTCTCCTTGTGAGACACGTGAAACATCTGCTGACGAGTTCTTTTCGTGTTTAAAGGCAAGACCGCTTCGAAGAAGCCCACGATGTCATCATGAAGCTCCACCGAGACAAGAGCGATCCACACGACACCATCGCCCGCAAAGAGTTCTACCAGATGAAGAAGCAGGTCGAGGCGGATCGCCTGATCAAAGCCACCACCTCCCGATTCGAGCTCTTCAAAACTCGAGCCAACCGTCGTCGTGCTCTCGTCGGGTTCGTTCTCATGTGGAACAACCAGTTCACCGGAGTGTTGATCATCGCCAATTACGGTATCATTCTGTACAGCGCACTCGGGATGGGCGGGTATATGCCGCTGCTACTCACGAGTCTTTGGGTTACCTCGACGTTCCCGGGTAACATCTTCTGCGCTTTTTTTGTCGAGAAGTTTGGCCGGCGGACATTCTTGCTCATCGGATTGACTGGTATCCTCTTCGCCTTGGTATGCGAGACGGCGCTTCAAGCAACCTATCTTGGCACCGACAACCAGGCTGGGCAGAATGCTGCCATCTTTTTCATGTGAGTTTTCAGATGAGCAGGACGTTTTCCTCCCGGGATGTCTGTAGAGCGTGTGCTGACCCACCGTACTCTAGCTTCCTCTTTATCACGCCCTTCTGGTCGACGTTCATGGTGAGCCAGAAACCCTCCCCTTGCCAAAGTATGTGAGACACCACGTGAGACAGTGGGCTGATTCTACGTCCGTGTTCAAACAGGATGCAACCCAATTCCTCTACGTTGCCGAGATCGTGAGTTGGCCTTTGCTTCATTTCTGAGCCTCACTGACATCTTGCAGTTCCCAACGCATATCCGCTCGCAGGGCACTGGCTTTTCGATGATGGTGAGTCTTTGATGGGTAAAAGGGTAATCGTTGACATATGTCTGCGATTGACTCTGATTTAAGACACTGCTAACCCTTTGACCCTTCGATTCTTAGGGTCTCTACCTTGCCAGCCTGATCATCCTCGTCGCCGGACCAATTGCCTTCGAGAGGATCTCCTGGAAGTTCTTCTTCGTGTTGATCGTGCCGACTTTCTTCCACATCATCTTCGTGTACTTCATGTGAGTTTCTGAGGCGTCTCACTTTCTCACGGATTGGTTGCTGACACATCGCCAGGTGCCCGGAGACCAAGGGTCGCTCACTGGAGGACGTCAATGCCCAATTCGGCGAGGCGGTGGCAATCCACTACTATGGCGCCACTGACAAGGAGAAGATGGAGTTCGATGTTGCTGTCGAGGAGGACGAGAAGGTCGACACGACCGGCGCGATCGACCGTGCAGACATCACCAAGGTGGTGGCCGAGCATACGCACGTTGAGGTCGTGGAGAAAGTCTGAGCGGTCGACAGTGAGATTTCGTGCGGAGGCCAGTACCCAGCACGTTGTATGACGAGCATAGCTGTACATAATCGAGAGTGTATGACCATCATATATCCGCTATGGCCTGACAGGGTTCTTATCTCGTCAAGGACACAATTTGTCATGGTCGCCTGCCGCTGTGACTGCCTGCCATAGCTTTCGACCTTGCATATCGTGCGCGACTCGTATCCAAGGCAGTTGTTCGATGATCGCTCGCGTGCTATCCCACGTCTTGACGTCGAGAGAAGACAGGCACGATCTGATGGACGGGAAGAGCCATCCTTCGTCGTCCCGGCCGCACACGGATATACCGCCAACGAACAAGACCCACAATAGCGCCGACTGTTGTTCCAGCGTGATACTTGTCGTCAGTCCCGAGATAGCGGTGCGTAGCCTGTTTGCCAACAGATCGTATGCGTGTACGTGCATCCTTCCGTACTCGAACAGAATTGTGGTCACAAAGCCCAGAAGTGCGGTGTGGAGAGCATAGTCGAGACCGTTCTCTGGAGGTTCTCCTGCGAGTGGACAGAATTGAATCGATCGATACGCAAATATGATGAGAGTATTCTGGAAGGCGGCAGGCTGCATGCCGAACCTTAACGGATTCTGGTTGAGTAGTCTGCAGAACAGATTGATGTCTTCCATAATCCGCTGTAGCTGTAAACTGGTAGCAACTGGCCCGTTGAGGTACTCATCCAGCTTTGCGGACTGCGGCAAGAGAAGTGTAGAGCTCAAGGCTCGCGCGGGAAGATCATGCCTGTAGAAGACTGTGTCGCAACCTTCATGCAATGTTCGGTCGATATCGACTCTGCGGATGCGGATATCAGCTGCTGGATTTGTCGGGATATGGCTCAACTGACCTGCAGATCTTGTGCCAGAGCATCCAATTCGAGGAGAATGCTTCGATCCCACCTCGCAAGTCGAGCATGACTTTAAGGGCTTCGAGGTGCACTCTGCTGACGCCGAGATTGTCCGTCAAGTTGCCATGCACTGCTAGGCTTACGATGACAGCGTATGTGGACTCTGATGGCGTGCTATGCTGCTGAAGGTCCTGATTGACGCAACTATACGTGTTGGCGAGATATTTGAGAGCTTGGACCGATCGCATGGGCTTTCCAAGCAGAGCATCAATGGTGATTGTTGCTAAGACAAGCGAGCAATGGAAGACTGCTGAACGTGAGCTTGATAGGAAGTCAGGTAAGGGTTCTTACAAGCCTCCGAACGTTGTATGTACTCGAACCATTGAGCTCTCATAGGTCCATGTTCTAAACAGAATTCTTTTGGATACAGGACTTGTAGTTGATAGTACATAGCTGAAGAGTTTAGCAGCTTGATGAATCTCTGTGCAGTGGCGACATACCGTGATGGATGAGGCGTCTCTCAGACAGCTCAGTCTTGCAGGGGAAAGTAAAGCAGGCTAGCTCATCGCCGAGTGGCCGTTGTATGGTTGTTTCGGGATTGCTGATGACGGCCTGCGATGGCCATGGCTGGACCACACCACAAGCATCCGAGCCGCGGCTTTCACTGGGGTCATTCGATGGTTTTCTATTCCGCATCGTCTTACCGACGTTCTTCCCAAGCATCACATGGCTTCTGATCAGCTTTCGATTCCGATTCCGATCGGCATCCGCGTTGACGACAAAACGGAAGGTGGTGGATTGGGAGGACGAGATTGCGGTAGACATATTCGCCGTCTTGTCATTTCCCAGTAGTCGTGGTCTTGAGAGTGCTTGTGGATGCTCTAATTAAGGCGCCTGGAGTGCGAAAAGCTTTGTCGACGATATGTCCGGCACGTTCGCGCATAGTATATGCAGGTAGAAGTATCGTCCAGACAGCGGAACGACGGGAAGTGGTCGAGATGTGGTCGAGATAGACTAGTGTATTTCGGCGCGCGCGGCCCGTGGCTGCCTATTTTGGGAAAGCGCGGTCCAGTATCTCGAAATCATACGGAGGCACGGCCATATCTCTCACAGACATCAGTCTTCAACAGCCGAAGCCATGCCGCCCAAGATGAAGAACGCGACGCGGACCGCGCAACATCAGCCTCTACCAACCCAATCCGACTTCGAAAGCGATACGGCGGCAAACCTGACGGAGTCTAACTTCCACACTGCCAATACCGCAATGCGGACCAACCCAGCCGACCTCAACTTGGCTGTTCTCCGACGTTATGTCCCCGACCTTGAACGTATCGTGACCATCGCGCCCTTTGCCGTGGTCTATGTCTTCTCCCCGGAAACCCAGCAGTGGGAGAAAAGCGGCGTGGAAGGCACGCTATTCGTATGCCAGTTATCAGGACTACAAACTCCACGATACAACGTGGTGATTCTGAACCGCAAAAGCCTCGACAATTTCATCACGGAGCTAGTCAGTGAAGAAGACATTGAGATCACGGAGCAGTACGTGATCTTACAAGTGCTGGGAGAAGACGAGGTACCAACGATTTATGGACTATGGATCTTTTCGGAGGAAGGCGAAGGTGTGCACAGCACGCGTGAGATTGTGGCAAACTCGATTCAGGAGTGCGCCATGAGAGCGGCGCATGCGAATTTGACAGCCGATGAGGACATCGAGGAGGACTATGCGCCACCTGCTCCGTACAACCTGGACGGCACCTCCGAAAGTTATGTCGAAAACGGCGGACCACCACCACAGCCAGAGACATCAGGCCAGCCGATTGATCTCCTGTCACTGTTTGGCAAGTCCGCAGCTATTCCATCTCTTGCGCAAAATGGTCACGGCACGAACGTTGTGAATCAGAACTCAGAGCAATCCAGGTTTATTCCCCCTCCGGACACAGACTTCTTCCGCGCCTCAAACAGCCCTGCTGCACCAACGCAGGCACAAACTGGCCCTCCGCCGCAACAGAACGCTCTACTTGGCTTGTTCAAGAATACGAACTATGGTTGAGCGCGAACAATTCATCACCAGAAATCGCTATTCCACCTGAGAGCTAGATCCGGCACTACGAATTTCGATCGTGCCACGACTGTTCTTCATGACTATGCTACGTGCCAAAAACAGTCGTCTGCCTTTCGATCTTCGCACCCGCACTACTGGCATATCTCATTCCGGTGAGTTCTTCCATGGCCTTGTCTTTTGACCACCCATCGCTAATCGCTTTCCTCAGCATGTCTTGCTCACTCATTGGTGCCATACCACCCGGAGCGGGCGGTCGGCAGTCCAAATTGGTAGGGAACGGGTAGCCCTCAGCAACAGCACGAATGAAGGCATCCACTTCCCTGCTCGTGCCCTCAGCTCCATGCTTGGCCACGATTGAGTCATATGTCTTCTCGATCAGCGGCAAGGTGTCTATGTTCTCCATCGCCTTTCCAAAGGCTGATGACACCTGTACCAAATTTGCACTGCGATTGAAGTCCGCAGTGATGTTCTCACCCGCCGCATGAAACAGCGCAGGGTTGAAAAAGAGGGCATCGCCTATTTCCAACGGCATAGCGACATAGTTCTGTTCAAAGTGTTCAATAAACTCCTTTGACCTGTACGCTCTGAACCCCTCACCAAACAACTGCGAGTACGGCAGCAGCCTCGTCGGCCCACTATCCAGCGGCATATCAGTATGCGCCACCGCACCCTGCAGCGTCAGCAACGAGCTCAGCGCATGCACCGCCTTCGGCCACGCAACAACATCCTCATCCGTCTGAAACCCAAGATGGTAGTCCCGATGCGGCATCTGCGCTTTGCCACCCGGTCTCACAATATTAACCTGCGTCGTGATGCGGTAGGCAGGCCCCAAATAGCTGTCACAAACAAGCTTAAACCACGGGTTACTGAAGTAAGCGGTAAACGACTCCGGATCTTGCAGTGCGTGTTTCGAGAAGGAATTCCAAATACGACTGTTCGCGGACGCTGGAGCGAAGTGGTCGCCTTTGGCGCCTGTTTTCTCGAGTTCGTCTTCGATAATGGCGGAGAAAGCGGCGTTGGCGGAGTCGATAGGGGCGAGGGAGGTGAAGAAGTGCTTAAGAATGTAGACGCCTGGGCCAGATGTGAGGTTGTGGTAGAGCTCGTCTTGTAGACGATTGGTTAGGTCTGCATTTTCCAGGTCGAAGTTGAGGCAGTCGTAGATTGGGATGTTCTTTTCGATTCGCTCGGCTAATGGATATGTGCTTTTTGATGTTGTTTGTTGGGTGAGTATCCTGAGCTCGAGAAGGGAGGGTTTTGTCTGGTTGTTGTAGCATCTTGGTTCCACTTGCTTGGACTTGACTCGTTGCCGCAGGAAAGAAGGGATGTCGAGGTAGTAGAGAGTGCCCAAAAGCCCTACAGTTGATGCAAGCGTTGCGGCTGCTGTGATGGCACTATTACGACTGCGCGTACTGCGATTCATCTTGCTGGATAACTCGCCCTACGAAGCGGTCTCTCAGTGGTGTCTGCTTTTCTTATGTGTTGTCGGTGATGAATTCGTCGGAAGTAGAGAGCGGATGTCCATCGGCATATGGCGGCAAGCCGAATATGGCAATCAAGTCCGATCAGCGATCATCGCAGCATTAGAGAGCGCATGAGAGATCGATATCATGCGACGGGTGCCTTATATACATGCTACGTTTGATCGTCTCTCCTTGCCGCACGGAAGCACAGTCCCGACCTGCACGCATCCATCAGATACTACATCGATCTCAAATCTGGTCTCGAAGCCGTATTTCATAGCCAGACCCATCTTGTGTAGATCATCCTTGTTTGAACCAGTATAGACGTTCCACTTGGAGATTTCGGTCGCGCCATTCCAGCTGGCGTACCCATGAACTCCTACAATCCCATCAGACGAATATTCGTCCAGCTCGACTAACAGACTAGGATTCCAGGTCTTCGGTGTTGCTTGCCATGTATGCTTGAAGGCACGGAAGCTGTGAACATAGCCATCGTGGCCGAACCGAGCTTTCCATCGCACCTCGCTTCCATCCGCCCCAGGTCCATAATCAAGTGCAACCGGAAGCTCTCCATAACCGATGAACGAATTCCCGTTCTCCAGAACCGCTTGGTGGCTTCCTTGACTTCCTGAGTGGAGGTGCTCATCTGGTAGCACAAAATTGCGCACAAGACGTGGCGGTTTAGTCTTGTCTGGCGGCAAGGACAACTCCATGACCAACCCGCTGGTGGGTGGTGCGGTCGGATTGCTATTCCTGTAGAAGTGGTTGTTGAACCAAGAGATCATCATACTGGTTTCCGTGACGTTGTGAGCTCGAGCGTGGTGTTGCCAAGCAAAATGGCCATTCTCCGGCAAAGTCCCAAAATCACCACCGGTTTCGCCATCAATCCGCCAGATGATATGGCCGTCTTTCCGCGAGAGCAAATACGTCGTCCACATATGCCGGCTGTTAATAAGCAGGCGATCCTCATCCACTGCTTGTATGGAATTGACGTGGAAAAAGTCGTAGAGTGCGTTCTTAGTTCCATCGCCCATGTACGACTTCACAGGAAGATGTGACTCGTTGAGTAAGACGTGGTCCAGAGGGCTCCAGCTGAACAACACCTCCTGGGTCTGAACATCGATTTCAAAGACCATGCTGTTCGCGACCCAGCCATCTTGTGGTCCTCCAACGCTTGACAGATCAGCGGGTGTATTGTTGAACACGGTAACCAAAATGGAGTTCCAAGGCGTCATCTGATGTTCATGGAGGTCTACGACACCTATAACTTCCGTTGGCTTCAAGGTTTTTATATCGAGCTGGCGAAGGCTCAGCTTGTTTTCGTTGTATTCCTCGTCCAGAAAAACGACCTCCCCATAGCCATGTCCGGCTCTGGAGCCATGAGTAGAGCTGCCTTGCCAGAAAGTAAGATGGGGTGTTCCATCAACCTCCTGGACTCGGAAGTCAGTCGTGCCGCTTTCGCCGGAGAAGTTGGCAGCAAAGACCAGCTCGCCATCTGTATCGAAGATGTAGGGTGCATGTTGTTCGACGCCACCGCGTTTGCGATCTTTCGGCGTCAAGAACACATAACCATTGGCAAGAGCATTGCCATTCCCGGTTATGGTAAGGTTCGGTGGACGAAGTGGCGAAGACTTGAACACCCGATATGGCCACTTCTTTCCATCTCCCGGGTCGATAACTCGTACATACGCTGAGCTCGGAATCGCTGTTTCTTCTTGAAAATTGAATAGATGTGGACCTCGCGAGTAAAGGGTTAGGAAACACAGGAAACTTGCTAGGCAGATGACCGCAATGTAGACTCGGGAGGCCATGCAGTGGGAGGCAGAAAAAATAACGTGTGTACTCCCTACCAAAGACGATGGTATCTCGGTCCTTGGTACCAAGAATTGCTACCGTCACCGCCAAGAGCACCTGTTGTCGTTGCATTTTGCATCTAAGCCCGCGGCGCCACGCATGCTATCCACTCAGCGTGGGCTGAGATGAGGAACTCCTTAGAGCGCCGTTTTAGTAAGATGAGTTGATGAATCGGCGAGTAATAGCGGACACAGAAGCATACTGATGGACGAATGAGCCCGATGTTGTTCGACCGCGAAGCATCGGCATGATGGCACTCATATCTCATCTAGTCCGCCAGTAATTGCTTATCATACAGTGCGGCCCGCATGGAGCTTGCTTCAAGAGTTCGAAAGAGTCTATGCGGCCGTGGGTGCATGATGGATGGGAAGTGGAAGCGTGGGAAGCTGGAGTGAGCCTATCTTTTCGTGGGAATATTGCGCGTATGATCTGTACTGGCGCGCGTATATCTGAGGCTGTTGGTTTGAAGTGGCCTGTGCGTATCAGAATGGAGTATTTATGGTCATACTTGTGATCGTTCGGGAACATATACAGACAGTCCTCTATAGCTATCTAGACTTCCGCAGCAACTGGAGGCTGCAGGATCGAAGCTGGAGTGGCTCCACCAGCCTTGCTCTTCGTAATTTCAGCCAGCGGTATGAATTTTGACCAGGTAGGCAGCTCAAACTCCGTCGGTGGCGTCGCTGTCGATGCCCAGACGGAGATCTCAAAGTCGGAGATCGTATCCGGGTCCACGACAGCGCCATCAGGACCTGAAACGCGCCATACGAGTGCCTTCGTCAGGTACGGCACGACATTGGCGCTTGTCAGGTCTGGAAGCGCGCCAGCAGTAACCTGGTCTTGGAGAACAGTGGTAAGCGGGACGGAGCCAACGATGACCAGATCACCAGTCATGCCGATATGCGCCAAAACGCCCATGGGACCGATGAGGTTGCTGTCGAAGATCCAGGAGGCTGGGTCTTCGCTTGCAGGAGCGCTGTCGAAGAGGTAGATGTTGTACGAGCCGCCGAGAGCATAGCGGTTGGTAGCGATGTTGGCGACGTATTGGTAGAGACTGCCGTTGTCAGCCTTGAATGGGGTTGCATCGACCGTCGCTGATGCTGAAGCAGATTCAGATGTAGACGAGGTCGAGGAGGTGGTGGAAGTGGAAGTGGAAGTCGCAGTCGACGTCTCCGTGGAGCTCTCCGCTTGCGGCTCGGGGGCGGCATTTCGCTTCGTGGAGCCGGCAGGCGCTGTAGCTTGTGGGCCGTACAACTTGTTGACAATGCTGGCAACCGCAGCCTTGGTGCCGCTGGTATTGACGAACTCTGGGTAGGTGTAGTGGAACACCTTGGTGTCCTTGACATCGTTGGTAGTCCAGAAGTCGCCAGCAGCGTTCTTGTGGAAGGGCGTCAAGGGGGAGTTGGCGTTCTGTGTCGATCCTTTGGCGATGGTCCAAGTCTGGCCCTTCGCTACCTGCGAACCGCCGTAGCTGTCCGGGTACAGCGCTTGCCACATGGCGAAGAGACGATCGACATTGCAATGATGGAGCCAGAAGAGGGGATCGAAAGCAGCTTCGGCGAGGAAGGTCATATGACCGCCCGGGCTTGTGTCGCTCTTTGCGCCACCAGACGTGGTGTGAATCGTGTTGTGGATATTCTCAATGCTGTTGGAGCACTTGACAGAGCTTTGTCCGGCTGCATCGCTGCCCACCTCAACGAACTCGTCGCACGTGCTGAACATGTTGTAGACCTGGGTTTGCATATTGCCTCGAATATTGTTGAGCGCGGCAATCGCCTTGCCCATATCGCTTGTTGCGTCGGTGGCGCTCGAGGTTGGGTATCTCAGGGTGTTCTGCGTAGAATCAAATATCAGCAACCAGCAAGCAAAGCGCGAATAAAGGAAAGCTTACCGTCCACTTGTTAAACGGCGTATAGAGCAGCTGACCGGGGTTCGTGAAGGTATGGTGGTGAAGAGGATTGTTGAAGGTCACGCTTCCCGTCGGTCCATTGACAGTAACTTGAGTATTCGTCATCAACGTTGGGATAACCGGCCCTCCATTTGGCGCATGTGCTGCCCAGTCCCAGAACGGAAGACGTAGCGATGCTGCTGCAGATTGCATAGCTGCCCTTGTGGCCGCCGGGTACTGCGAAGCGATGTTCTTGGCCACCTTGACCATTTCCTGCTCGAACAGAGCGAGGTAGGCTCGATGCCAACCGAGGAAAAGGATGCTGTCATGAGGGCAGTACCCAACGGCACTGGTGCAAGCACTGCACTGTCCCACAGCGTCCCAGTTCACTTTTGGCACGCCGTGGATGCCAGCAATCTGATAGTACCCGTTCTTTGCTGTTTGTGGTTTGTTGTGGAAATTTCTCATCGCAAGCATGAACAGTGTCCATTGATTCGTCTTGGCCGCCAGTTGTCGTACTTCCAGACGAGGTTGTGTGGCGCCTGGAACACCGACGACGGAAAGGAAGGCACGCTTCTCGAGTGCGTGGTCTGCAACGGCAACACCATCTTCAAAAGCAGGAATTGTGAACGCTGTAACAGATGTGCTCAAGGCCACGAGGCCCGTAACGAAAGAAAGAAGCTTCATGATTGGAATATTAACAGTGTAGCGAATGTGGTGAATGAATCAAAGAAATCTGCTCGACAAACTAGCTCTGACGGGCGCTGTAGTTGTATATAGGGAACCTAAGCACCGCTAAGGATAGAGAGACGCCCGACTGAAACCGAAAGGCGAGCCAAGCTGCAGAGGCTCGTCTCGCTCGTGTCTCTCGTGATGTCGCGCTCCGAACCGGGACATGACTATAGGGCCGCGCCACCTCATTGGTGAGTGCCGGCGCAGCCGTGGTAAAGAACACGAGGTGCCATCGAGAAAAGCGTTGCTCGGCGTCAGCTCTCCCTTCGCCACAGGGGTGCTTTGTTAACGGCGCCCAGCACACCGCGGGAGTGTTGAACCTGACACATCGGTTTGAGACCAGATGGGTTCGCAAGATCGACGCCCCGCGGTGGATCAGAGATAGATTAACTGCTCCAGAAAGATGAATATTCACATGAATTGTCCTAGAGTGTGTTTTTGCTCGTTCGCAACATCTTCAAACACCTCGACCTCGCATCCAGGAATAGTTCGCCGAGACGCCTAGTCAGGTACGAGACTTCTGACTTTGAGCTATTGATTCGATGCGGGCCGTCAGGCCACATGGTTCCACCCAATTCGGTGGGCTCGCCAACCCTGTTTCGGTAAAGATAGACGGACATGGTTTCGTGAACTGCTGGCCCAGGACTCCGCGACCAGTCGTTCTCGGTACGGATGCTACAATGTCCTTATTATACCGGCCCGAGGACACGGCGGCATCATCGTATTGTCATATTATAAGAAGCTGGCTGTTAAACGGCGGCGCGTGACTGTGAAACACATAGTAGGATGGTCAGTACGAATGCTGACGGTTAATCATCAATCCGTGGCGTTCCGAAGGCTGTTGTTGTCGATTGATTGACCGACCGAGTATTTGAAGATTGTCAAAATAGATTCCTCGTACAACAATAGTTCGCAGTATGGTATCGTGCAATAAATCCGAACGCTCATCCTTCAAATCATCGATTCATAGGTCGTGCGTGGCGCCTTGCTCGATTCTCTCTTCGAACGCCAAATTTGTAGACATCTCATCGTTGATCACAAGTCCGGCAGCGGCAACATCCTCCCCTGCAACCGCTGACTCGTCTCAACAAACTTCAACCTCTCCTCATCGTCCCTAAATTCGATCTTGACGCCCGTCACCCTCTTGACCGGTATCCGCTTCATCGTGACTTGCGGCGCGCTCAGACTGTCCTTCGTGTCCGCCCTGTGCAGCCCAATACCAGCCGTGCTGCCATGCCTGATCTTGTCTGCCGTGCTGACTCCCGCTCCAGGCCTGACGACTGTAACATCGATACCCTTCATTCTCGCGCATTTAAAGCCGTCTTCTCGCACACGGACTTGCTGCTTGGTGCTATTCATCCACCATCTTGCCCAACCGTCGCCGAAGTTCGACGATATGTGCATCAGCGCCATGATCCCGCCTTGAGCTCCTGCAGTGGCGATGCCGTCGTCTTCCCACAGACGGAGCGTTTCGATATTAGCGAACTGCTCTTCGAAGGCGAACGTGCCTTTGAGACCCTGGTGAAGGACGATGGTCTTGGTAGTCCGGAAGCTGCCGATCAGGAGTCTGCCGAACACAGCAGATTGGAAGGCTGAGGCATCGTTTTCAGAGGCAAAGATGTAGTTGACCCAGTTCGTCTTGACATCCCTTTCCATCTGGTCTGTCCAAGTCTGGCCGTGGAACCGGAGACACATCTCAGCATCGCCCAGAGACACTTTCTCCGGTTGAAAGTAGGAATTGTATGGTACGGTGTCGGCGACATCGGACAGTTTCTGTTGGCATCTCACCTCCCCGTCGTCGGAAAGCGCCCAGATCGAAGTCGCTAGTCGAGTGCCGCCGTGCTCACGATTCTCGCGCTTGCGAATCACACATATTCGAGCTTCTTTGCAGGCATCGACCATCTCGATGTTAAATCGCGGGTCCGGTTCGTCTGGTAGGTGTCTCGCATATTCGATGACTGTTCCTCGGACGTCGCAGAGGATGGCTGCATTTCGGAAAAGTGACTTCTCGAATAACGGCAGGCTAGTGAGTGCGGGCGATAAGGGAGGTTCTGGCTTCGCGGACTTTGCGGTCGAGGGTCGATATAACCTGCCGTCGGGGTTGCTTTCAGTCCGTGGTCGTTGGTTTTGAGAAAGGATGGAAGATGGTGTTGCGGGTGTGGAAGATCGGCCTGTTGCCCTGAGAGGAATCGCAGGTGGAGGCAGACTGTCGGATGATCGCCGGGATCTGATCGTCACAGGCGACATGGGGCCATCTCGCGATCGATGGGGAGAATGCGTAGGACGCGAACTACCCGGCTGTGCGTCGTCGTCTTCTTCGGCACTCTGGACCAAGCTTGGCAGTGTTGATGATCCTCGTCTTGGCATGATTGGTGGTCGGTAGGGTGAACTGGGTGAGCCGGCCGAGCTGGGCGATAGAGTGCCGCCATATGAGCCACGGTTGTCGATGTAGCCACCGCCGATAGAGTTCCGCGCTTCAGGCGGACTACCGTTCTCGAAACCCCAGTCCATGCTCGTCGTACGTTTATTACCTTCACTCTTGCGCGGGCGATGAGCCAACACAGGAGTGGACTGAACGGAGTCGCGGGGAGTTCGTTCTGGAGGTACAACCTGGCGCATGGGAGGGATGCCAGTAGTGCGGAGTGGGGGTGGCTGGTCGAGGATCCTTGAGGCGTCGTTTTCGTCATCTTGTTCGTACTCGAGCGCTGGAAAGTGGCCGTTGTTTAGCGACCTCAGACTGCGGTTGTCGTCTTCTATGGCTCGGTCTCGTGCTACCAGAGATGGTGTGCTGTTGGCCACGGTCATGATGATACGGTGGAGATCATCGATTTTGTGCGCCAAATCGCCATTCACTCGATCGTGAATGCTGTTGATATTCTCGGCGATTGGCAGAACAGCCCGTTCAAGCCTTGCCAGCGAACGAGACTGCATAGCTTGCATTGTGAGCTGCAGAGTGTTGGTGTGCATTTGCAGCATATTGCGTAGATCCGTAAGGTTCCCACCTTCTGTCGTCCATTTGAAAGTCTTGTAGTTGGCCAATATGACCTCGCTCCAGCTTTTCTCGACCACGAACCCGCCGCTGGTCTCTCTTTTTCGGACGACCTGATATCGGTCGACGAAGCTTTCCATGTCGCCCAGCGTTCTCGCCGCGCTCTCCAAAATCGAGTTCACTGCGCTCCGGGTCTCGGGCTCCGCTCTGGACAGAATGCTGCCATCCTCGTGTAGCGTCTCTGCGGTGATTTTGAGTGCATCGCTCAATCCGTTCGCTTCCTGCTCTACCTCGATGAACTCGCGCGGCGCGCTGTTCTTGCCTTTGGTAAAAGCCCTGCCGACCTTCCAAGCCTATAAAGCACGCAAATCATGATCAGCCTATGTCTCAGACCATACTCGATTGTGTTCTTTGTACTTACCTGTTGGCTCAGCATCAAAATATCCCCAACGGACAGCGGTGAGAAGGCCATGCTTGCTGCTTCGTAGCTAGCCGGGCTAGCGAGGAGTGGTGCGGTTCGTCGTCCGAATATACAAATGTGGAGGGAACTCGGAAAAGGACAGTCCTGCTACCTACTGCCCTCTGATTGATATGTGAGTCGCGGGATGGTGCTCCTGCTCATCGGTCATGTTCACGGATGTCGCCTAACGCGGTGAGTCGTAGATATCCAAGGGGAAAATGGCGCATCTTGGAGAGCAGGACAAGGCTGAGCAAAGCCTCTAAAGCTCTTGGATGTATCAGACAAGGCTCCAAGGCCATCTTACCAAGCGAGGCCGTTGGATGTCCTGCATCGATGCCAGCGCCCAAGGGCACGACAGTGCTGCGTGTCGTGCGTGCGCCCCACCATCGCACGTGGTCGTTCATCCGTCTTGATTGGCCGGAGTCCAATCTGACAGCGGCTACAACTCGACATGTAGATACGTAGATACTCCTCAGCCACGTCTTCGAGCTCTCGTGCAGATGGTTAGATGCGCTGCAGAGCCGAATCAATCAGCTGCGATGTTAGGTAAAGGTACTGGCGAAGCCTGCAGTCGCCTTAGTCCCCCCGCCTCTTAGCGCCTCAATAGAGTTCCCACGTTTCTCTCCACCAGCGACCGTAAATTCTCCTTCCAAATCCTTCTTCATAAAGTCCACGTGTCTGCCTTCAGCGCTGCCGATCCCCCAAGACGCGCAGGATTCCCGCGCCGCTACGGCCCCCGGACCGAGAACGTTCAAGGATGGGGACCCGGTGAACGGAGTAGACCAGTAATGCCAAGGCTTTTTTGCACGAGGTATTGGCCTACGCTTACGCCTCTATAAGGCTCTCCAGAAATTGAGTGTACCGTATATCGTCGACATTCAGCCCCGGTGGTCTCGGACGTTATAGGCCGAAAATGGATTCCGTGAGCCTGAGCCAGACCTAGGACGGCGCCTATACCAGGGCTATACAGGGTGCCGGCGGAGGGGTTGTGGAATTCCTCGTCGATATTTGATTGAGATGAAGTCAAAATTTGCCTTGAATCATCTAGCTCGGCTAACCGAATCAGGACATTAGCCTTGACAGGGCTTAACTATGCACTTCGCGCCTGCAGCTCGCTTCTCCAAACACCCGGCTCCGAACCTGCGTTCGTTTGATAACTGCGGCGATAAGGGAGGTTTGGAATCCGGTTCTTCGAGTGGGAGGAGCTCCCGTCTCGGATTCACGGCTCCGGTGTTGCAGCCGACTACTGACACCGGCGGCCACACCGGAGGCTCTGACATCGGCGGCACTGCTCATCCTATTTCGCCTTTGGATAAATTTCGTAGAAGGCTCCCATCTCATCCAACGAATATGACTCGAATATTAACTACTCCGCCATGGTCTGGTAACGACGCTTTGCGGAGGAGACTCGACTTTCAACTACCAGACCCTGTGGAAGAGTTCATAGCGTGAGTGGAGTCCTGATATTGTCTCATCAGGTGTGAGTTTACCTTGTTAGAGAAGATGTGATCTTTCACTCCTGCTCTGCTCTGTCACATGCTGGTCACGGACTGAAGCTTCCTAGATTCAAGAGGCCCTCGTAGTCTTCCAATTCTTTCTTTCTTCACCCATACCATATGCTCTCATCTCACTATAGACGATTGACGAGCACTTGCACTTTACTATCTCTCCTCAATTCACTTGAGAATCGAGCTCCTTTCGATGGTCCTAAGCTTCGCCCCATTCAGTCATCTCGACATTGGAGACATCGGAGCATCTGGACTCCACCACTGCATCACTTCCTCTTGCTCTACTCCTGGCTGCGGCCTCACTTACCCATTCGAATCCTCAGTACCAATTTCTCTCATCCCAACTAACGTCCTGAGAGCACTCGTGTTCCACCAGCATCCCACGTTCCATCCCGAAACACTATTCCGTTGCCGAATCGACTGACTTCGAAGCTCCATTGTGGCCCCATCACACCGACAGCTTTCTCCATGACCGGAAGCGGACAACAGACCACTGATCGGCTATCGGTAGGTACCTTTCTGGTCTTGCTGCTTCGACACTTCACCTTGAGCTCACTCCACCATTTCACTACTTCAACCTCGCCAAAGAGGACACAATCTTATCACGGTTCATTCGACTCGACTACCACTCACGATACTTTAAGTGGCGGATGCATACTACCTTTCACTCAGAAGAGCTTTTGCTAGTCTACAAATCCATCCTCCACTCCTATCACAGTTTGTCAACCAGACACAAACTTTCTGCGAATATCTGGGCTCTACTACCTCTCCTCACTCTCGACTACGAACAATACACACCCTCTTCTCGAACCTCAACTTTTACTTCACCGAATCATCATCTCTCCCTGGAGAGCGAAAGCAGCAACAAATCACTTAGCCAGCAGTCGAGGGTAAGCCAGACCTGCAGCCCCAACGCGAAGATGACGATGTAGCGCTGACTTGCCCACAGACTCCATTGCCATCATGCCGGCTCTCTCTAGTCTCAACCCTGCTTTGTCCTACAAAAGCGTGACAGTCTACATCCTGGACGATGTCGCCCCCAAGAAAAGCAAGCTGGCCGCCGACTCTGCAGATGACTCTGACGAGGACATGGAGTTTAACCAACACAAAGTGAATTGTGCGAAAGTGCGCTGGTTCTTTGAGATCTATACGGACTACAAAGTCAAGGGCGTGCGACTTCCTCCGGAGAGTGAGCCCAACGACTTCTATGAGTACTGGGAGAAGGAATTGAAGAGGAAAGGTTTTGAGGATCTTGTCGTCATTTATTACCACGGAAGGGCAGGAAAACTCAGGACGAAACACTGCTTGTAAGTCTCGCGCCACTGTTTCCAACATAGAAAGGACAATGTGCTAACAACTCAGCCTCTTCGACGGAGACCCCGGAGACCCGATTGACGCCTTCAAATTCATTGGTCTGATCAACAAAGCAGGCGTCGCCTCCCTCATACTTCTCGGTTGCGACTTTCCATCTAGAATCCACGCGAAGTGGGAGAAGGACTCCGGCAATATTGAGATCAGCGCGAGAGGCGGAGAAACAAAAGACCCATGGGGTAACACACCCAGCTCTGCCAGGAGTTTCACCGAATCTTTCATCAAGACTATGAGAAATCTCTGCAAGCAGATCGACGACAGGTTCAAGAAATTCACGAAGCCGAGGTCGGTACCAGGATTCTTGTCCCTTGACAAGGCGATTGGTTTCAACCCAACGACTATCCGGCTGAACCGGAGCGGTTACGAAGGCATCGTCGTCAAAAGAATCAAAGTCGACCCAGAAGAGATTCGCAGATCGAGAAAGATCGAGTTCTTCTCATACGTGATCCAGGATGACACGCTAGACTCACCAGAGCACGGAGAAGAAAGCACCACAGTGGTGGAAGCCGTCCCCATCTGTGAGGACCCAGATGAAGACTCGACGCAGGCGCCATCGACGAAGGCATTGACCTGCCCAATGATGATGAGTCTCAGGCGCTGTTCTGCTTGCAGTAGCCTTTCGGCTGTCTACAAAGCATCACCGGAGCGATCACCTCGCAGCAGCAAACCACGAAACGGTGCTCACACGCGACATGTGCACATGATGATGCGATGCTGATGTCCTCTTGGAATATGTGTAGGCACTGGCGATGAGCATTGAGGAGCATCGGGTGCGGGGCATCGATTTCTTCTCATCCGGCTTCGGGAAAGGTGTGTGCAACGAGGGTTGAATGGGATCATGGCATAGGTGGGCATTGCTTCCTTTTCTTTGGCGGTGGCACTATTATGTTGTCCTGTTGTTTCTCTCACATGCCACAGATCGTGACAGCTCTGCATGTGCACACGCGAACCATGTTCCATGGTAGCATGGACACAATCCTGTGCTGCGTGTGCCATCAGACAATCATACAGCAAACATCCAGCCGAGTATTGACCCTTCTCTGGCTCTTCCCACTATCTCCACTTGCTCACTGACGTGGACCCAACCATTGATCATATACACCAGTCCTGACCAGCCACCACTCACCAGTCTTGTACATCCCCAAACCGGAGAAACGAACTAGACTCAACAATGTTCTCTGCAGGAAGGACAACCACCCTCCTTCTCACCCTCCTCGTGCTCGCTGCACAAGCCATCGACAACTCATCAGTGGCGTCAAACCACACCGAGGTATCGCTCGCCAGTGGTCTTCCCGATAACCTGACGTGCTCCTTACAAACCCCCACCGACTATGGCGACAAGTCGAAGCTTGAGCCGGCCATTTATGATTTTTGCCACCGCTTCGATCAGCGCCATACTATGACCAGGGTATGCAACACATTCTGCAGGTGCGGTTCATACTAACCTGTGAGCCCGTAGTACAATCTTGTGTGGCAGAAGACCGATGTCTGGATCGGCTTTGATCATTTGACGTTGGAGATCACCAACAACTGGTGTGATATGGTGCAGCTGGATTACCCCTCCTGTCTTGGTGTATTCATGAGTAACATCCTGCCGAGCTGTAGCCTCAAGGGTGGTATACTCGTCTCCAGATGTGGGTTCTGGGTGATCGCTCCAGATTCCCAGGTCGCATGGCCCTTCGCCTCCGAAGACATGGCCCTTGCCAAGGTTAATGAGTTGGCTAGGCGTGAGGCGGCCGGACCTGACACCTCTGCATCCACACACGAACATGAGAACAGCAACGAGGACGGTCTGGACCTACAGAGAGGTGTGATACAGGCTCAAGACTCTCAAGTCGACAATGCGGCCTTGGACTACTACTGCTATTCGTCAGGTACCACTGCCACGAGCTTGCGACAGCTCTACAATTGGTCTAATCAGTTTTGTTCGACTGTCGGCGATCAGCTTATACCTCCGGTAGGTCTTAGTGAGAGAAGCGGAATGCCTCGAATGATTCATTGTTGCTGACGACAAGACACTGACAGGGATCGACCGGTTCGTACGTCTTCGGCGATGACATTCTTGCGGCAGATTTCTGGATCGCCAACGACAAGTCTTGTCCTAACGACATCTCGTACCCGTCACAAGAATGCACGCCGAAGATGAACAGCCTCTTGGAATTGTGCTTTCACGACCCACCTCAGGAGGGTGCTCGCGGCGGAGAGTCCAAGTGTAGTGGTTGTGCGACCTTCGGCTTCCGAGTCCATCCGGCAGACACTACTTTTGGGAGCAGGCCCAGCACGAGCGGTGTCGCAACCATCGATACCACCACAAGTAGCAGCCTCGCCGACATCACTCCTTCGAGCACAAGCCTTGCCAGCATCAGCGCTACAAGCGTCACCATCTCGAGCAGTGATATCACGAGCACTACCACCGAGAGCATTGCTAGCACGAGCAGCGCCTCTTCCAGTAGCTCACTCGTAAGCAGTGTCACAACGAGCAGTACTGTTCCGAGCAGCACCACGGTGAATGAAACTTTGTCGACTAGCGCGCTAGCGAGCAGCAGCACCAGGAGCACTCCTGTCATGAACACCGTGGACTCCGCTAGTGCTTCGCATCTAATGAGCTTGGCCTCGCAGGCGTCGAAAATGGTGTGAAGAAGGTGAGCGGCAGGCGAAACTGCTTCATGATGTGGAACTGTTGTCCCTTGAGCGGTAACTCCGTAAGTGTAGCAGCACCAGAACTCGGGGCATCAAGATGCTCTGCTGAAATATTCATGTTATTGATAACCTGCGGACCTGTAAAGACATTATGTTCCATCATCCTTCATCTTTCCTCAAGAACAGGCCTGTCAGCTCTGCCCTCCGTCGTTCCTGCACGGCATTGTTCTTCTTACCACCACCCGCCGGTAACCTCACAAGCGCCTTGCCGGAAATATGCGCCCACGCCTCGCACGCAAGTTCAGCATGTGGCGTGTCGGGTAGCTTCCCAGCCGACCCAGTGAGCCTCCTCAAAGGTCCAGCAGCCTGCTTCCGACTTGGGCTGACCGGCGGCTCATCTCTGCCCCCACTCGAGCTCGCCACCTCCTGCAGGATGCGCTCAAGCATCGATGTGAGCAGGATGAAGGACATGCTGTGGGCGGGTGATTGTGAGAGTATCTCTTGGATCGCTGTTCGTTGTTCTTCTGTAGTGGCTTTGTGCTTGCTTCTTTCGTTCGCTGCGAGTAGGTTGTCGATCTGGGTCCACAGTCCTTCCGTGACAACGCCATCCGGCATGTTGTCCAGCAGCGTAAGAAGCAGATGAGCGAGCAAATACAAGCGCTGCATCTTCGGCATCTCTGACGGCAGACTTGCTTCTAGCGGTTGGTCCGAGTCGAGTGCATCGCAGACGTCACTCAACGCCGCATCCCACAACTCAGTGCCCTTCTCTGACCACCCGCCCTCATCAAACGGCCATCCCGAGTGTCGCATCCACGGCGGGTCTTCAGAACCAGAATCGGAGGAGATCATATCCCACTCGGCAACCACCCTTGCGACGAGTTCTTCTACCGCCTCGGTCAGCCGGAAGAGCTCGCGTGGCGCGGAGAAACGTACTGGTTCATTGCTGCCCACCACCGGACTGCTCGGTCCACTCCCGCCGCCGCCAGCTTTCTTGCTGCTATCGGGTCGCTGGCTCTGTAGCTTCCGAATCCCGCCTTCAGGGATGCGAATAAGTTTATCGATGGAGCGGCCGAGGGTAGTGTCAAGCCATTTGCCGCGGACAGGGATGAAGTGGTCTCGGCCGCCTTCGACACGGAGAACCAGGATGTCGTCGAGGGCTTTGATCCCTTCGTTTAGGGAGTTGACGAGTGACATATCCCAGATGCGGACTTCCAACTCGACTGATGCGGTCTCGCCGGGCTCGACAATTGTGGGCGGACTGCTGGTGCTGGAGCTCGAAAGGGAAACGTCGTTCTGCTTCAATTTGAGCCATTTAGGGGCAATGCCAGCTGCTTGACCGGCACCCACTGGCCGCTCGATGAAGCTGAAGCTTGCTGGAACCTGGCTGGTGTTTGCGATGGTAAGAGATCTGTGTTTCGACTGGCCCCACCGCACATCGCCAAACCAGACGCCTTCGAACTCCTTGTAAGAGTCTTCGCGTTGCTCGGCCTGTGTGTCGCCGTGCTGATCGACTACTACTGTAACGTTAGGTCGTCCTTCGTTTTCAACTTTGTCGAGTTCTTTCGCCACTTCTGCGTGCACCTTTGCTTTCAGCTCCGGCACAACTGCGTCGTACTTTAGTGTGAACACAGCATTGAGTGGCTTGTGATCGCTGGACAAGACTCGCTGATGAGCAGTGTAGTACTCAAGTCGTAATTCATCCTCAAATCCTTCCTTCGTGATCACCACTCCGTCTTCAACATCATCATATTCGTCGTACTCGTCATAATCGGTGTTAACATTCGTGCCATCGGCGTCCGGGTCGTAATCGTAAAGTATCTCGTCGTCTTCAGCGGCTTGGTCTGCGCCACTGGCCTTCATCTGCTCGTCCTTCTTTCGTGAGTTTTCTTCTTCCTGCAATTTCGCATCGAAGGCTAATTTGTCTCTCCTGGTTCGAAATAGTATGCGGTCGCACCAACTTGGCGCACGCTTCTTCTCGGATGAGTCGAAGACGCCGACGCTTCCTGGATCATACTTGTACGTCGGCAGGAACGTTACTGGGCCTTCCTGCCAGCCATCATGAAACGCTTTGCGTGCCGTCATCTGCTGACGAAGCTCATCGTGTGGTAAAAGCGAGGATAGCGTGGTTTGCAAAGAATTAGGGTCCTCGCTTGCGTTGATCTCGTCCATTAAAGCAGTAGGTGCAGTGCTAGCAGTACCTGTCTGCTGCGAATCCGCAGAAACGTACGATTTGACGCTGGATGTGCTGGCGGAACTGACACTCGATCCACGATTGGCTCTCTGTCTAACAGAGTCGGCTGCGGTCTGAATCTCCTTGTCGATCTTGCTCTTGGACTGCATGTTCGTGTCGTATTCGTTGCGTGTGTGTAGCATAAGTAATCGTCTAACGTCATCGCCTGGTATGCCTTCGAGCCGATAATTCAGGTCACCAATCCAGAAAGCGAAGTCTTCGTCACCGATCTGCTCTCCTGTCGATTGTTGCAAGTCCATGGCATCCTGTATGGGCTCGAATCGGGTCCGCTGAACGATCTGAGAGGCATCCCAGTTTCTCCGCTCCAAAGCAGTCTTGTCCGCACCGGCAGCTAGGTGGCTGTTGATAAAGACGAGTCGTGTAGTTTCTCCAAGCACTAAGCGAGCGGTGACTGCACCCTTATTGCCCATGTATCCCATTAGTCCGGTACCGACGCTCGTAGTACTGACGGAACGAAGTTCGGGAGCCAGACCAGGGGATGCGTAGATCAGCAGAAGCAGACCGATAAGCTGTTGCTCCGCGATCAAAACATAACCATAAGGTAACGACGCGGCCATGGACTCTTTCCACTTGACCGCGATCGCAGGGTCGGAGTACGGGCGGAGAGCTTCAGTAGTAGAGCCGACATCCACAACTTCCTGCAGACCAAGAACATATAGCGAGACGTCATCCCCGCCTGGCAGCGAGCCAGGGTCGCCGTTAGGCAGCGTGGGCTGCTTGCGCTCATATCTTGCTTCCTGCGAAGCTACATCCTCCCTCTGCTCAAGCGAAGTCCGGCTTGTCTGGTCGACGCTCCTTTCATCGCCCACACTCAGGCCAGCCAGCGACTCCGAAACTCCCTTGCCCTCCACGTACCACCCGCCGACATCCTTCTCCGTGCCTTTGAGCGATGCGACGTTCCATGTCCCAATCTTGATGCGGATGTGCTTCGGTCGCACGTACTCGGCTCGGCGGCCATACACGGCTTGTGAGAGGCTCAACGGGGTGGCCACATCGCGGTTCTCCTCTTCTATGGATCGGGCTGGGTACGCTCCTGGTAGGTCCTGCAGCAGACTGGATGCATTGCTGGTTGGTCTCGACCGCGCGGTGGCCATTATGCTATGTTGTAGGGGACGGAGACATCGAATGTTATAGCACCGGAGTCCTGTGAGAAAATAACATACTCCAGCACCATAGCCGACGCGTTCTACTTCGAATATCGATCTCCCATTTGCTTTGGAGTTGAAGTGAGGTTGCGACGACGATGGCACGTGATGTCTTGGCGGAATCTAGACCTCACTCCATCCTCTGTCTCCTGCTCTTCATCCCGACTACATGAAGTCTCACGCGATATCGTTGGGTACCTTCAAGCATGCGATAGATCCGGACTTCAGCCATTGGAACTCGTGTATCTCATTGCGAGAACGTGTCTACAGCATCGATGATGACGCGAAGAACATTCGCGTACGCCAATATGAGTGCTCGATCTACGGCAGCCATGCGGCGAGAACATGGTCAATGGGACGACGCCGAAGGTGATGCCACCTCTATTTCCACGTGATGGCAAGATATGGATGATGTCGGACTTTAGCAGCGCACGTCTGCCGGCCACCAACTCCATCAACGCGAGGACGTGTCTGCAGTGTCGACCGTGACGCGTGGCGTGGAAGACCTTCTACCTACGTCGGCACGTGATGGCAGTTATGCCGCAAGGACAGGGCAACCGGAAGATTGATCATTCTGCTCGACCTGCTCCTTGTTCTCGGATCTTCGCACCGCACACCTTCCCTGCGCTGGCTGCAACTCGATGATTCATACTATATTGCACTTGATGACACGGCTGTTGTGGTGCACCAGAAGATCGACAGAAGGTCGCTTGCTTGCCAGCCATCGTGATGCCCACCCCTACCTGATGCGCAAGTTTCTTAGAACACTGCCTGTTTGCTGCAGACTCATGGCCTACTCATCACGATGACTCGGCTTGACAGCAATCAAAATAATGCGTCAGGATCCTATAAAATTTGCAGCTTGTCGCTCGGGGATCCTAGCCTCTTGCAATAACAACACCCGACTCAAATACTGTACTTGACAAAGGAGCCTGTTATCGATCCCTCTCTGGGCCTACCTTACTTTGTAACCCACACCTTTACAACAGTAACACAGCTGTATCTTGCTTCAACTACGATATCAACCACGATATGTCTTCGCAGGACAATGCGCCCAACAGGACACGCGAGTCCAGCCGTGACGATGCAGCGAGATGGCGACCCTGGGATTCTCCGGAGCTGGAGGATCCACCTACGTTGGCACCACCATCAACAGTCCGTCAAACACCGGCACCTGAAAGCAGCTCCAGTAACGGCCTCGGACTTTCCGTTCTGTCTACCCCCATCAACACTTTCCCTGCTGCGGCGGCATTATATCTGCCGGAGCCGAGAGAGGCTAAAGGTGGATGGCAGTGCTCTGTCGCCGAATGTCCAATCACAGCCATCTTCGCGAAGTGGGAGAATGCAGCGCTGCACATGCAAACAAAGCATACATCCACGCCGGGTTCTGCTGCGGCAGCATCAAAACTTCCAGAACCGCATCACGTGGAAGATGCTGTATCCGAACCGTATCAGGAGGAAGATGATGTATTCGAACCGCATCAGGAGGAAGATGATGTATCCGAACCGCATCAGGGGGAAGATGACTTACCGGAGCCGAGACATGTTAAAGGTGGGTGGCAGTGCGCAGTCGAAGGATGCCCAAGCACCACCGTTTACGGGCAGAAAGGCAACGCACGGCACCACACGCAGAAAAATCATGGTCCTAACGCTGTCCCTACTGTGACACGAAACAAGTACCCATCCGACTTGCCCGAACCGAACCAAATTGCAGGCGGCGGCTGGAAGTGCGCTGTCGTGGGATGCTCAAACACGACCGTTTTCAAGTTGAAGCAGACTGCAGTGCAACATACTCGCGAGAAGCATATCGCCCTTGATCTGGCAACACACAATCTACCCGAACCAAGACAAGTCGCAGGTGGCTGGCAGTGCGCTGTCGTGGGATGCTCAAGCACCCACGTCTTCCGCGAGCAACAAAACGCTCAGAGACACACTCTGGACAGACATGTTGTCCCTTCCATTGCAACACCCGATCTACCGGAGCCTAGACTGGTCGCAGGCGGTGGCTGGAGATGCGCTGTTGTAGAGTGCTCAGACGGCTTCGTCTACACGTCTGTTACCGATGCAAAGATACATACCCGGGCCAAGCATGGCGATGGACTCTTCGCCTGTCATGAGCCAGGCTGCAGCAGGATGTATATGCACTCGCAGTCCCTGACAGAACACAAGCTCCAAGTTCACAACACAACAGGAATGCCCAAAGGTTACCAGAACAGGAATCGCCAATATGATTGCCCCGAGTCGGGATGTACCCACGTATCCACGAGGACCAATGTCCTAAGGGTGCATCTAATGAACAAGCACGGAAAGACTCAAGACGAAATTGAATCGTTGATGTCAAATGTCTTCATCGCCAAAGCGACAGCAAAAACGAACGCCAGGGCTACGGCGACATCCAGTCTCGAATTTTCTGGCGAGAATGGTGTCAATGCACCCTCAGGCTACGGCCAACCGCTCGGTCAGCTGGCTCAGACTACTTGCGCCGCCGACAGCCTGCTGCCTGGGCTGGAGACCGCTACCAAGCAAGCCCGCCGTCAAGACTCCGACCCGCCGTCTGAGTCTGATGGCTCGGCCAACGAGAGCCCCAAGAAGAAGCGGAAGCCCGACAGACCCGCAAACAGGAAGTAAGGACTTTCTCTGCATTGCAGTCCTTCATCCCTGAACTTTCACGTAAGTTCAATTTGTGCGGATCCCGCGTTTCGGTTGTTCAGTAAGCTGGTAGGCCCCAGAACTATGGTTGCTGCGTGCTGGCTTGAGTCATTCTTTCTGTGCTCTGTCAATGACGCTTTCCTTCTCTCAAACTTGTGTGGTTGTAAGTATCCTACTCCAGCTATCTGTAACTTTCACACAAGTTTACTGTCTCCATCTCCGTAATCTCAATCCTCTGTTCCGCAGCCGCAAATGGCAGCGGTTCAGGCTTGCTCCAGTCAGATGTGGTAGAGCAAGCCAATTTGATACATGTAAGAAACAGATCCGGGCCACATGATAACGTGCGTTTGCTGTTTGGTGAGGCCTAGCAAAATCATCGATCCGCGGTCGAGTCACCAACGACTGAAACACCGTGGTCATCGATCCGAAACGGCCTACAAGCGATTTTCGCCCGCCAGCGTGGCCTGTTGACTTATCAACAACTCTCCCACACCCAAACTCTGAATACTACTCACACCGACACCAGACACCACACCGGAACCACACTCTAGCAGCAATCGAAGCGCGAACTCTCGACGTTGCAACATCGTGGATGTCTTCCAAAGGTCAACCCCGAAACTCAGGAGGCGGATCATCTCACGGAAAGCAGCCGACGTCTAACAAGAAAGTAACAACCGCAGCATGAGACCGAGAGCAGAGGACCGCTCTGATGCTATCGAAGGCGGCTTGGACCCCAGCACGGCAACTACGCGGACCAGATTATCATCTTTTAAGCAACCAAGATCAGGCGGAGCTGCTGCCGCTGGCTCGTCGGAGTCGGCATTGTCCGCTCGTAGTCGAAGCCTGAGACCGAGAGGAGAGCACCGTCCTGATGCTACCGAGGGCGGATTGGACGCCAACCAGGTGAATACCCGGACCAGATCTTCTGATGAGCAACCAGCATCAAGTGGAGCTGCGGCGGCTGGCTCATTCAAATGGATTCTGCCCGCTCCAAGCCGCACTTTAGGATCCACAGCAAGTTTGTCAAGCCATGCCGATGTGCCAGCTCACGGGTTACCGCCGCCCCATAGGATCGGGGGTGGCTGGCGATGTGCGGTGCAAGACTGCGCGAACACTGATCTGTTCGGAAGCAAATTCAACACCATCAGGCACATGGCTATCCACGATGCCACTGTTCTGCTACTGTGCCCAAATCCTAGATGTCCACGAGGCCAAGTAGGCAAAGGTTTTAGGCGTAAAGATCTGTTGGACCGTCACATACAGAAAGTTCATGAGCTAGTATCTGGTCCGCGCTTTGCTTGTCAAGTGCCAGGCTGTGACAAAACATACAAGAACCTTGTCAATCTAGAAAGCCATGTGAAACACGGGGTTCACACCAATGTGCAGAACTCTGGGGGTCAGGAAAGCGATCAAGAGATGGGCCTACTGGACGAGGCCATGGCGAACGACCGCAATACAACAACACTCGAATTACCTCCACCACGTGACGTGGACGGAGGATGGCAGTGTGCGGTCGAGGGATGCCTGAATACTCATATTTACAACAGACCTTTCTTTGTCCAACAACACATGCAAGTCGAGCATCAACCGCCTGAGCTATCTGGGATGCCACCACCGACGCAGGTCAAAGAAAGATGGCGGTGCGCGATTGCAGACTGTCCAAGCACTCAACTCTACACATTGAAAGGGACTGCGAAGAGACATATGGTCAGAGAGCATGACCCTAATCCTCCCTTTGCTCACAACACGGCAGCGATGAGTGGGGCAGCCAGTGGCGAGACCACTACTACTACATCATCAAAGATTACTTCGAAGTAGGCGGATCTACGAGGCACGAGTACCAAACCTTCCCGCAACAAGAAGTCGGCAGGTAACAAATCTGCGTCGCCTGGACTCTCGGCTTCTAGTCGCAGCTTAAGATCCAGGGCCGGAGACTCGGATTATCTTACTACACGAGGTCCGAGGTCTGTATCATATAACGCCACAAAGAGGCCGATCATCATGCCACTTCCCGCACTTCAGCGGACAGGTCGAGCGAGGGATGAGCTTCAATACTGGATGAAGACGAAGGAGTAATGGTTGGTGGAACCAAGTTGCACTATCGATGTCTTTCGAGACATCAGTAGTAGAGCTGTGCAGGAGTAACAAGTTGCACTGCTGGTGTCTCTCAAGACATAGGCGGTAGAGCTGCGTGGGGACGACCAGTTGTAATACCAGTGTCCTTCGAGACATTGGTAGCAGAGCTGCGTTGGGATCACAAGTTGCACTGCTGGTGTCCCTCAAGACATAGGCGGTAGAGCTGTGTTGGCAGGATCACGAGTGGCGCGTTGCTGGGAACGTATTGATGGTGTAGCTGAAAGAGGAGGCACAATTGTCTGTACAATATCTACCGCTATTGCTCGCATCTTTTCCAATACAAACTGACTCAGGCTCGACCTGTGTTTCGCGAACGGCACACACGCGGCAAGTCAGTGTTGTCAGCATCAGGCCACCAAGGTAATCATCGTAGACAGCATCTGACTGTCGGTCCACTTCCCCTCCTCCGACTGCGCATGCAGTCATCGCAGTCAGCATCAGACCACCTCAACAAAGAGTGGTCATCGCTGTCAGCCTCAGACTATGGACTCAATCTTCTTGCTTGAGTAGACAGCGCAGAAGAGGATCCTCGCGTTCCTTGCTGCGTTGAGGCAGCAGGACAAGTCGCCGTAGCACAGATCTGCGGCAAGTTTCGAAGCGCATGATAGTAGTTAGACGAAGGTTCCTCACCGTAAGTAACGAACAAGCATCAGACCACTCACATGCCTGTGAGCTATATCAGCCCAGATTGCTGCCGCTTCCAGGCTTGGACATGCTGCGGAAGATGCTGCTTGAACCACTGAGACATCTCAGCCGTATGCTGGGTTCTGAATGGCGGCGAGGTAAGCGCGAGCTCACTATTGCCGCGGCGTGGCACGTCGAAGATGGCGACATGCAGCGCAAGCCCAGGCAGTTGGTCATCGTATTAGTACCGAATTTCATCGTGTGTGTATTGCGTCATCATGCCAGTCCAGTTATCCAACAGCAGCATGCCATTCGACGTGGCAATTAAGGACCCATCGAAGAACGGCTCGACCAGAAGATGGCTGGATTCACAGACCGCCTCCAGCCTGTTCAACTCCATGCTGTCGAGCACGTCGAAAAGTGTGTCCGGAGAGGCTGGGTCATTAATTGACTTCCGAAGCCATTTGAGTAACGCTTGCAACAACCGGACTCCGTCAGAGTTGACAGAGCCAGCGACTTTGTCGTAAATCCGCTGCACCGTCTCGAGGTCCACTGGCCAATTGCATCGCAGGACCATTTCCAGCGTTCGCAAGGCGCAGATGGCTGCAAGCGTCTGGCGATCGAATTGGCCCCCTGCAGTTTCGTTTGCGAGCCTGTTAGCCGCGTGCAGCTGTAGTAGTGCGGGTATCGGCGTGTTGTCCATATGCCCGATTTTGAGTGCGTGAATGTTCAGCTCAATCAGTGCAGCGACCTGATCGTCACACGCGGATTGATGGGTGTCGCGCCAGAGCATTTGTGGAAGTGATAGGTCCGGTTCGACAAGATTTGCCACGGTGAGATTCGGGTCGATGATCTCTGTCGACAAAAATACCCATGAGACCTTTCACCGATAATGTGGAGAGGTCCCATCCGAGGCACTCGTGTCCCACACAGAGATCCTCGCCTTCAGATTCCGTCCAGCGATCTGGTGTGGCTGTCCTGGGCGTGATTGAGAGGGTCAGCAGAAGTCTCCGCCTCTCAGATGGGCGCAAACCTACAGAAACCCCATTTGCTCTGCGTTGTATATGCTACTTAACGATGCTATCACGATCTCCATATAGACCAGAACCAGCATGAGTGTTTGAAGCACCCACGAGGTTATTGGACAGGCATGGTGGCTACTCGTGAGTGTTGGAGCACTCACGGCAGATACCATGCAGTTGAAAGACGATGGTCTGCATGAGTGGTTGTGACACTCACGCAGAATATCGTCGATCTCCAAAACAGCAGACAGCTGGGTCGTCGTGAGACTTCCTTGTGTCATTTGCTTCGACCTTCATGGACGACCCGAAAGTAGTCGGCAGGTCCACCTCAGGTCTCCTCCTCCAGATCCATTTCCTTCTCCACCCAATCCCTGACCTGATTCGGAAGGCTGTCACAAATCCATCGATGGGCTGCCGCCGAGGTCACTGTGACAAATGGGTCAGCTTTGGCCGAGAGACCGCCTCGCCAACGCCTCGCGGAGCTGAAAGTTATAACGTCGAATGGTAACGTCTTGTAACCGGAGCTGTAGATAATTTCGTCGTGTAAATAACGGCTCAACGTCAAGCTGTTGTAGTCCAGGAGGAGGACACCGGTTGACTCAGCTATGAGTGATTTGCGGAGCTGGTGATCGGACAAGACACCGCGGCTGTCGCCCTCTGCATCGAGCTGAAATTTGGCACCTTGACGAATTGTGTCGAAAAGCGTGGTAGTGACCGTGGAATCGGCCAGGCAGCCACGAAGCCATCTCAGCAAGGAATGGCCGAGCACATTCCCGTCGCTCAAGATTGCGGCGGCACCGTCGCAGACTGACTGCGCGAGCTGTGTATTGACGGGTTGTCGAAACCGCACGACAACCTCCAAAGCTCTAAGAGCACATAGAGCGCGGATGTTTGTATCGTCGTCCGGATCAGGACCTTCCTGGGCCATACGTACGGCCGCGATTAGCACAAGTTGTGCGGATTGAGGTTGTTCCAACTGCACGCCGGAGTGCATCGCGTGGATAAGTAGCTCGATGAGGGCCAACGTCCCATGGTTACAGTAGCATTCGCATGTGTATAGCCAGAGTCGCCTAGGCAAATTTGAGTCGACCGGGTGGCGCAACAGCTGGGGCGGCACAATTGCTAGGTCCCAGTCAAGACAACGATCATTCTCGAGAATGGTCCTGGTTTCAGATTGCGCGCCGTCTGCGAGGAGTGCAAGGTCATCTAAGACGTTGTTCCGAAAATCGGGACCAACGCCAGTAGACCCTGCAACCAGCAAACACCCGAGCTGTCCCAGTACCTGGTTGGTTGCTGCTTCGGTATCGGTGGCCAGGCGACGCAGCGAGAAGCATTTGCGCCGCAGTTCGTCTTCGGCCTCCTGCAAGCCGCGGATCGTTGCTTTCTGATTACATATTTCTGTCTTGTCTTGCTTGGCGAAAACTTTCAGTTCCTCGATCTCCTCATGGAGTGCAGCGATCTCATCCACGGACTTCTTGATAGTTCGTTGGTAGTGCTGGAATTTGGCAAATACTTCATCCATGCCCCAAGATTGCTTGGTATTGTCGTTGAAGATAGCCTGGAGTTCTGCTACGCCTCTACTGTCGTTCGCCTGCAGCAGTGGTGCATGCAGTGCATTGTGTGGCCCGTAATTCTTCAGCCCGTCGAAGTCCGCAGGAGACTGCCGGGAGAATGTCTTGTCGATGAATCTCCAGGCGCACTGTCGTAGCCGAATAATATTATTCCAGCGCTCCGGATCGTCTACGGGAAGTGCTGCTTCCAGGGTGGCGAGCAGCGTCCCGACTTCGGCAGGCATCTGGGCCATTTGCTGTTCGGTGTCGGAAAGCTCGCGATTAATCGTCCGAAGACTGTGTATTTCACCGTGATTGGTGCGAACACTCTGCTCGACCTGGGCAGCTGGTAGTGCTGGCCCTGGTGGCAGAGGCTTTAATTTAGATCTACGCCGGAAAGTCAGTGATGTGATTGGTTTTCAGGAGCCTCGTGGGTGATGCAGGACGGTACAAAGCACTGTATGGTGCTTTGAGGACTCTCCAGGAACTCTGGCTCACTTACTCGATTTTCTGGAACCTCTCCCTGACGAGGCGACATTGTGCTATTAGAGTGAATTGCTCCGTGTGATTCTTTGAGCCGGTCGCTCTCTGCGAGAAGGTCGCAGGTGCCATGATGGGTGCCTGTGTGCGGTGTGCAATGTGGTAGTGTTGATATGAGCTGACTTCAGAACTTCAGAAGGCAGCGGGCGGTCCCCGCAAGCGAAACCTAAAATTCAACTTACTCTTCGGGGCGCAAAGCAAAGCAAAGAAGTCACCGTCGTTCGAAGGAGTTGAGACGGAAGCGCGAAGAGCTGTGGAATGGATACTCAACCGACAACAACAGGCTCCATGCGCGGAAACGTCAACGCGGCTCCTCTGTCCCTCACCATACGACCCGCAAGGCCAACGCTGTGGAAAGGTACGCCGTTCTAGGCCGCTTGCGTACGATGTCAACTTCACCGACCGTCTCGGGCATCGAGGTGCTCTTCGGAAGTGTCCAGGAAACGCGACGAGTGGCAGTACAGGGCTCGGGACTCGTTGCTCTGTCGCGGTCGACTCGGGCCAGCTGAGTGTTCTCGTTATGGCAGTTGGCTTCCTTGCTATAACCGCAGACGATGTGCTAGCACACAGAATAGGCTATGCTGGAGAACTCTGTGCTACTGCCACTTGTTCAGCTACGTTGCGTGACCTTCTCAATATCTCTTCTTCTGTATCTTCACCTTCGTGTTGCTCTCCGATTTTGATCTTGGCGAATGGATGCTGCTCTTTTCATATGAAGAGCTCCCTTTCCGGCGGGAGGTGCTTCTCGTGGGCGTACCATTGTAGGGTGGGTGCCTGTGTAGCTCAAGTTTAGTGTTCTGGTAATGGCAATGCTACCTATATCCAAGAGTACGTGTATGAGGCTGTCACGTCCATCGTTTCCTTTCCGTCTCACTCCAATCGACACCACGCACTTATATACAATTCTTGATACGACGAGCGCTCTAAAGTATACCTACGTGGAAAGGCCCGGATACGCCAACATGGAAGCGAGGAATACCTTAGGCTGCGGCATGGAGTCAGGACTTAGACGTCTCGAAGGGGAAAAGCTGCCAAGACACGGGAAGTGAATCAGTTAATTCTCGGAGGTACCGCTTGCTCCTGCACTTCCAAAGAGTGGTTATCGTTGTTCTTCATCGCGGAAATATGTGCTCTTTGACGAGTACGATTCTTGCGTATTTAGCTGATACAAGAATTATTGCCTGACCCGCCTACACAACACAAGTCCCAGGTGATTCCAAGTCATCTGGTCGACTCGACGCACCGGACAGCGAGCTTTCGCTCCAGCCATTGGTGTTGAGAATCGACCCAGTAGACCCGGGCACACCTCCATCTCCACGCCATCTCCACGTCCAGACCGTTTCTGGGACACCGTGTGACCTTGCACCGTAGCCGCAAACCAAGTCTCTGGCTACGGTGTGTTGTTACGCGCAAACCCCAAGATCCACTCCATCAATCACACCCGAACTCCTTCACCAGAGCAGAAAGCTCGTCGCGGAATTCACACCCGTCTTCTTCTGCTTTCGCAAGCTCGAGCCTGCCAGTATATTTCGCGTCAATTGTGGCCTCGTCCTCTTCGACTTGCGCCTGGGCTTGCTGAGTGACGCGCTGCAACCGGCCAGTTCGACGCTGCGAGGTCGCCTCCTCGGTGGCTAGCTCTTTTTGAGTCGCCTCAAGCTCGGTCAGGGCATCCTCTGTGCACTTTCGATCCTTTACGCTGCGCTCCTGCTCGAGATACGAATTCGCCATCTGCTCCAAGTTGGGCAGGACGTATTTGAGTTCGGTATTCGTGATTTGGGTACGTCTATCCATCCATGCACCGCCATCTATCTGCCAAGCTCGGTTTACTGACTTTCCAGCTTGATCGACATTGAAGCCTCCATATGTGGCGTAGGATGTGAACAACTGGGAGCCTATCGACTCGCCGACAGAGGCCTCGTCTTCTTGTACAATGTCGAAGAGGACAAATTGATGGAGCTTGAAGCCTCGGGGTCGATAGAGATGCTGCAAGACCATGGTCGCTAGTTGGAGTACTTCGGGTGAATTGGTCAGCGTTCGGTGCTCATAGCACCTCTGACGGCAACACCACGTCCATCCAACTTCGCCCTTAAGCATGATGTGATTGCTATTCGCGTCCCTCGCCCTCTGCAAGGTGGCCTCATTGGCCTTGACAAAGTCATTGGTATGATCTTCCATCGCTTGCAGTCGCGCTTTGCCGATATGCTGATTGAAATCCTTAGTGCCGTTGCCCTTGCGACACTCGCCGAAATTACCGTTTATGCCGGCTCTCAAACTTCTGCCACTGGCGATGAAACGGCCTGGATTATCACGGCACTAGCCTCCGGCACGCTTCATGGCAGCAAGGAAGTGTTCGAACTCATTGCAGGTCAGGCCTTTGCCTTCCCTATCGGCGAGGATATTGACGTAAATTACCGCGTCGAGCTCTGGCTTGGGATTGAAGGGCCCTTGCGCCGGCACGCGGACTTTATCCCAGAGATCGAGCTGAGCGCGCTGAGCTAGGGTGGTGTTGAGAACAGCTTTCAACACCTCGATATGTCTTTGCGCGAGTAGGTGCACGCCGCGATCCTTCCAAATTGGGCCCCGTAGGCGGGAAACATGGTAGCTGACGGCCTTTACAGCCTCGATTCGTCCGATCTCCTCGGCTAGACCGAAGTAGTCATGGTTATCGCCGAGTGCATCGAGCATCTGCTGCTGCTCGGGCTCGATATATGCAGGCTGGCATTGGAATTTCTGTCCCGTTGGGAGATTGTTCTGGACCGGGTCCACGAGCGTGTCCGGATCTTCGATGTCGTCGTCTGGCAGGTAGTCCGGCATGAGTGTTTGCTTCCTGGCGGCCATTGTGCTTAATATACACGGTCAAATCTGCATGGTGTTCAAGTCGCGTCTTGAGCAGTGAGGCAGTGAGGTCAAGCGGGAGCTCCCGCGTCACTCCTAAACTTTTCGTCTTACAAACGTGACACGAGCTTTCTCTATCCACCTCCACCTCACATGGAAGGACACTCTCCTGCGCACTCAGCAGTCATGTCTTACAGCAGCACAATCTTCGATGCTGCCAGCAATACCATCTTCGACGAAGATCAGAAATTCTTCAAAGGCCTCTCCACCCTGAGCCTGGCCCATGAGGCCATGAATTTCGACGACATAATTCCCAGCTCAAGGACACGCGGCGTGTACCGCAGACGCAGACCACGCTTCACGAATTATACAAGACCACGCTTCACGAATCATACACGGCGGCCAAATGCACATCTACTGTTTCCGCCAAAATTCCGAGACGAGGACGATGATGCCTCGAGCAGTTGCAGCGACACGTCAAGTGTCGAATCTATCGGAAGCGTCGAATCCATTGAGACTGCCTACGGAGTAGATGACGATAATCTCTGTAGGCATCAGAGGCCACAATATATGGCGAACACACCGGAATTTCCGAGGATTTACCTGCCTGCATGTCCAAATTGCCGTCTGCAACAATACCTGGAGACAGATATACCCAATGCAAGTGACCTTCAAGCTTTAAAACGTGTCCAGCTAACCCTGATAGGCGGAGTACATCGAGGACAAGATCAAGGACCGTATGACGGAAATGCGGGATACAATCGTTGAACTGAGGCATGAGGCAGAGGATATCACCCAGGAGCTCCAAGCGTGTGCATCTCGAGCGAGCAGCTCTGATGCCAACGTGACGAGCGACATGGGTGATATGGCTTGCAAATTGGACGCGATCGACAGTTGTAGGAAGGATTTGACAGCTGAGCGGAGGTCCGAACACGACTACAGAGCACAGGTGGCGAATTTCCGAGAAGAGCGAGTAGCGCTGGCCGAGGCGCTGCGCCAACTCATCCAGGATTGGCTTGCGGAGGTAGACGAAGGCCTCGAATCCAGCTTATTCGACGAGGCTGCCGCTGGCTTTCGCGAGCGCCGCAAAGCAGCAACCATCAAGGAGAAAGAAGAGCAATGGAAAGCAAGCGGGCGTGACATGCCCGAAAGGCCGAATTACGGCTTTGGGGCGTCTTATCTGTATGACTCTGGCTGGAGAGAAGGAATGCCGCTGAATTTTCACAAGAAATACTCCCATCGCAATGTGGCCGCTCAATACATGAAGCAGAACTGGCCGAGCCTTGATCCTTGGCTGGATGATCGGGAGTACAATCTGGTCGCCAACAAGCCCTATCTCGCGACGAGGAAAGAAAGGCAGCTCCCTCCAGGCCCCAAACGGGCCTATATCACGTTCTGGTCCTCGGAGCCTGGCGGTCGATCGTGGCCCCAGACAAATACACTCAACGATGTGTGGCAAATCGTCTTTCCTTGGCCCGAGGGAGCACATTGGGATGGTGTGGAGGAGTGGGAGCCCACCCCTGTCCGCATCGCAATCGATTACACACGCAACCGCCAGCAGACAGGGTCATATACTCCTGCGCAGCGTAATTCAGCATTGGCCGATGCGTTGCCCGGATTCGATCCCTTGCCTCTACCGGAAGGCCTCGATCAGAAGGAGCCCGAATTTCAGAGACTGGTCAAGAAGCTGCGGAGCGAGCGATAAGGAGGATCATAACCACCTCGCAAGGTCCACGCACTGCCACACTGCCTTTGCGGAGTGTATCGGCGCGTGTACCTCGAGCGTTGGTGTTGTTTGGCTTTGGTGGGTGCGTGGCTTTTCGTGGCCCACACCCGACCTGATGATACCTTGTAGAGCTTCCTACACACAGTCTACGACCCTGCCTCTTTGTGGTGGTGGTCCTCTGTGTGCAGCCAGTTCCACGTCATATGCTGTGGGTCTTGTTCACATCGCTCTCATGCCCTCTCTACGACTTCTGGTCTGAAGGTTGAGGGTGTGGCGAGTATGTGATGTCTCGACCTGTTCAGCGCCACTGATGGCGGTGGAATGGTGTACATAATCATTCAAAATACAACCCTTCTGCTTCGCCGTTGCCGCATCTTCTGTCTCGTTTACTCGTACACTTCAACAGCAATCTTATGAGGTAATGCAGCGCTAGAGAAGCAAATCCTAGTCTAACGTCGCCTCAGTTCGCGATCTTCTGTTCTAGCCAGCCTGCCCACTGTCACATGGTTCACATCGGCTACACGTGCAAAGGCTAAACTCTGGTATGAATATCAGAAAATTCTCCGCGGCTACACAACCACCTCCACTGCACCTGCCAGCGCGTGGCCTTGTCACCTCATCCGAACGACTCTACTGTAAGGACAGCTCACTACACTCTCCAAGCATCAGTCAATGCTTCCGACATGCTCAACATTGGGGATGTCGACGAAACTGCAACGGGGATGCCCAACTTTTTTTCACATCACCAAAGAGACCTCTACTCTTGCCCAATCTCATGAGCGGTAGCACATGTGGACTTTGTCCGGACTGATTCGGATGTAGGAGATGGTCGTCGAATGTACCCACTGCCTTCAAGATTCTAGAGCTTCCTTCGTTGCCTACGAAGCCGATGCGTCTGTTCTCCAAATTAGCAACACTATCGTTCCTGGCGAGATCAGATACGAAGGCTGCATTAGAGGTCGTGTGTAGCACGGAGATGCTGTAAACACACACCTACTCCCTCGAGAGCTCCCAGAGAGACAATTGCTGACTAGTCGAGCCGATCTGCCTGTTATCCGTTTGATGAGCCTATTGCTCGTGGTGATATCAGACTCGTCGGCAGCTTTCAGCCTGGCCTGAACAACGGAGCGGTTCGATGAGACTCTCTGATTGCGATAACATCTAGCACGATCCAAAATTATCAGTGAATAGGTGCGCCCGTTCGCCAACTCAACGGCTGCGTTCCAGTTCTTCGTTGGCCTCAAGTCTGCTGTTTGAAGGACCTTCCTCCTCTTCTCCGAACCACCAGATCAAGCACCATAACTCCCCAAGCCCGCCCACTCCGCCAGCTGAGCCTCCTCCTGCTCATGGTTTTTGTGTGCCCCTGCGTTGGTTATTAGATAGACAATCAGCATTCCTGCCGCGGCGCCCAAAACGAGACCACCCATGCCCTTGGCGCGTTTGCGTATAGCGGCTGCCGCATCCTTGGGCTGGCCTTCATCGTGGTCTCCAGCGTTCGTAGTAGAGTCGGGCGGATTGGTTTCATAGAGTGGGACTGACTCAAACTTCGGGTGTTGGCAAATGTGTTGGCAGACGTGCTGGCAGCATGAGTACTGTGGTGCCGGTTGAAAGGTTGGTGGGAAGGGTGATGGTCCTGCTTCCATGGTCTTGTCGGTTGTCGTGTCGAATGGCTTCTGCTGTAGATAAACAGGGTCGGTGGCCTGAAGTACCGGAGGATATATGTGGTCGTTACCCATGATGGCGGCGATAACTTGCTAGAGGAATGAAAGCCAGAAGATTGCTGTCCGGTCTAAGCCTCGGGCAGTGCTTTAGTGTCTTGTATCAAACCGCATCCTTGTGCCAGCCTGAGAATGTCGTATTGCTCCCTTGCGGGACCGCCGAAGAACGTTAAAGTATCTTATCCCTGGCGTGAGCCAAGAACGAGTACAGGCCAGGAAAAGGACTAACGCACACATATTCCAGGTTCCTGACCAGTATCGGACGTTCAAGCCATCCTCCAGGATGTATTCGATGATCATGTCTATCAGCGAGCTGGATGGCCCGTTGCCGGTCCACCAAGAGTAGATGCGCCGGCCAATCCAGAAGTCCAGGATGATGTTTCCCATGGCGAGCTGCTTAATGATCTGCGTCAGGAGCAGAAATCTCGAAGTTTGGTAGATCCTTTGCCAGAGGGTACCAGTCTCCCACGGAAGCGACATTGATTCTTCGCGAGGCATGGTCGCAGCTGCATATTGCGTGGATGTCGAGTATGCAGTCGTAGTGACAGTGACTGTGACTGTCGGAACCTCGTAATGTGTGTGTGTTGTGTTGTTGTGGAGAGAAGCCAAAGTGCTGGCAGTGTATCGAGAAGACTGTGGTAACAGAGTAGATGAGTCCATTGCCACAGTCTTGTGTGTTGCATCCGACGAGTATGGCTTGGTTCTGCACCATTCACGAACTAAGGTCATTGGGGTTGTGCCGACCATGCTGATGCCCTCGAATGTGTAGTAAAATTCGATCTCCATTGTGACTTTGCATTTTTGTGGTCAACGTCGGTACCTGCTTGACCAAGATCGTGCGTAATTCTCCAGAAAATGGTCGGTGGTACGACTGATGCTCGTTACACAAGGCTGTGCCCGTTGTACCACCCCCTTGCATGATGTCCTGTCAACGTGTGACATTATACCTGGCACAGCTGCGTCTTCCTCAGGCACAGTGCGGATCTTCAGAACGCAGGCAATGTTACTTTGTCGCTGAGCCAAAATGCTGTAAATCATTAACAGCTCCGACGTCAACCACGAAAAGCTCTCACCTATCTCGCCACGACATGTCAGTCTTCATCAGCTGGGCCCGGAAGTAGCTGAAGCAGCATTGACCCTTCAGGAAGCATGTTTAAGTACCTCCTACCTCGCCTACCCTACTAGTACAAATGCACGCCAGTAAGTCGTCCAGACTATACCTACAGCCATCAACATACAGTACTCGCAGAGTAAGAGTCACTTGCAAGTGCTCGAAGAAAGGTACTCGGTTCAAAAACGCTCACTTCATATCGTAGCCCGCTCGCTCGGCGAGGTATTGCCGTCACCAAGTTCAATCTCCACACCAATTGCACTCCGACTCCGTTGCCGCTCCAAGATGATGTTGCTCGTGTATATGCATGCATTCGACACACGGACTCCAGGCCCTCAGCGATCTGCTCGCGGTGGTGATGAGCCGTCGATAGCTATGCTTGGTGATGGTACAGCTGCTCGCGTGACTGTCACAAAACTCCTCCGCTGGGTAGAGCTCAGATCTGCACATCCTTCATCTCCTCCTCCGCGCCCGCTCTCGTCGCCGCTTCTTCCGCCTTCGCAGTCGGCGTATCCTTGGCAACTGCCGTCTCGGTCTCGCTAAGCATGCTGTTGTTGAGCTTGCTTTTCGGTAGACTCATGCGCCTATCGTCTGCGAAACCGTTCACGTGGTTCACCGGCGTGTCCACCGAAATTAACCTCTCCAGCTTCGGCGCGTTGTGTGATCGTGGCGTATCGACCGAAACCAGCTTCTCCGGCTTCGCGAGCTCGACCCTCGTATCCAGCTTAAGTGGCTGTGGCGCCTCTTCTGTCACCCTCGCAAGCGGACTTGACATAAGACCGCGAGGGCTGCTACTCGCCGGCTGCTTCCCATTCTGCTGGAATCGATGCGGACTCCGTCCTCGATCATCCGTCGCAGACACCGGACTCCCATACGGCGAGTAACCATTCTGCTGCGATCCCGCCACCTGACTGTTGATCCGCAATGGCCGCTTCTTCGGTCCCTTCCGCCCGTATTTCTGATCCGCCCTCCATCTCAATATATCGATGTATGCCGGCTCCACACCAGGCTGCTTGAACTCCTTAAGCTTCAGCTCCTTCGTGTCTTCCTCGATGAACCACTTATCCGTGGCCATGTCGTCCGCCATTGTTGCCAGGAAAGCTGCCCAGGAGCGTGAGACGACATATTTGCAGTCGTAGTCGCGTCCGACGAGAATCACCTGACCCCACCTGCCTGCTGGTCCTGGCGCGAGATCGACGCAGATGTTGTTGCCGCCCCAATCTCTTGCTAGCGGGATCCAAGCTGGATGCGCGTACGCTTTCTGGATGGAATTCGGAGGCTGTGAGTCCTGCTTGTCCTGCAGCTCTTGCTTCCATTGCGAGTTGTTCGCTTGTGATGCCTGCGCGAGCGGTACCGCCGTAGACGAGCCAGCAAAAGCCTTCAGAGGCGCCTGTGGGATCTCGTATGTGCGGTTGTCGCCAAAATAGACTTCGTTGATCGTGCGCCACTGCTGCCATTCCTGCATGATCTCTTCGCAATCCAGCAGCATGCAACCGAACACAACACCCGTCGGCATGCCACCACGCTCCTGGCCATCGTGTATCTGCAGTGACTCGCGCACTTCTTGCGGTAGTGTGCAATCCAATTCGTGCTCCAATTCGTTGACATCGTTGATCGTCGCGCCCTCACCCAGATTCTCCCACAATTCCTCGTAGTTGTCCTCCATCCAGCGGTCTATCCTGCCCCATGAGTGCGCGACTGGTGGCGGTGGTGGCAGACCGTCACTGAAACTCTGCATCTGGATCTCGCCTGAGCCTACCGCTTCCATATCACTGCTCATGCCTGTGGATGTTCTTTGCAAGGTCTTGATGAAGCCTCCTTTCGGCGAGGCGGTCGCACTTCGATTTCCAAACCCATGACCTGCTTCTAGATCTTCTCGGTATGGCGATTCGAGGTCTGTTCGCGATTCGAGCGCACTGGCGGTCACGCTTGTTAGGGGTGTATGGCGACTTTGCGGGAGTGGTTGATGTGAGCCAGAGCGGTAGGCGGAGTCCACCGAGGCGTGTCGGTCGTTGCTAGTCAGCTCCTAGAGGAGTAGAAGCGTCAGCAGCTGTCCAAGAGAACTTCAAGAACACGAGGGGTTGCCGTACATGCCAGAGCTGGCGGAACTGAGAGGCGAATCTGTGCAATAGTCAACATTGTGTACCAAGATAACAGGACATCATCAGGGAGACAAACGTGGGCATGGTGCGCAGTGTTCAATAGCGACAGTGTGAGCGCTAAACTCCAGTTGCATATACAAAGTCAATTGTCCGCGATCAGGAGAAGTTGAGTGCAGTTCAAGCTCGTGAAATCCAGTCGCTTCCAACGTCACTTCTCGCGTGTTGGCGCACGCCCCTTTTGGGTTATTAGTTATCGACCAGGATCATGTGCGAAGATCTGCCGAACGCGCTGTCATTGGAGTGGCCGATCATGCGAAAGGAGCCCTGGAGGTATGCGATCTTGAAGCGGATTTGGGTGGAGCAGTGGTGGAGATGTTCTGCAATTGAGAAGGTCACGTTGTGTTGTTGTGCATGACGGAGAAGCTGCAGTGACCAGTGACCGAGATATAGAATAGAGTTTTGTCCTTGCCGCCGACCAACCAAGTTTCGCCGCGGTACACAATAACCCTGCTAATATCTCCACTCGTCCATATGTTATCAAGACCTGCAGTTGAGTTGTTGCCACCGTCGCCCCACACAACACTCTTCTTATACACACCGCGTCAGAGCCACGAATAGACATGCAGCTCGTCGCGGAGCTTGGAAGTACCCCTGGCAACAAGACCGAATGATCATGCAGCTGTGCCTCAGCACAATCAGGGCGAGAGGTGGCGAGTCGTGCAGCCGCGTAGCCTTATGCGAGCTATACCGCTATAATATAATGTACGACCGCGTATTGCCGTTCTGCTAATGTGTAGGATATCGTCCAGGATTGAAAGTTGTATCCAACGGCGCGTATGGCGTTTCCCATGGACTGACCGACGATGAGCCCGTTCAGATATATGCCGGAGCATGAAAAAGAGTATATGCTACAGGCGACTTCTCCAGACGAACATGAGGTACATGAGGTGTTGTTGAGATAAGGTTAATCGCGAAGTCGAAGGGCAAGAGCGACCCAGCACCCGCGTTCCTTCCTCATGTCTGGCAGCCATGGCTACAACCTCATCTGCTCCCTCAAATGGCCTCTATCAGCCACTGGACAACGACAAAAAGGAGATCCGAGTGTTGGACGTCCTCCCAGGTAGGAAGAACAGTCCAGTACGCTGCCATATCAAGATCATCTCACTGGCGGACGGGGCACGATCTCCGCCGTACGATGCCCTTTCGTATACATGGCGCTCCTCTGAGCAGCGCAAGACCATTTTCATTTAAAGCAGAGATCGCCGGTATGAAGTACCTGTCACCGACAATTTACGCTGCGCTCTTCGCAATATGCCGCCACGCTGGGGTCAGCCGATGGTACTGTGGGTGGATGCTGTATGCATAAACCAAATCGACAATGTCGAGAAGGGCCAGCAAGTCGTACGAATGGGCCAGGTTTACAAGCTAGCACGGTGTGTCCGTGTGTGGCTGGGCGAACCTAGGGTACACGGCACTCTCCAACACTTCCATCAGGTCTTCCATGCCTTCAAAACACTTGCGAAACGTAGATCAGAACTTCGAGTGGACCCCTGTTGGACAGCCTGGCGACTCTGTAGCGAATTGCTGATCATTGGCTCTCACAATGTTCAATGCGAAAAGGCTCGACACTCGTACGACCGCCGCAGCGGGATTACCAGTATCAAAGCGCATCCTACTTGGGTCGCATGCGGTCTCTCAGAAAGGTGGAGCGGCTCAACATCTGTGTCACGGACAACGGCTGCTTCGGTCTCGCGCCAGATACCTGCGCAGTCGGAGACACCATCGTATATGCACCTGGAGCCATGACGCCTCTCGTACTCCGACCCGAGGGAGACTGCTGGCGCTTCGTTGGCATGGCATGTGTCGATCATCCAGGTATCTTGTTCGTGGAGATCGCAGGTTCTCTGATGGTCCAGCCCCGATATTTCCCAATACGGAGATTCACGATTCGTTGAACCGGCCCTACCAAGTACCTCCTTGTGTACAGTACTTTCTGGCGTCCATACGATAGGTCACCGGTGCTGCTAGGAAGGGATCGGCGACTGTATTCTCTTTCCTCTCACATCTCAGCCGCCCGCGTACTGCAGGAGGGACGTCCACAGCACCGAAACATCTCCTGATTGCATCTCATCATACAATACACTAACGGCAAAGCACACTCACAGCAGCCTGCAGCGCTGACAAGATCTGAACCGAGAGACCGGACTTTGCGGTAGGTAATCAAATCCAACAAAGCATTAAAGTTCAGACTGACTCAGCCTCATCTTCACGTGAAGAAAGAGGTTGGATTTATTTTCTTTGTCTCCAAATCTCAATTTTCTTTCCCATACAACAATTCACAATGCACTGTGTCTTGCCCGACTGCATGTGCTTGTTTCATCACTCCACCGATATGGAATCTGCAACCCTCGAAAGGCCTCGCGGTCTTGAAACCGCTGGTGAAATTCGCTTTGCATTCGCAACGGTCGTGTCGATGACTATGTCGAATTTCCTTGATGCTGTGATCAGACTGATCCCATCCAGATGTCGACATATCCGTTCAAAGGACGCTGCTGCTGAGCTGGAAAAGAATGGCACAGGAAGATGTAAATCCTGCTCACCCCCAATACTTGCGCAACCTCACTTCAAGAAGAACGACAAATACGTCACCGTGAAGAGTTTCGAAGCTGGCGAGGAAGGCGAGTGCTCGGTCATACGCTCAAAGTCCACTGGTGGTCTCTTCGCCGTCAAGCACACTCGAGCCGTCGTACAGCCGAAACCGACCCACACCCCTCAGAGCGGCCTCAGAGTACCTCTACCGAGCGAAGCCAGAATGCTACTCCGGGCACCAAACCACCGCAACATCATCCGCTTCCTCCACGTCCAGCCCTCCACCAGTCCAAACCGGCACCTCATCTACCTCGAATACTGCTCCGGCGGCGATCTGCTCGAACAACTACGCACCTGGCGGGACGAAAAACTGAAAACACCACCCATCTTCACCCTCCACGTCCTCATCAGCCTCTCCCGCGCCCTGGCCTTCATCCACCACGGCCTTCAACCAGTCAGCCGCCAGAAGTACACCTACCGCGCAAACCACCAAGCTCTGATCCACGGCGACATCAAACCTGACAACATCTTCCTCCGCTGGCCGGCCACGGACTGCGGGATGCCTGATATCGTGCTCGCGGACTTCGGCATGGCGCAGATCGCTTCGGAGTCCAGGGGTATTACTGGGACGCCAGGCTACGACTCACCGGAGGTTCGAGCGGTGGCGAAGTTGCGGAAGGATGATCCAGCGGCGTACCAGGCTACGAGATGGAGGCGGGTGATGACGACGAAGTCGGATGTGTATCAGATGGGTTTGATTCTGCATCTGTTGGCGACGGGGAGGTACTTTAAGGTGGACAGTGATCCTGCTTTGATCGATTTGCCGGTTAGTGGGGAGGGTGAGAGTGTTGTGGGCTTGTTGGCGTTCATGGTGTGGTGTTTGCAGGTTGAGCCTGTGGATCGCGCAGAGTGCACTACGAGTTTGGAGACTGGGTGCTTGCATGCTGTTGATGCGTTGGAGCAGAGAAGAGACGTGGTGTTTGCTAGGCATGGGGCGCTGGATGGGAGTTTGTGGAATGTGTGCAGCTTGAAGAAGGCATGAGAGATGTGCAGCTGCGCACGAGATTAGCTCGCTGCAAGTCTCTGAGATGAGGGCCCTGGATACAAGACCTTGATCTTCTTTGAATCCTGCTCGTGATCGGCCCATCTCATACCTCGTGGCCAATCCGCTGTGAAGTAGCCAAATTATGATGCCTGTCCCTTCAACGGTCTTTCAGCTCCTGCTCCAGAAGTACATCTGCCTTCTGCTCAATCTTTCGGAGCCCAGCTGACCAGACTCTCGCAGTCGCAGTCCCACCGATCGTCGTAGGATGTGTCGTAGACGCGACGCATCTCTCCGCCTCCTTCTGAAATATCCGCAGATTCACGAGTTGCCAACCATCATTGATATTCAAGACCTTTGCACCGACAACGGGTGGACGGCGTGGTTGCGAAGAGGCCTCCAGGAGTACGCACACTTCTTTGATAGTCTGGATACTGTCAACGACGTCTTTGGGCATTATGTCGATGATGACTCTTCGGACAAGTTTTGCCATTTCTGCCGTAGATCGAATTCGGCGCGTCATGCTGGGTAGCGCTGGACAAGCTGGAGCCATGACGAAGGTCGCTCGGTCGTATAGTGTCGGGCTGGCTTCAGCATTCATGAACCGGCTTGTTCGAAGGAGTGCGACTCTTCCCTTGGACTTCCAGCCACGGCTTGTTGTTGTCCACTGTCCGGGCTGGGCTAAGGCATAGCACCAGATGATGGCGCCGGTCGTGTCGTTCCAAAGATACTGTTAGATGCGAACGCGAACTTCAGGCGGCGTCGCCAAGACGTGGCAGCGTTCAGGTTGTGTCGAGGTCTCCGCTGCTGTGCCGCACGAATCTTCACGTGCAGGAGATCGTGGAAGCGGCTTTGTATAGTCCATGTTGCTCCGCAGCTGTTGTGAGACGTGATGGTGGTTTTGTTTCATGCCAGAGAGAGAGAAGATTATGGGCAGGTCGAGGAGTCGCAGGTCAGAGAAACGGTGAAATTATCAGGGCTTGCATGTGATCATTTTGCTTGTGATTGTTGGCATGTGACAGTGGTTCACTCACCGAACACCCCCTACGATGAGCACAGATAGCCTTCTCCTGTTTCCAACCTCCGACAACAAAGTCGCTGGCGCTTCATTCAATGCTTCGTCCCTCATGTGCAGCAAACTATTCCTTTATAAGATCTCTCACGCTCCGCCCTCTCACCAATGTAAACCTCGATCTCTGCCAGAACAGCCGACCATACCTTCGCACTCGCGGTCTGAGCTGCAAGATCGATGTTACGGCTTTTCGCTTCCCGCTCATACTGTTCGGCAGGACGCAGACACTCACTGCTTCGTGTCTCAGAAGTGTGGTACAAGCGGACCGTGGGCATATCGATCAGGCTTGCCGAAGTGGTAAGATTCAAGGTTGCGACCACATCGTCGATGTCGCGGACGTTTCCCACAACCCGCTTGAAATCCATAGAAATCTCGAGATGACGCATGGCCTTTCCCAGCCGCTCACGAGTCGTGCGAAAGCCCGGTCGTGTCTTCGCATCGCTCGATGTTACCATTCTGAACCACAACCTCTCGTAAAAGACTGGAGTCGCTTCAGTGTTGATGGTCCGACACGTCTGCAGGAGTGCAGTGGTTGATCTTCTGCTGCCATTGATGTCATCGTTGGGTTGTTATGGTCTTCGTTTGACTCGAGAGTGTCCAGGATGTCGAAGGCGGTGTTGGTCCTCCTTTGATAAAAAGGAGAGTGCAAAGATCGTTGGCGGAGCATTGAATAAACTCAGAGCCATGTCGTTGGAACAGTGCAGAGTCATATCGCACTCATAGCAAATCGGACTAGTTGCGTCGCGCGACAAAGGTTTGCAAGCGTCACGAGCGACATTTGCATATGACAGAGGGTACAGTTCAGCATGTGCATTGAATTGAAGCATTACTTACTGACTCTCCTCCACACAGTAATGCCATAGGCCCGTCTGCACCTGCGGAAGCGCCTCTTCGCTCGTCCGGTTCTGGAGAACACAGCTGACCAACACTGCATTGTACACCATTGCTCAACCATCACACCTCTCTGCCCAACGGCTTCCGCTTTCATCACACACCTTCACAGTCCGCCTCCCACTACCCGAAGCTCAGCCCGCGCCCTCTTCATCTCATCGACCCTAGCCGCCTCTCGCAGCACAGCCCCCCAGACCTTCGCAGCCAACGTACCACTTTCCAGATCAACCCCGCGATTCCTCATCGTCAACTCGAGATTAGGCAGACGTGGTGGCCCGAATACGTCATTCGAGCTGTCCGCTGCTCTAATAGTGGGAGGACTTCGTCTCTGCACCAGCATGGCCAGAAGAGCACACATCTTGTCGACTTGCACGGTGGTGTAATAGATGTGGTCAAGTTCGATGTCGATCAAGACGTGGCGGACGCAGTATTGCTGGCGCGCAGTGGGTACCATGAGACGAGACTTCCAGGCGAGCTCGATACGAGGATGGAGGCAAAATGTCGTTTGATTGTACAGCACGGAGCAGGCTTCGTTGTGAATGAGGAGGCACGTCCGGAGCAGCTCGGCGGACTTGGTGCGAGAAAAGTGATTGGAGTCATGTGTTGAGATTTGCCACTCCTCTGGCGAGTGGGCGTGGCAGTGGATTACTCCTTCGGCGGGTCTGTCCCAGACGAACTGGTAGATTTGAAGCCTCAACTCGACCGGAATTTCCAGGAGATAGCAACGTGCTGATGGAGTGGCGGATGCGTTGCTCAGCTGGTTCTCAAGTGTGGCGGCGCTGGGTTGAGAGACTGCAGCGGCCGTTGTAGGTGCAGCCGCGAGGCTCAATGACGGCAATTCCAACCACGGCAGCGACATTTGGGTGGGTGGGTAGTGGTGTTGGTCGTCGAGTCACTGAAGGAGCAAAGTCACCAAATCTTGAGGTGAACTGCGAGCTGCAGCCAGCAATCAGATGCAGCCAATCATCGTGCCCAGAGCCAGAGACAGAGCCAATTGGTCGCAATTGGATGTGGTAATTCACGGACCAGAACAAGGCAAATAACCTACCCATCCTCGCCGAATGGGTAATTAAACTTCAGGAGACTGTTTAGCCCTCCCACCCAGTGATCTTCACCATCGGCTGCACCACCTGACCGCACAATGCTCGGCACGCCACCCACTACGTCGGCAACCTGGCCGATCTCACCCGGCTTCGTAACCTCTTCTCCCACGACCCTGACTTCCATACCAGCCTTCAAACCTTGCTGCCTGCGAACACCATCGACAGACACTTCAATCTCCTTGCCGCGGTTTGAGCCGTCGATGCGCAGCGTGATTGGCGTATTGGCTGGTAAGACAAGCGGTCGGAACGAGAGAGAGCGAGGACAGATAGGTGTGAGGAGAAGTGAGTTGACTAGCGGGTGGACGATGCTGCCACCAGAAGAGAGACTGTAGGCTGTACTGCCGGTCGGCGTGCTGACGAGGAAGCCGTCCGCAATAGCGGTCGTGAGAGTCCGTTGGTGAGGTGGTGAGCCGATAAGAATTGTGATATTGGCAAGATGCGGAAGGGCACCACGGTGAAGCAGAACTTCATTCAGGGCGAAGATGTCTTCACATTCGTGGTCGCGGTGAGCGAAAGGTGGCTCGTGAGGCAATCGATGTCCGTCCGAGTGGAAGAGGCCAATGCGAAGCCGGTTGCGCATGAGGATGCGAGAGGAGCGCGTGTGACCCATGGACTTGCCTTTGATGTTCGACCATGTTTGCAGTGCGCCAGGTTTGGCAGTACTCGCCGAAGAAGTGTCGGGGTCGTCAGTGCTCTTCAACGGAGACGGAGCGCCAGAGACGTATACCTGCCGGAACGCACGCTTGTATTCGTTGAACTTCCACTCACCAAGAAAGCCGAGCGTGCCCATGCTGAATGATAAGATGGGTGGGACTCGCGGTGCAGTGGCGAAGAGAGATGCAGCATGCAGTATGGTCCCGTCTCCGCCGAGTGTTGACGTCAAGTCAATCTTCTCTTGATACAGCGCATTGGAGTTCTCGGACAGTGGAGCATAGACCGGGAAGTCGAAATTATGATGCACTTGTTCAGCAACATATCGCTCGAAGACTATGGCGATATCGGGATACGAAGACCGAATGTGGTTGACGTATTCGAGGAGAGCAGTCTGGACTTCTGTATCGTCGTCTTTGCGGACGAGAAGGATATTTCGGGGTGGAGATGGCCATTGGAGAGCGAGTAGATCGTGATTGCTTGTCTCTACATATCCATCAGCTTCAATTCCTTCCATTCTTGATGTTTTTGTCCTACCTTTGACCTTGGGATGCACTCTAGCCGGCAGGTCTGCGAGGTCGCGGATCTCGCGTCGGTGGGCGGTGCTGCTGAAGCATCTCGACGTTGCGGTAAGTCTAATGGCGCGCAAACATCGCCAGGCCTGTGTCATCGTCCCATGTCAAGATCACGATCATCCATCGCCGTCCAGTTGTGTCACAGTACCATGCCACTGCTCGGCCAGTTGAAGTGAAGTCGGGCATGATCCGCACACGCGGGAGCAGCCGCACGCTAAGGATATCGGGAATGCCGCTGCCACTTGTCTTTCCTGCACAAAACTCATCAACCCCAAAACAACATCCGTACATCACGATGTCAGCCCTTGATATGTTCTGGGCGGCTCCACCGATAGCCAGGTACGCGTCAACTTCACATGCGCTCAAGCAGCAGCTATTGATACTGATAACGCAGGACCTTAACAGCCGCCATCGTGCTCGTCTCGATCCCAGGCCATCTCATCGGCATACCTGACTTCTACTGGCTTGTCTTCGACACCTACCCCATCTTCACAATCCGACAAATACCTCAGGTATGGCGCATAGCCACCAGCTTCCTCATCACAGGACCAAAGTTCGGCATGGCGCTGGATCCGTACTTCGTCTTCACCTACGCTTCTAGCTTGGAGACCGCGGCATCGAGATTCTCGCAGCCAGGCGACTTCTTCATGTACCTGGTGTTTGTGTCGGCGATCATCGTGGTGAGTACGGAACAGTACTTTCATCTCTCGTCTTGTTATTCTGCAAACACCTCTATAATCTGCCCGTACAGTGTGTCATATGACTGCCACGGTTCCTGAAAATGAGGGAGATTACCCCTGCACTGTGGCGGCGCTCGTCATTCGCAACCTCAAAAGAGCGTTCGTCGGAGTGTGGGCATGGTGGGATACCGACTTGAGAAAGCTGTCCGCCCTGATCCTGAGGCGCGACGGTGGTTTTTGGGCCCTACATATCTTTCTCATTAATATTGCGAGTCATGACGGGTCTTCTCGTGCTCTCGCTGACTCTCAACAAGATCCTCGGCGGCTACTTTCTCGGCGGCGTCGTCTTGCTCAGCCCGTTGACACTGGCACTGGCCTACACCCACGCGCAAGAGAACCCGAATGCGCAGATCAACTACTTCATCGCCACCTTCTCGGCAAAATGGCTACCACTCGTCATGCTCGCTGCCACCTTGGTGATGGGATCGCCAGAAGCGGCTTTGATACAGGCTACAGGATTAGTGGCTGCTCACGCCTACGACTTCCTTACCATCATCTGGCCACAGCACGGCGGTGGAAGGAAATTTCTCAGCACGCCGGTGTTCGTGCAGAGGTGGTTCACCAATGTCGCTGGAGCTCCCACAAGGCGAGGAGCGGGCACTGCGTTCAACACTCGAGGGCCTGCCCCACAGGCAGTCCCGGGGCGGCAACCTGCTCAGGCTGGCGGATGGACGAGTGGGTTTGGCAATGGCTGGGGAGATAGAGGGGCGGGCAGGCGGCTGGGTGGTGATTGAGATGTAGACTATGTTCTATGCTAGGCCAAAGTCAAGTCAAATGACTTCATGAATCAACCGCTTCCACTTCATCTTGATATCCCTTCCATGCGTCGTTGTGCCCGCTTTTGAGGTTGGTAGTTGTTGCTGCCCAGCTCCGTCACATTCCTTTGAACCTATGGTCAGTTGGCCGTCATGCAAGGCCCTCGTGGGTTTCGTAGTGACTTGACACCGCCGTGATAGACTGATCAGCCAACGATGTCAACATGCTCGTTGCCGCGCTGGTACTGAAGATACATAGAACACAGGCAAAGTTGCGGCAGTCCGGACACTTGAGCGGTCCTCACGCTTCCTCTGTTCAGCTGCCACTGTGGTTCTCCAATATCCAAGTGCCCACGCGAGTGGCTGGAGACGGTGAATGTGCGTGCGCTGCAACCTTTCCGTTGCCTATCTGGCCCTTCACGACCATGACTCTTGATCCCTCGTCACCTTCCGATTGCCATCGCTGTGTCATGCGTCCAGTTGTACCGAGACATCTGCTAGACCACACTCTGTGTTTCCGCTAGTTCGAGGAGCAGCCCGGGCGCTCATTGTAGCCTTTGTATGCGTCCTTAGAAGCAGGGAAGAAGAAACCATCCCTCTTCGCGACCAATGACCGACCTCGTCGAGGAGCCACTCACCTCACGAACGGCTTAACAAGCTGGACGTGCTCTTACTGTGATCCTCTCGTGCCTCCGTAGCCGTAGCAAAAGAACTCTCCATCCCTCCTAATCGCTTCTCCGCCACCAACCCCCACGTCCCCCTCCCTCCCCTCCAGCCACAAGATGAAGTGACGTCGTCCTCGGCCCCAAGCAACCGGTCGAGTCTCGGCCGGTCGATCGGAGCACACATATACAAACTTGCACCCCTTGCACTCATCAACAACGGGCCAATCAGGCGGCCTTTGTCAAAGGCTCAGCAAGCAAAGATTCGCAGCCCTCGGTTCCTTCGCCATAAGGAAGAACTAGCTAGGAGGCATAACACAATCATCACCACAATAAGAAAACCATGGTCTTCCATACCTGGTAGTTTCTTGTCCTCCAGGGGAGGTTAAGTTTTGCTGACCTTGGTTCGAGTTCGAGCGATGTTGTGGCCGGATTGGGAAGGAGCGGGTTCGAGTTTTGTGTTTTCTTTTGGTTGTTCTGGGTCTTGTCGGTTGCAGTGGCCTTGGGCTGGAGTGATGCTATTCTGTTATCATGGCTTTTTATTATCCTTCTCAGTCAGATCAGTAATGTCGTTGGCTCTGGATCGTGGACCAGGGCCTGCGAGACAACAACTTTGCGATTCACCATATGTACGCACTACCAATCTAGGCCGCCGTGGGCTAAGCAGGGGGTATCCTTCGATCGTAATTCATCAAACAGCCGTCTACCAGCGCCCATCTATCGTGATTCGTTCCGCCAGCCGTACACTCCAATTCATACCTCCGCGTGAGCTTCCAAACTCTTTCCAGGCCATGCCCACAGTCTCAGCGCTGGCTCAATTACTTCCCAAACACCCGGTCAAACAGCTGCATCAGCACCCTCCCTACCACTAAAGCCGTGACAACCGGCATGAACATGGCCAAAAATTCAAACGGACTCCTGGGCTTGACTTCTGTGTCGATATACCTCTGCTCCTTATCCCCACCCTCCACCACCACGCCCTCAGCATCTGCAGGAAATCGACCCGTCTTGACATACTGCTCGATCAATTCGTCCTTCTCCCGCCACCGCTGCAGAGTCCACTCGTTCATCTTTTCGTGATCGGTGTACGGGATGTCTTTGATCGCGAAACGTCTCCAGTGCATATTTACGGACTTCGGTGGCCGACCTTGGAAGTACACGGAGCGGAGGGTGAAGATGTCGCCACCGTAGCCATCGGGCGGGATACCTTCGTACGCGATCGTGCAGTCGTAGAGGTAAGGCACGGTATCTTTCAGTTCTTCGAGGCAGAAAGCGAGGCCAGTGCTGCGAGGGAGGAGCTGGTGCTTCATATCTGGTATGCCACTCTTCGCGGAGAACTTAGCGGACGACTCGCAGGTGTTGGCGGAAAGGTTTGTGCCTTCCGGAAAGATGAGGAGCCACATTGGGTCCAGCTGCTCGCCACCTTGCGATCCGGATAGTGGGCCACTGTGCCGAGAGTTGAGTTTCTGCAACCTATACCGCAACCTCTGCTGATCCTTCGACCACTTCCTTGCCATGAAAATGAAGCCATAAAACTGCATCGCCGGCCCAATCAATGGCACCCACTTCAAGCTCTCCTTCAAGATTATATACAAATGCCCATGCATCGGCACCGCATTCGTATACGCAGTCCACCACAGGTACAACCAATCCGTATAAATCTGATGATTCGTCATCAACACCACCCTCTCCCCAAAATCCACCTCCAACATCCCGCTCCCTCCTGCTTCGCTCTTTTTAAGCTTAATGAGCCCTTTCATGCTCTTGTCCCCGCTGATCCGGACAACCGTTGGGCTCCACCATTGTGTCATGGTCGTGACGAGTAGGCCGAAGTACTGTTTTGTGAGGGCCATATAGGCGTAGAACCAGTCTTTGCTGAAGAAGTAGAGGGGCGCGCCGATGAGTTGCGCGAAGTGGATGAAGATGCTCGAGCCGAAGAAGTAGATGCCGAAGCCCACGATGCGGAGGGCTTGCATCGCTGGGCCATGTTTGGGTGCGCCCATCGGGTGGTCGCTGTTGGATCTCGTGGGTGCAAGAGGTGAGGGTGTTTTGGCGGAGCCATTCTGATGTACTCCAGGGCGGAGCCGGACGCCTTCGGTGTTGATGGAGGCCATGGCGGGTGGCGGCGGATCAGGTAGGTCGTTGGTAGGAAATCGACTGGGTGAGATGGTAGGTTGGGGTGGGCCTACATTATTTCGTCATATCGCCTGGAGAGTTTTGACGTTCACGAGCTACAACGTATCCAGTTGTTCTCGGCGCAAGTTGGATGTGAGACATGCTTTCCAGTTCGGTGAGGTCGAGGCAAGAAGGAAGCTGCATCATCACGCATATCGCTAATCTCACATGCACACCTTAACTCCGTCGTATCTCCTGCTATCGATATACTGTAGCCCCATCTCCGACTTCACGAGGATCCACCCTTTTTAGAAATCACAGTCCATACGTGAGCTTATTGAGACGTTTTGATATTGGAGAACGCTGTTTTGCCAGGCTACTTGACCTGGCCGAAGCGGCCTCTCTCCGCCACGCAACTCACCGCCTCGTGCTGCTCAAGCCCGCCACAGCAGCATCAGGCCAGGCTCTTTTCTAGGAGATCGATTCCGTACTGCTCCTTGAGCTTCAGCCGGATAGGCTCGGCTAGCTGCGGCGTAACCGGTGCGAGGATCCCCTTGTCCGTGATTTCGTCGTTCAGGATCATCAAAACGGCGACAGCACAAGGAACACCTACTAATCGAGCCATGGCACTGTAGCCACCACTGCCTTCCGGCTCTCCGTAATCGCAAAGAGTCGATGTGCGCATCTCCTTGCTGCCGTCCTTGTGTTCGATCTCGAACTTGTGCTGGAGAATAACGAAATCGCGCTCGCCCTCCTCGTACTTCATCTTCTGCATGAGGGTAGCACACAGGCAGTCGAGTGGGGTGCCCTTTGGCTCGATTTTCTCGTCACTGAACAGGCCGACCCATCGTAGGCCGGCGAGAATACGCTCCTGAACGAGGGTCAGCAAGTGTCTCCAAGTTTTGATCGAGCTTAAAAAAAGCGAGAGCGTCGCATAGCACTTGATGCTATCTTGGAGAACGCTGGATAACTTACCTTGTCTTCGGTGCTACCGAATTTGGTTGTCGAGTTGATCGCCCACGCCAGGTCCTGCTCGCTGCTGCTGCTCGATCCAATGATCTTCGCGAATGCGTCCTTCCATGCGATTTTGCTACAATATGATCAGCAAGTGTCTCGAACTTCGGCTCGAGCTCAGAACGTCGCAGAGCGCCGCATCTCACGCGATTGTATCTCGGAGAACACTTACGTTGTCAAGAAATCGTGCTTCCCCTCGCTCAGCATACCGATATCACGGAACGTTTGCACGAGCGATGGGTTGCCCTGATACCGTAGAGTGCCTCGGATGATGGTCTTGGCTTCGGGAATGTTGTAGCGCTCCTTGTATGGAGTGCTGTCGCGATTGGGATACGCCTCGAATGCATAGCCTGGGTAGATGAGGTACGGCTTGGCGTTGCTCATCAGATCCTTGCCTTCGATCGTCTTCTTCTGTCCATCTTCGTAGAAGTGCGCCGTGTTCCTCGCTGCCAAGAGTACTCCACGAGGTGACCACGAGAACTTGTAGCCGAGAGGGTTGTCGGAAGCCTCTGGTGCTGGTAGACCTCCCACGTACGACCAGAAACCGAGAATCTTGCCACCCTCCTTGTGGACTTCATCGATGGTCTTGACTGCGTAGAGATGATCAATGCCAGGGTCAAGTCCGATCTCATTCATGACGGTGATGCCAGCGTCCTTGGCAGCCTGGTCAAGCTCCATCATAGCTTCCGAGACGTAGGAGGTGGTGACGACATCCTTCTTCTCCTTGATCGCGGCTTTGATCACCATGGCGTGGAAGGTGTACGGAATGAGCGAGATAACCAGGTCGACCTTGGCGATCTCCTTTTCGAGCGCATTGCTGTTTGAGACGTCCAGGGAAATCGCGTTGGCATTGTTGAGTCCTTCGGCCAGTTTCTGCGCACTTTCGAGCGTACGACACGCTACCGTCACCTTGACTCCTGCTTTGGAGAGCTCAACCGCGGTGGGTCGGGTCACCTGGTGGTATTAGCAGCGTCCTCAGCGCGGAGATCATCACGTGTAGCTTACGAAGCCCGCACCCAGCAGTAAGACCTTCTTGTTCTCCATGTTGAGTAGTGGTGTCGTGTTTGCTGATGTGGTCACAGCGTGATTCGATCGTGCATTGGAGAGCAAAATTCAGCCGATGTCGCGACTTTGAGTGGCGGGACGGCGCGTAGAGTCCGCAACTCTAATCCAGCCTCCGACCGCGGCGGAAACAAGTCTTCACCTCGAGGGCAATCCATCATCATCACAGTAACAATCACCTCTTGACATACTGTCGGACATTTCAGCTCTTCTGGCGGTATGTCTCGCACTTGGAGAGTGGGTCGAGCACTCGGTTTGTAGGTAAGCGTTGGTGAACGGCCCAAAGGTCTCTCGAAAAGGTCAGCTTGCCATTACCCAATCTTATCTTCTTCTCACTGATCATTTGAGTTCTGCGCAGGTCAAGGAGGTAAGATATATAGATAGATGGCTACTGCTCTCAATTTCGCTACTTTCTTTCCCTTCCGTTCACTAGTCAAACACCGGCACCAATTCGACTCCTCCGCCACCAGCAGACCCAAATCGCTCTCCTTTCAGCATCAGGAACCATGTCGAAGTCATCCCTGGCAAAAAAGACTGGATTCTTCTCCCTACCACTCGAAATCAGGCAACTCATCTACTCCGAGATCCTACCTTCTAATCGGCTTCTTGTGATTAGCAGGCCTGTATGGCGTCTCAAGGGACCTGCACGCACGATCGACGCAGTCTGCAACGCCGATCGAAGGCTACAGTCCGAGCTTTGGCATTGGTGCCAGAAGCACTGTGATGTGAGCCTGATCATTACATCTAAATATTCCGTGCCGCCGAACTGGATACGCTTCGACGAGTTGCCGAAGTTTGAGCTCTTGATTGAACACTACGAGCTTCGCGATCTCGCCGACACGCCACTGGAAGTAGCGGCCCTGCGCGACCAGGTACATGATGTTGCGGAAAGTCTTAGGAGATTTCCGAGGCTGCAGGAAGTAACGGTACGGTTTCGCCGTGATCGAAGCTCAGAACACGGCACAAGGGACGGGTATTGGACTCGCCAACTCAGAGTTCATGGAATCTCGCGAACGTTTCTCACCAACATCGAGGACCGGAATAATAGGATTGTTATACCAATCGTTGCATGGGTTTCACAGCCTCTCCTCAATCTGCCGCGGTGCCAAACGGTGACGATAGTCCCACTCAGTGGGGTTGCGTCAGAGACAGCCCTTACAAACTTTGCCGGCAACTATGTCCCCCTCGCGAAGGGCCGCGAGTACATGATAGACTTGTTTCGTGCCTTCGCAGAACGGCTCGAAAAGAAGTCCTCAACTTCCTTCTTTGGTTACCCTTCTTCGGCTCAAAGAGAACAGCTACTTCTCCAAACCACTCAGCTTTCAGCAGCGGACACCATGTTAGAGTCCTTCCTGACGAAGCTCTTGAACCTTCCACTCGATCTGAAGCGAAAGATCTACGAGCAGATACTTTCATGACCGACTACTGACAATTACGGGACGCAAGTGGTGTCCTCAGCCTCAAGAACGCACAGTTCAGGCAGTATGCAAAGCAGATCCAAGTTTGAGGGATGAGCTATGGAATTGGTGCCTCAAGCGCTGCGGCATGCGATTTCTCATCACAACGGGCTTGTCTCTGCCACAGCCCAAGTTCTGGCCAGCCCTGGAGGAGATGCAGAAGATCGAGATCTTCATCGAGCAGTACCAGCTTTGGCGTGAGCAGGAAAATGAAGATGAGGTGGGATGTGGACTGCTGATCTTGCGCAATCAACCAGGCGCTGTGGCCGTATTCCTCAAGAGTTGCGCAAGCTCATTGCAACACGTAACGGTCCGCCTCCGCGATGGTGCTGCGCATGAATGCAGCTCAGAGCATGATTACTGGACTCGCACAGTGACCTTGTCCGGGCTGCCAGAGCGCCTTCTTCTGAACATTGACGAGTGACCTACCTACCGTCGAGTGGGTCATGCAGCCTCTGCTCGGACTGCCACGGTGCCGCAAGGTCACCATAGTTCCGCTCGCTGGCATATCGACGGACTCCTTCGATCAGTGTATTCACAGCAAACCTCTTCATCTCAAAAACGACTACAACTATGTGATGAAGATGTGTCGGGACTTCGAAGAACGGCTGGAGGGGACCGGTCAACCTTCGTCCTGAAGTGGGAACATCCTGCGAAAATCATCGCAGCTACTACCACTGCGTTAGACGAGACTTGCAGATGACTTCCCTCGCATGTAAGAGAACTCAGCGAACACCAGAGCTGGACGCATGAACACGAGCATGGTGCTAGAGCGGGATGCAGGGGAGATGGAGATTCGTCCGGGTATTCTGTAGAAAGGATGGAATGTAGAAGTCAAACGTAGATAACTACCTCCATCGTTTCGTACATTTTAGTACCAGTATACCACGATCAATCGGCGAAACACCTCTTGCTGCAGTCGACGTCGACTTGGAGCAAGAAATCGTTCTGATTGGCTGAACCAGAAAGTAAGTGCTTAACGCGTCGCGCAACCCTGTATCCATCGCGGTCTCCAAACCGGCCACCACTCTTACCTACAACACCCATCACTAAACACCCCAAACCCATCGCCAAATCGCCCACGATGCAATCCCTCCGCACCCTCCCCCGCTTCGCCCTCTCCGCCCGCGCCTTCTCCACCACCACCCCCCGCACCCTCGCCAAAATGCAGATGATCGGCCGTCTCGCAGACCAACCCGAAGACACGCCCACATCGACCGGAACTGCTCTTACGAAGTTTGCGCTTGGAGTGTCTACAGGACGCAAAGACGAGAATGGGAACAGGGGGGTTAGTTGGTTTAAGGTTGCGAGTTTTGCGGATGGGGGGCAGAGGGAGTTGTTGTTGAGTTTGCCGAAAGGGTGAGTGGATAGGGAGAGAGAGGTTTAGTTGGATTGGGGGTATAATGCTGATATGAGTGGACAGGACGCAGATGTTTGTGGAGGCGGAAGCGAGTATGAATAAGTATGAGGTTGATGGGCAGGCGCGGACGGCGCTGAATCTTGTTGCGCGTAAGTCGGATACTGTGTGTGCTACTGCTGTGTGTGGTGCTAAGGTCAAAAACAGGAAACTTCGAAGTGCTCAGCCCGCGCCGTCAAGAGAACGCTGAGACCTCTGGTGCTGAGTCGGATACGAATGCTGTGGAAGAGCCGTTGAGCGGGATTGGGCCATCGTAGGCAGGTGTGGTGGTTGGATGCTTGTATGAGACGGACAGATGCTGTATTGTACCCTTGACATGGGAAGCATGGTGTTGGTGTTGGAGACTGGAATCTGCGGATTTGAATGTATGAACGAGTAAAGGGCTGCATATACTACTCAACTCAGACGAATTCGACATCAAAGAAGTATTGCATCGAGACATGGATGGTGGAAGTTGGGTCAAGGTGAGATTGAATGCAAAGATGGAAGGAGCGACCAGAAGCACTCTATTTCGACTTCACCTCCGTCTCGACTTCACAAATTCGTTGTCTTTCCTACTTCTCTTGACAGCAACACCCACGGGACGTAGTATACTGAGGCAACAAGTTCATGTTCAGATACATATCACTTCGCTCCACCAGGAGGATTCGAGGACTTGACGTCGACTACCTGGACCTCGAGACGAAGGACGGGATGCCGCAACGTATACGGCGTTCTTTCACGAACACCGAGAACGACGGTCCTTCCTCTTACGGATGCATGCAGCATGACGATCCAGGCTTGTAGCGGGAGATCGGAAGCCACGCTGGCCATCTTACATGAGGCATTTTCGAGCTCGAAGCAACGAATCGCAACGTTGCAATGTAAGCGGGATGCAACCCTCCCGAGACCACTGTTGGCAGAAGCAACCAAGGAATCGATGCAGACGTGCTGAAAATTTACTACAGTACAGCAAGAGAAGATATGGCCGCAGAATTTGCTCGAGTACTGTTCCACTGAGGTTGAAATGAAGTCGATGGAATCACGTTGTGCGGCAGCAAGACCCGCGACTAATGAGAGCTTGTTTTCTGTTACTTGCGCACTGCACAGCTGTGGACCTCACGCGATGGCCCGATAAAGGTGGTTCTCCACGCGCCGTCCAAGGGAAGCATTGGACCGGCAGACCTTGGTACACCGCCGGAATATTTCTCCTGCAGGAGACGCGGTCTGAAACCATTGAAAACCCTCATCGCGCCGTCAGACCGGCCTGGAAATCGACGCAAGTATGCAAGAAGGTGCAGATGAGACTGATGTGTTGTTCGAGTCGGTGAAGGAGGTGTCAAGGCGTAGATAAAGCAGCAATCGAGAACGAAAAGCGACCGCACGTGCTCAGGTTGTCATTGTTAGGCCTGCCGTTTCCAGCGGAATGGGGTCTCGGCTGCTGAGGGCACATGAATTCCATTTCTCACCCGCAAGAGAGCGGATCTTCATATGGTTTTTCATTAGACGATTTATTGCTCCCCGAGTCCCACAGACAGCGCGCCTGTCAGGCTGCTTCTCGTCAGTTCCTTAATTCCGCACGAGGGGTCTAGCCTAAGGTTCCATCACTCCTCACTCTCGGTGCTGCGCAACACTCCCCGTCGTCCCCGTTGTCAGCACACGATATTTCCGGCGTGGCGAGATTCCATTCCCTCCACCATCCACCCGCGAAACATCCTCGCACACTTGTATTGCAAATCCGGCCATGTTTCTCGACACATCTCGAGGTGAGGCGCAGGCCTTCTAACACCCGTCTTTGACGTCGGCCGCGAGGAGCTGTTTGTCAGCTGGACGCCACTGCAGCATACGTACCCGTCGTGAGGTCGCAAGCAATAAAAGCTTGAGCGACTTGGCCGTGACATCAAGCTGTGACGCGCATCATACAAACACCGCTCGCTCGGCGCGCTGCGGCCGGGTTTCACCACAAACAGAACAGATACTCGTTGGTCGTCGGCTACCGCCTGCTGCCGTCATCACCGAGAGCAGAAACTTCGCGATGGCCGCTCGGAACAGCAGCGTCGCGCAGGGCGGCGAAGTCGAGGTGCAGCATCCACAGCCTTCGCCGGCGCCAACCGAATCCTCGACATCCATTAATTCCTTCCAAAACGGCGCGACCACCGCAACACCCTCTTCATCGCCTAACGATCAACCTGTGACGAACGGCGAGCACCGACCTAGCATAGCGCCGAAGAAGCCCACATTCACCACGCGACTCACTCGCATGTTCTCACAGAAAGACGCCAACGCCACGACACGAGAGAGTTCACGCGACCAGGTAGCCGAGAAGGTTCCAGAGACCGCGGTGGAAGAGGACGAGAGCGGTTCGGTGAAGCCGCCTCGACCGTCGGCACCTTCAAGGCAGTCGTCAAAATCCGAAGCCATGCCAGGCGGCATGGTGCGCAACGAATCTGTGAAGAAAGACAAGAAGGACGAACCACAACCCGCCATACCAAAGCGCTTCGTCGTCGACGACAATGGAGACCACCAGCACTTCCTCAAAGGTACCAAGAGGCAAGACAAGCTCTCAGACATGCTGCGCGACTTCCTGGGAGGCAAGAAGAAGGAGCACCACGACGAACAGCAGCTCTCGCTCATGTCGACCTGGATGGACCAGATGAAGAACGAGAAAGACAAAATGGCACGTGAGAAGAACGGCGGACCCAACGCCACCGCCTCGCTGGTCCAAAAGTACGGAAAGTGCCAGGAGATAGTGGGCCGTGGTGCTTTCGGTATCGTGCGCATCGCACACAAGCCGGACCCGAAGGACTCGAAGCACGAACAACTATACGCCGTCAAGGAGTTCCGCAGGAGACCGCAAGAAGACATCAAGAAGTATAGCAAACGCTTGAACTCGGAGTTTTGCATTTCCTCGTCGTTACGCCATCCGAATGTCATTCATACGCTCGACTTGCTGGAAGATGCCAAGGGCGACTTCTGCGAGGTCATGGAGTATTGTGCTGGAGGGGATCTGTACTCACTGGTGCTGGCGAATGGGAAGCTGGAGGTCGCTGAGGCGGACTGCTACTTCTTGCAGCTGATGCGTGGGGTTGAGTACATTCATGAGATGGGTGTTGCGCATCGCGATCTGAAGCCGGAGAATCTGCTCCTCACCACCCACGGCGCTTTGAAGATCACCGATTTCGGCAACGGCGAGTGTTTCCGCATGGCGTGGGAGAAGGAGGCGCACATGACTGCTGGTCTCTGCGGCAGCGCACCATACATCTCGCCAGAAGAATACACCGACCGCGAATTCGACCCACGAGCCGTCGACGTCTGGGCTTGTGGTGTCATCTACATGGCGATGAGGACTGGTCGGCACTTGTGGCGCGTGGCGAAGAAGGACGAAGACGAGTTCTACGACAACTACATCCGTGGACGTAAGAGTGAAGAAGGTTATGCGCCCATTGAGACGCTCCACAGGGTGAGTTCGCTCCTACCCTATGTTCTATTTGTGCCAAACTAACAAATCTTTGCCAGGCCCGCTGCAGAAACGTCATCTACAGCATCTTAGATCCCAACCCAACCCGCAGGATCAGCGCGCACCAAGTCCTCAACTCCGAGTGGGGCAAGGGCATAAAGCTCTGCAAAGCCGGCGAGGAAGGGCTGTGACATTAGCGGGCCAGGCAGGCTCACTCGTCAATCTCCTCCTTCTTTCGACCCTCCCCGTTCCTGGCACCATGAATATTCTTTTCGACGCGTGTTCAGTGCATCAGCGACAAGCGTTCTCACGACGATCGTTTCATTCACTTCGGCGGCACAGCGAGGCGTTTTCTGGGAGTTCTAGAGGTGCATCTATCTACGGATCTGCATCGTGGAACAAGAGAGGCGGGTGGGGTTTCTTTTCCTTCGTTTGGCATGACCTGCTGCTCATCGTTGGATCAGTCGACGTGAGCACGGTATACGAAATGAGATACGACACGAGCGACCTGTGGATATTGCATTACTCGGCTCGTTCGATAGACGTCTTATTGAGGGGCCTTTGAGACCTTCATTTGTCTCTGTCTGCTCTCCTTCTTTCCATTCTTTTTCGTTCTTGCGGTTCCTCAAGGTCACGTGCTATAACCTCAGGCATCACACCTGCTTCGCCACCTTGGCGATCTACGGTCACTGACGTCGAAGGATCCAACCTTGGATCACTTCGCCCTGCAACCACATCTTGCTGACCAGCCGATCGTCCTACGACCAATTGGCCAGCCTATCCCGAAACTATCGCCGAATGGCTTCACTGTGATTCCTCCCGCCCCCAGATGACCTTTCCACTCCCTGATAAGCCACTTCTGGGGTCACCCGGGCTTGCGATGGACTGTAGCCTTTGCACCTACGGTTTACACCTGCGGTCTGCACCTGCGCCTTGGGATGGCGTCCCGTGTTACCCGTAGCTGAGTCAATGTGGTTGGTAGGAGGTAGCGAGGCAGAAGTGATAAGTATTCAATGCTGCAGTGCATGTTTCCGAACCACAAGTTTTCTTATCTTCTACCTCCAAGCAATATCTGAAAGAAACACATCGAGTTGCATGCCCACGAACATCACAAAAACATGGGCTCCTGCTTCTCCAAGCTCGACGATGGCGGGTACTCTACACAAACCAACAAGTTGAACAAAGATGGCGCTGTTTACTACGAGTAAGCGCTCCTTGCCACCGATCTTTATCGATACACTCCGTTGCAAAGCAGGATACTGAGAACTGTACAGTAGCAGAGGCCTACCGGTGAAGTCAGCCAAGCCCAAAGGTCGGAGTCACCGGAGCCATTATCACGGGGGCGGTGGGCATGCCGGCTTCTTTGGCGGTGGTGCGGTCTTTGGGGGAGGTGGAGGTAAGTTGGAGTTTGATCCCAGTCAAGTTGTACAACGCTGAGGGAGGGTATAGGCTGCGGTGGCGGCGGAGGCGGTGGCGGAGGTAAGATTCCTACGTCCCAACGGAAGTGCTACTTGAGCGTCGACACTGACTTTGACTCAAGGCTGCGGAGGTGGTGGCGGAGGCGGAGGAGGAGGTGGTGGCGGCGGTGGAGGCTAAGCGTTGGTCGAGTGGAGAGGTCTGCAGGCTGAGTAGTGCTGTATATTATTATATCGCTTTATACGATCAGACGAATTGCTAGACTGTGCTTCCATTCACGGTTGCGCGACTCTTGCAATTTGGAGCTAGGCCGAGTATTGAATGCTCGTGTTGTCACGAGTTTCGAGGGGCCTAGACAAATGTTTGTCCCTTGCGTCTAGCAAAGTGCATAGCAAACCTTTGCAAGTCTACAGATTTCCATTCACCGTTGCAAGAGCAGTCATTACCAGACCTCTCCTAGAAACACGACATATATTGACGCTAGCATCGGCGCTAGCACTGACGCTAGTGAAGCCTAAGGACATTTAGAAATCAAAACAACAAACAGCTCCCTTACCTACACGAAGTCGTTACTGATTGGCGATATTCCTTCCCAGAACACCTCCATGGAGGCTCTCTCCAAAGGTAGGCAGGAGTACGTAGACAAACTCTTCACGAAGGCAAAAGAGGCGCACTTACAGGCTATGACTTCAACATCAAGCGTTACAAAACATAACTCTATGCTTCTGAGAGAGCTCGAGAAGGCGTTCGCCGCAGACTCGGAGCTCGATCTTGCAGCCAAGCTCACCAAGGAACCATACGCGGATACCATCAAAGGCCTGAGGAAGTCAGACTTAGAAGAAGGTAAAGTTTCCCGGGTCATTCCTTTACTGGTTCGAGTTCGAGCTGACAATACCATAGAACGAAGAAGGCGAGAGTCATCACCTACTAAACGTCTCAAAGCGTCGCATGGCAGCGACGATGAAGTCGACCCAAACTCGATAGCTGGACGACTGAACTACTTGCGCAGCGCCGAGGAAGTGATCGTGAAACAGCCTCTCGCACATGAGGTCACGCAGATCCTCTGTACCGGCTCAAGCTCTGAACTCTCTGCCAGCAACATTGTCTCCGCTTTGAGCAACGCAGATGTGGTTTTCCAGTGTCAAGGTGATCAGAGACGCATGGTCCTTCGTGTGAGTAAGACTATCGTCGCGAAGATCGGTTCAGCGAAGGAGAATGATGGCAGGGAGTACTCCGCCCTCCAACATATCCGCGAGCATCTGCCTGGACTGTCAGTACCGCGGCCACTTGGAGAGATTCAGATCAAAAAGCGAAGCATGATGTTTATGTCCTATCTCGAGGGCCAGGAGCTTGACGGACTATGGCTATCGTTCACCCACGAGCAAAAGCGATCGATTGCCGCAGAATTAGAGACCTTCTTCTCGTCATTACGGTCACTTCGTCCGCCGGAGCAGCAAACGTACGGAGGTGTTGGCGGGCAAGGATGCCTCGACCAGCGGAGACACAATCGCCGTGCAGACCACCAGATATCGAACCCAAAAGAATTCGAGGACTTCTTCTTCTCGAAACCTCACTATGGTAGTAAAGCCTGGGTTGGCTTCTTACGGAAGTTCTACGCGTTGCCGGACAATGATGAATCCTGCGACGAGCTTGTCTTCACCCACGGAGATCTACGGCTTGCCAACATCATGGTCACTTAGAATAACGACGGTGATTACTACTTGAGTGGAATTCTCGACTGGGAGCACAGTGGATGGTACCCAGCCTGGTGGGAGAGCGTGAAAGTGATGAACTGCATCGGACCTTTGCAAAAGAAAGATTGGCTACTACACATTCCCGACCTCATATCGCCGACGAGGTACCCGTTGCGGTATCTTTTGAACGCTGTTTGGGACAAGCATGTGGAATGAGGACGGGCAAACCGAATTCTACCAAGTGAGAGCATGCACACATCAGGAGACGATCTCGAACATTGACTCAAATCTCGTGGCCCACTAGAGCAAGAGCGCAGAGCTTTCGCAAGGGCTGGCTAGGTGAAGTGCCTTGTTGAGCAGTGGGACTAGGGACTGACACCGTGCTCGTGGTTAACAATCGTAGGTAAGACCACCTCTGTGCTTGGTATCTGATGCGGCGTCCTTCTCAAGCTAAGCATGCAAATTTGTGTCCAGAGAGATTACTTGTAACCCGTCTCGGCAATTTACAGGTGCATACTTATGAGTGACCTGAAAAGTATGTGTCAGGAATCTCGCACTGCAGAACGCAAGTGAAGCTATTGTACTCGCCGATCTGCCTCCAGAGCTTCTTGTGGGCCGGACGGAGTGGAAAAGTTATGAGTAAAGCATGTGACCGATGTCATCACTGCCAGGTGAATGGCCATTGAGTGAATGAGTCAGTACTCACGTGAAAGAGTGGTATACTCGTGACTGGCACTTCAGATCTTTGACCTTGCCTGCAACTTGTTCAATTGCCTCGACAACTACATTCGACTAACTTATAACGCAATCATGCCTATACAGCTGGCCGTGGCCACCTACGATCAGGGCCACTGGACCCTCTACGCCGCCAAAAGCGTGAAAGACAAGAAGGAGAGGGGTACCATGTTCGAAGCCAAAGGGTACGACAACAAACTCGCGTTCAACACCTTCTTTTCGAATCCACAAAATAGCAACCGCCTGCAGCAGATCCACCACCTCTGCGAACTCAGACTCCGACTTCAGAGAGATGAAGAACATGATCGAAGAAGTCCCGATGCGAAACAGAGTCAAGTACTGGGACTGTCAGAACTGGATCATCGACGTTCTGGATGCGATGGAGGAGCAGAGTCTCATTGAGGCAGACGACACCTACACGAGAGCCAAGGCAGCTCTCGTCAAGATCATCGATGAGTCTCGACCTGAAGTTATTTCAGACCAAGAGATTAGTAGTGAGGAGGAGGAGGGGGCCGACGAAGAAGACCGAGGACGCGAAGAAGGTGAAGAGGCGAACGGCGTGGACGACGAAGACGACGAAGACGAAGAAGATGAGGAGGAAAAGCCACGCAGTATGAAGTCAGTCGAGCGCATCGATGACAGTGACGAAGAGTGATGTGCACGCACTACGGGGACGGTAGTGACAGAGTCTATCATACGTCGGGCACATTTGCTGCACAGTTGACGGACCACATTTGGGAGACTGCATTGTGAAAGGCCTGCATTATGAGTTGCTCCCGAAGTCAAGCTTCGAAGTCGAACGAGTGTCGAAAGAGTTGCAGAAATGCTGCGTAAGCTCGATCGCGATAATGATATCTCTTAGACGAGCCCCAATATTTGAATAGCGACTGTCTACTCCCATTTCCTGAAGACCAGCCATTGAAGAAGTTAGCTGAGTGTTCATTCGCGACGCTGCAACCTCAGCAAAACATGACGTCCATTTAGACCTCACCTCCAGCTTCGCACCTTGCCTCCTCCTTCAACATCACACTTCTTGTCCAAATCCACGTTGGCCAGTTCGTATCATATTCTATACCATTCTTAGCCACGCTTGCGCAGCATACCATCATATATCGTTCAGTAATCTCAATCGAGAATGATCTTCACGCCATGCGCCTCGCTCGAAAGCCCAGCACAGCCTCCTCCTCCATGACTACGACACACTTCAGCCGCGACAAGCTCCAGGTCGCTAAACTAAAGCACAGTAAGGCGACGATCACACGACCTATTTCTACTAAGTAGGGAAGTATATATGTGCTGGTAAACAGTACTTCATTTTCATTCCACCATCGCTTCCGTCAACCACTTCCTCTCCAACGAGCAACTCCAAACCACCATCTCGCAATTTTTCCTGCAGCGCAAGAAGTCAACCCATCTCATCATCTCATCTCGTAACCACCCACATCATCTCATATCAGTTTCCTACTCTCTACGATCATGGGCTGCGGCTCCTCAAAACCAGCATACGACCACCAAAACTATCGCAAGCACCGCGGACGACACAACGGCGCCATAGCGGCTGGTGGGGCGTACTACGATAGCGGCAACGGCGGGCACGGACATCACGCAGGACACCATGGTGGAGGGCATCACGGAGGTCACTTTGGCGTAAGTACTTCCACCCTACCTGCTTTATGCTTATGCAAGAAGACTGACTGATTGGACACAGGGCGGACATCACGGCGGCGGAGGAGACGGAGGAGGACACGGGGGAGGAGGCGGCGATGGTGGTGGTGGAGGAGGGGGATGATGTGCATGATATGATGTGATGCCTTGCGTATGAGTTACGATGGGTGGGATAGATGTACGGACTAGAGATGGGACGGTATTTATCTTCGGCAGCTGTGGGTGAAAATGTCGATCAAACCTGCAGTGACATCTCTTCCTCCGCAATCAATACAATCTACCACCCCATCTTGTCCACCCAATATAAATCTCCAATCCATGCGCCTCGCTCCGAAGCCCACCCCGTAGCACAGCCTCCGCCCCGAACCATCGCACTTCGGCCGCGCAAACCTACTCGTCGAAAACAAGGCAACAAAAGCTTAAAAGATCAAGTACGTAAGGGTGCCGTATATGTAGCTACTCCAACTCTGAGCCTTGTTAACGATTTCATCATCCACTTGCATCTTCCAAAAGCTTCATTCTCGCCACGATTGAAAGTTCCCAACTACACAAGGATCTATATCGGAGTGAGGCATCAGCCTATCTCGTCTCGCATCTCGTTTCATCGCATTTCGTTCCATTTATTCTCACTCTCATCTCCCGTCCTCGAAACAACGATGGGCTGCGGCTCCTCCAAACCCGCCCACGGCTACCAGAACTCCCGCCATCATCGCGGAGGACACGCTGCCCCCGTAGCAGGGCGCGGAGCCCATCACCACGGTGGCGATAATCGTGGACATCATCGCGGCGGAGCACATCATCGCGGTGACGGTCACCACACAGGGCACAAGGCAGGACACCACGCAGGACACGGCGGAGGGCATCACGGCGGTCACCATGGCGTGAGTACTCGCAAGACTTGTAGAGTTCTTACTGTGCGACTTGACTGACCGTATGCAGGGTGGACATCATTAAGTGTTAACGAAGGCGGTGGCGGTGGCCGCGGATGAGGAGTACGATATGATATGATGTGATGTGTATGAGATATGATGGATGGGAGACTTGTAACCATACCTACGCTGTTTGGATTCTTGGGAGGTCCGCGCTGTACGATATTGCAGCTTTCGAGATGAAAGCAATATCAGCTAGCCTCACGGCAAACGAGTATTCAATCGCGATGTCGCTAAATGGTAGAGACCTGTACAATGGCTCATCAGCCAGTTGTGAAGAGGCCCAAGAACGCCAGACACCTCGCTCATAAACCCAATCCACCCATATAAACTCGTGCCTCACGTTTCTCCACGATTACAGCCCGCAGATCCTACACCGCAGGCCCAATCCCACCCCCCTCCTCCGCCTCCCTCTCATCCGCCGCATCATCATCCTTTGCATCAATGCCAGGATCCGGGATCACGAAATCCAGCCCCATCCCTCCTGTCCCTCTCCCAAAAACAACACTCACCCCTCTCGCCTCCCGCTCCCTAGCCAAATTCCACTTCTCCACCCACCGCTCTACCTCCCTCCAACCCCGCTTCGCTCCCGTCATGCCGATATCTTCCCATATATACCCCGTGACTACGCCCATTACCGCGTCCACGTAAGCTCTTGTACTGAATGGATCGAACGCCTCCTTCAGCCGGGAATTTAGGGTCGTGATCAGGAGTCTGAACTCGGGCTCCGTAACCATGGGGTCTAAAATTTCGGGGTAGAGGTTCGCGTATTGTGGATACAAGTCGCCTGCCGCTAACCAATCCCTCCGCACCCGTATCACACGCGTTGTCTCTGCTTCGTGGGATCCAGGGGCGCAATGTGGGTTGGGATGTGGGAAGCAAGGATGTGAGGGGCCCCAGATGAACTCTTCACTCTCCCCAGCACTCTCTTGTGAAGCTCTTCCGCCTTGCGCGCCGGGGTCCTGAGGGTGAGAAGTTGGGAGCGGAGGTGCGTCTGCGGCGCGGAACCCGTTGGCACTCTTCGCGCTCTTCGTACTCCGTATACTCTTCCGCGAAGCTCGTCTGTTCAAAGGGATGGAGACGCGGGAGCCGTGGGTGGAGTTCGCATAACCCTTGGTCGATCCAGCATATCCGCCTTTCGTGGAGCTGGCGTATTGCGAGGTTGTTTCGGCGTCCGGGGATATAGGCGGTGCTTCGGGGATGGGTTGGGAAGGTTGATCGTGGGCGGAGGGGGAGGTCTCGGTCATGCCGGCGAGGTGGTGGAAGGTCTGCATCTTGTCGATTGAATGGCGTTGTCTCTACAAACAGATATGACTGGCCGACGAAGGTGTTGTATCGATCGTCAAGATGGACAATCACATGCGCGACTGATTCGAAGTAGCGGGAAAGCTAAATTTGATTTAGGCTTTGGCAGCCGAGATCCGAATCATAGCGAGGAAAGGTTCTCTATGGAGCCGATGGTTCGACATGGCTACTACGCGAACACATAACATCACGGAGGCGAGAAGCCAAGTCATCGTCCCTGGCACTGTCAAGACATGAGGTAACGTTCTCCATCCAACCAATAATCTCCGTGCTGGCGCACTGCTTAATCTGCACACTGAACATTGCTTTCGTAATGATATTGATATCGCTACCCCAAACTCCCCTCAGACCGGCCCCGGAGACCCACCCTTCCTCTTCCGTTGATACCATCTGCCCTGGTAATCCCGATGATTCCACGACCGACTTTCACAGTCATGCTTCGCGAACTTCGCCGCCATGTCCTCCTCCACCGTCCGCCCGACCACTCTACCCTCACCGCCGCGCGCTCGCATATACTTAGGTACCTTGCCCCGTGGTACGAGATCCCCGGGCAATAGGGCGGAGACACTGTCCACCTGTCTGCCGACGCCAATCGCTGTGCCCACCTAAGGCCCTGCGCGATATTCCGTGTACCTCCATATCCGCGCCTTGAGATCGCCGGAGCCGGTGGCGAAGAGCCCGCCGTTGCCGTCCTTGATTGGTGAAGGGGCGACGGAGATCACTAGAGCACCCGTTAGTATGTCATCTTTTTCACAAGTGCAGGAGAACGTACCAGAATTCTTATGCCCCTGCAACATCAACTGCGCATGCCCCGTCTCCGGGTCCCAGAACTGCACCCCCCTATCCTTGGACCCGCTCATAACCCAATTCCCATCTGGCGTCAGCGCCACCGACAGCACGAAATCCTTATGCCCCTCGAAGATCCGAATGCACTCCCCACTCCTCGCTCTCCCATCAGAATACCCGTTCAACTTCCACATCCTAATCGTCTTATCCAACGACCCAGAAACCAAGTGCGTGCCACGAGGCGAGAACGCGACACTGTAGACACTATCCTTGTGCCCCTGCTCGCCCTCGGTACGCTCCACGGGCGCGCCGGTGGCGACGTCCCAGATGCGAACGTTCTTGTCAAGCGAGCCGGCAGCGACGAAGCGGTTGTCGGGACTCATGGCAACCGTGGTAACTCCGTCTTCTATCTGGAGGTTCAGGATGCACTGGTTCTCCTGGATGTCCCAGATGCGGATGGTTCTATCACCGGACCCGGAAGCGATGTGGCGGCCGTCGGCGGCGAAGTCGAGGGAGTAGATGTCCTGCTCGTGGCCGGTGAATTGGTGGCGGATGATGCGTTGTTGGATGTCCCAAACCTGGAATCACATCACATGGTAAGCAAGCTGATTCAAGGTTAAGATGGAAGGGCAGACTCACTCGGATGATCTTGTCCTCCGCACCAGTCGCCAGGTACTTGCCATCAGGACTGAAGCACACGCTGCGGATGTATAAGTCTCCCTCCTGATTCGTGTTGGTGTCCTGCAGATGGCAGATCTGGGCACCAGTCACGACATCGAAGATCTGCGCGCTGCGATTGCAACCAGTCGCGACATGCCGTCCGTCATGGCTGAAGCGGACACAGCACACTACACTCTGATGCGCGAGATTATGGACTAACTCAACATCCAAACGGCGCGGCACGCGTGGATTCGGGTTGAAAATCGCATGCCAATCCTCACCCTGACGCTTGAGGTGCGGCGGCAGTCTATCGAGCTCGTAGTCGGAGAGAGTATTGCCAATGCGCTCTATTTCGGCGGGAGTGTACTGGAAGTCGGGTGCTTGGTAGCGCGGGGCACCGTTCGGGGGTGGTGTTGGGCGACCCCCCATCGCGGGCGACCCTGCATAAGGGTTGGCTTGGATTTGTTGGGGAGTGGTAGCTGCTGGTCCACCAATGCGACCGGCGCTGATGAGAGAGTTACCTGGGCCGGGTGAGGCCGTGGATTGAGGTACTTGCGGCCCGAAGCCTGTAGACACACATCGGGTCAGCGGCGCTTCCCATGGATGCGGCAGACCGGCCTACATTCATTCGAAGATTGTCAAGACGACCTACCATTGAGTGCTGGTCCTTGCGGCTGGTTGTAACCGAATGGGTTGTGGGGTGGGCCCGGTGGTACGTTGAGGCCGGGTGGTGCTCCGCCTTGCATATGTCCAGGCATACCGGGCGCTCCCTGCTGTTCTTGCGGTGGTGGAGCAAGGCCAGGACCGCCTTGACCCGCGCCAGTCATGATGCCTTGAAAGAGGTTCGCTGGGCCGTGGCCGATTGCTGGTGGGGGTGGTTGCGAAGGTCCGGCGTGTGGGCCGGGTGGTGCGCCTCCGCGTTGTTCGAGCTCGTGACGAAGGCGTGCTATTTCCTGTTCGTATCTAAACTATCTCAGCTTGTGGTGTAAACGAGTATAGTGTGCGAAGTCTTACTGCTTTTTCATCTCAACGTGTGTCTGCTGCAGCTGATATATCTTGCCATTAATAAGCTCGACCTCTCTAAACTGCTCGTTCACTAAGTCCACGTCCATGGTCAGCAGACGAACAGCAAACAAAGGACAGCATCGAGGCAGGATGGAGAAGTGGTGGCAAGTGCGACCGTCGACCAAGGAAGGCAAGCGCATGTCGCACGACTGACTGCAGGCTGAGCTGTCACAGGTCGCACCGCCGTCGACGCTGTGCTGGGAAGGTGTAGCCCTTGGAGCATGACGTACTGTGGTGGTCCGTCTCGCTCTTCATCGCCGCCTGTTGCTCAAACTCTCGTCGGACTTCGTCCAACAGCTCGGCCAGCCTGTTTGCCGGCGCCGGCTGCGGCCCTCCTGGCGGTATGCCCCGATACATCTTGGAGTCGTCCTGGTCGATGTGAAGCTACCTTGTTCGTAATCACGTGCAGTTCGTTTTCTTCGTCGTCGCGCGCGCTTGCGACAGCTTCGTAGGAGTTGTAAGGCTGGTCGATGTTTCCGTTCTCCTAAACACGGCCTGCACAACTGCAACGGTAGGGGTCGTTGTTGTCGTGGGCAACGGTTGATGAATCTGGCAAGGCTGTGATCGGGTAAAGTTGAGTCGGAGAGGATGAAGGAGCTGACCGCACGAAACCCAAGGTCTGGGTTCAAGAGAACAAGCGAGCCCGTCTTGAGCCCGTGTGACAGGGTGTTTAACATGTGGGACCGCTAAAGCATGCACAGAAGCTTAATCGATAGAGTTCCGGATCTGACTCGCCATAACTTCAGTGGTTGTTTCGACAAATTCATTCCCACACCCTACATATACTCCCAACTGTGCTGCCGTAGGAGAAGTACACGCCTGCTCCGCCATACCCATATCGATACCGTTAGTATAGCCTCGTGTTCAAGTCAAGACCGCCGAAATGCTAGAAACTCAATCTTCCCACACATTGATCTCCGCAACCCCCACCATGTTTCGATTTAGCCGCCGGTTCACAGACTCCACTTCAGCCATGTCAACCATTGAAAAGACGAGACAGATTAGACAGACCACTCACTGCGTGTCTATTTCACTTACAGCATCCACGGTTGTGGATCATCACGTAGCACGAGCCTCCGTCCGCGGATACGACATGTCGCCTGTCCTCTGTTCCACCACTCGATGCATGTACCGCAGTACCGGCACGGTGCAGCTGAAGCACGCGGCTCGGTGGTGGTGGTGGGTGATACGGTGGTTGGGGAGGTTCTGTCCAACGTAACACAAGGGTCGCATAGGAGGGCGTCCGGGAATAGCTAATAGCAGGGTTATGCTGGCTGGAAGGAACGCCACAGCTTCAGGTCTTGCGAAGTTGTGCGATGTATATGTCGCAGCGTGAAAGTGCTGTTCTCGGCCATGAGATGTAGGCATGAGGTCGACTTAAGTAGTTCTTGGCACACTCGTCGACGCTCGATGAACTCGAGAACACGCCCGAATAGGCGGGTACATTCGATGTGCAGGTCAGGTACAATCAATACCTCTCGACCGCCTCATACCGCCACCTCTCCCCTTCCAACTGCTGCATCACCTGCTCCCGTAATCTCATCATCATGGGCATCCTCCACTGCTCAAGCTCTAACCATCATCAGCAAGACCCCATCCATAGCTCCACACTCTCAAACTCACCCTCCTCATGCCTCTTCCCGCCCTTCCCACCCAACGCCGCGCCCGAACTAAAGTACTGCCGCGCGATGGAAACATAATGCGCATCAGCCTCCGCTTGATCCCTCTCCTCCTCCCCCTCCACCTCCCCAAAATCCGGCACCGCCGTCTCCTGCCCAAACCCACTCACCCCGAGCAGGAAACTGCCATCCGCTCGTCTATTGACAAACTCTACCTCATCTTCCTGCTTCACCTTCTGCGGCCTCTGCTTCCCGGCGCCAGAGATACTAGGCGACCCATTCCTCAGCCTCCGTAACGGTCGCTGCCGAGATGACGCGGCGGGATGTTGTTCTGTCTCTGACTCGGAATCCGCCAGCACTTCGTCGTCCACGCGTGGGGTTGCGCGGCTAGTCGGTCGACGAGAGAGGGCGGGCGCGAAGAGGTTGTTTTGTGGTCGGGGTCGGGTGGAGGCGGTGCTGGCGTTGCTGCGTAGGGAGTGTTGGGACGATTGGGTGCGGAGGGAGGTGGAGTTGGAGGTTGTTGGCTGGAGAGGGGCGGTGGTGAAGGGGTCAGTTGGGTGGTGAGGTCGAGGCATCGTGGGTGTTGTTTATAGCTATGGTGGTTGGGTCTACGTTGTGTTAGTGATCTCGAGATCCACCAGTGTGCATATCATGTAGGTGTGATGAATTGAGGTGATGTCAGAGGAATACCTAGGTAAGTTGACGGGTTATTGACACAGACGTTTCTTCGGCGATCCGGCGCGTACTAATGGACCTACGTGTTGGATTTGGGCTCAACATACACAGGCTGTAATGGTATATCAATCAACCAATATCGCGTTGTTGTATACCCTATAGTGTGTATTGCAATCGAAGACATTGGCTTTTGCAAGCATTCACTTCCTACATGCCGGCAAGTGCCACGTGCCCGGCTACTTCAATTCCTCCCCTTTATACTCCACTTCACCTCACTTCCCGTCAGCCACCAAAATGTGCGCGGAGCTGCCTCCGCTGGTATTGACGGGACAACAGCCTCCTACGACGGACAGCGTCACTCGATGATAGGCGCCTCCTCCAATCGTCCGTTGATACGAGCTTCAACGAGCCCCCCTCTCAACATTTCGGCGGCAGTTTGCCTTCAAACCCTGCTGCGAGCCCCGCAGACAAGCGAGAGCCACCTCGTGGGATGTTGCAAATCTAGCCGAAGCGATGATGTTACGCCTTGGCTCACACGTCTCCCGGCGGGATGGCACAGCTGATGATATAGCGTTTCTTTGGACTACCGATGGTTCGCCGCGTCTCCGGCAACTGGGCTAACAACGACCGAGGGTGGCCGATATCTGGCGATCTTATTACCATATCTCAGATATCCTCGATCTGGAACATCCTCGGTATTCTTCACATCTCTGTGTATCGCGCGTTTATGCCATCGGCAGCTTTATCTGTGGCGAGAGCACTGTGGGACTCGGGTTCCACATCCCACTCATCTATGCGAAGCCTTGCAAGAACGGCCCTTTCTACGCATCCGCTTTCATCCACCCTTCATGCAGCCCCATCTTTAAACCTTGTCCGCGACAGCCCCGCACCCCACTTGGACCTATCACGGAAACCTTCTGCACGGCACCTTAGCCACGGTCTCCTCCTCCAGGACCTGACGATGTGGCTCCATCCCGCACAAGTCTGACCTGTGAACCGAGGAGATCATGCACGGTTTTTCGCGAAGCCTTGCAGTAGATCCTACCCACCAGCTCGGATAGGTCAAGCGCATTCGGTGCCGCTCGACAGCCGCTGCACGCTCACTTCGCATCTCGCCGCCCGATTCTGCTCTTCGCCCGCAACCGTCGTGGTGATCCCGCGTCCCATCTCGATCTGTTGACCACGTTTAAAGACAATCTCGCCTGCCGCTGCTGGGGTCGCGCCACACCATCTTAGCCTTATTCGATGGCCGTCGCCCCAAATCCCCTGCAACTCTACCGAGTGGTGGGATGATCGTCTTCCGTCATCTGCAAGGTGGAGCTAGATAGCGGCATGGGATTTTTTGGTGATGTTGTATGTCAATGCAAGCAGAGGTAGGGTCTTCCGGCTACTTGATCTTTTATCCTTTCAACGTTGTCTACTCCTGCGTTCCGTTATACTGTCTAGCTCTCTTCTCCGTTCCTTCAAGTCATTGCTGTCAACAACAAATCAACGAATTACACCAGCCACACCAGAGCGCCTTGCCTACGACGACCACGACTAGGAGCGACGTATGTTCTATAGCTAAACCGCAAGCACAGTCACTACAACTTCGCCATCATGACTGCAGTACTGCCCGCCAACCACCCGAGCAGCTTGCTACAGCGGAGGCTCAGTCTCAGTCAAGCACAATACAACACTGCCGACATGGCGGGCATGTTCACCCTGAACTTTCGACCGGATACAATGCCAGTGCAGGGATCGGCGCAACAGTATCAGCAACAGCAACAATTAAATCAACAATTCCAACAACGCCAAACGCAATTCCAGCAGCAACTTGTACCGCAGTCGATGGCACCGAGTGGCCATATAAATCCGGCGACGGTCAATGGATCAGTTCTTGGCTTGGACAACGCCTTCGCAAACTCATACGATCCGACGAATGCGTTCAATGGAGCTAGCTTCGGCTCATTGTCCTGGGGTGCAGCCGTACAACCATTCGCAGCGCAGCCGATCGATCTTCTAAGTAATGGCAGCATCTCAAGTTCAGACAGCGACACCTACATCAAGCTCGAGGACCCAACACAGATCCAACCTTCTCAACTTCTCTACGATGTCGGCAATTGCTCATCACCATCCGACTCCGCCGACGACTCGGACGAAAGCAAGCCAGCGATCTTCGCCACTGAGATTGACACTCTGATGAAAGCAATACAATCCAAGTCGGATGCTGGAGAACAAAAACCCACGGTCAAGGGCAGGACAACACATGCGGGATCGAACAAGAAGCGGTATTTGTGCGAGATATCTGAATGTGGGAAGGCATTCTACCAGAAGACACACCTAGAGATCCATACAAGAGCTCACACCGGCATTAAGGTAAGCACCGACGACAACAAGTCCAAGACACCACTAATTGTTGGCATCGCAGCCCTTCGTATGCAAACACCCATCCTGTAACCAACGCTTCTCCCAGCTCGGAAACCTCAAAACGCACGAACGACGACACACAGGCGAACGACCTTACCACTGCGACATCTGCGGCAAGACCTTCGCGCAACATGGCAACGTCCGAGCACACAAAGTCATCCACGGCGGGCAAAAACCGTACCTCTGTAAGCTGGACGAGTGCGGCAAGCAGTTCACGCAGCTTGGCAACCTCAAGTCGCACCAGAACAAATTCCACGTCGAGACAATTCGGCGATTGAAGGAGCGATTCGAGGGGCTAAGGGAGGGCGATGTCGTGGAAGTGTGGGAGAAAGAGTTGTGGGAGTATTTCGGGGGTTTGTATAAGAATTGCAATAAAGGAATCAAAGGACGTGGGAAGGACAGGCGGATCAGTAGTACGGTGGGTGGAGGATTGAGACGGGATAGCATTGGGAGTGCGAGTAGTTCTGGGAGCAGTGGCATGGTTGCGCAGCGGCGGCTGTATTGATTGAACAGGTTTGACGACGTTTTGATGACTGATGGTTGGATGGCTGGAGGGAGTATATGATGATTTTCGAAGGGTTAGGGTTGGGATAGTGGCGAGGCGTTGGCGATACCCGTCGGATGGTATGTGGCGAAGAACGGAGAGAGTACTCACGCAATGCAATCCCAATCGTCCATTCATCCTTACGCTCTCAGAGCTCGGAAGTCAGTGTTGAAGTCATGATCTTCCAAATTTCAGTTACGCGTCGATACGAAGTCACCACAGGTCGATGACCTGGCGGAAAGCTAATGGTCGACCATTGTAGTCAACCCCCAGTGCTCGATTTGTTCTCACACCTTAATGACGCCGCCTTGAATCCGGGCCGTAGACATTCTGCTCTCGCCGATAAGATGAGGTGGCCTTCGGCGGCCTCCGGGACACATGCATATGTGATGGCGGCTTTGAGGCCTGACCCCTTCCACTTGGTGGTTGGCCTACGTCCTCGACCACTGGAGGAGACCAGATGTTAAGTGAGTCAAAATGCGCATAAGAAGGTCATGTTCCGCTAAACGATTTCGACAACGATTGCCGCCTCGAATTCGCTATGCCTTGAATTTCTCATGGCTCGAATGGAACAAAGCACTCACCGCGGCTGCAGGCCACCATGTCTTTGTGATGACTCCAGACTACAGCCGCATTTGAATCACCGATTTGGTTTTGTTGAGCGTCTCAGATGATCAGCAACATCATTTGATAGCTTGTGCTCTCGAAAGCTGGCGTGCGTATTCTGCAGTTCGCATTCACCAGCTCCTGTCCTTCCTCACTTTCGGTGTGCTTCGCTCAAAAGGAAATGCTAGAGCTTGCTCCTCGCCATCCTCCAGAGCTGAGTAGTATGATGGCCCCAGAAAATATCGCACGCATCGTGACGTCGTCCGCGCCTGGAAATCACCAAGCCTGATTTGATACGCGGTTGATAGCAATATTGCTGCTTCATGACCTACCTCCTAGCACTCATGTCTTCTCGGTGTGGGTGGCAGCAACTGCGTCTGTCTTCGAAAACTTGTTGGCCGACACTGCATGCTGCGAGTGCGCTCGCCGATGGCACAACGCAGCTGCAGGCCATATGGTGTGGATCTACGCCGCGCCATGCTTGACACCTGGGACTGATAATGTCGTCAAAACCGGCTCTGCTCTCCGCGGTCCGGCTGGCTCGTTGTTGCCTGACGCGGAGGATATGAGAGTATAGGTATCGTAACCGCAGCTCCGAGGACTTGGAGAAGCACAAAGCCGTGTGATTTTAACGTTCCTTGGTAGCTTTGAAGTCTACCGGCTGCCCGGAATTCCAGTTCTGTCTCTCAATCTCAGAGAGTTCTGATCAAGACGAATTTGCTAACCGATTTACCACAAGTCGCACGTTGGTGACAGCAGCGGATCGTGACCTCCCGATGACGGATGTCGTCCGCGGAAGATCGAGCTTTGGATCGCTGTCTGTGCGATCGCGAACAGACTGCAACGACATCCTAGCGGAAACAACAAGCCTTCCGCAAGATAAGACTAGCTGTAGTTGTCCTTGAGAGATCCACAATCATTCGGAAGTCTGTTGACCGACGGTTCGGATATGTTGCTGCTCGCTTGTTGGTGCTAGAAAAATGCACACGAAGAAACCTCAAGATTCCAGATTTTTAGAATGCGGCCGCTGTTGTACGGCGGTTCGAAGAGAAAGGTGGAGCATGCGGCTCAAGCGGGCAGGAACGGCGGGAGCGAACTCTCCTTTGCCAACTGTTTCTCTTCAATTGGTCGTGACATGAGCCGAACAACGGCATTCGTGCGGGCCCCCGGCCGGATGAAAGGGACGTTCTCGACTGCGCTGCCATCACATCAACTGCGCGCGCCCTTCTGAAGCAGGAGAAACCGGACGATAGGTCGAAGTCGTCGTCGACTTCACACGGGTACCTTGCCTTGCCGGAGACCCGCACGTGCAAGAGACGACGCATGACCCGCTTCCGTGCACGTAAGGCTCTTGAACCGGGTTGTTTCGATCAATCAGCGTTCGAAGGGCCAAACTTTCCCCTGTTCAGCTCGTACCGATCACACACACTTTGGCCCTCCAAATTCTACCACACCTCTTCTTTTGGACTTCCTGAAGCGAGAATACGGAGGCTATCTGGCAACGAGCTGACACCGGGGATCCCCGACCAGGTCTCTCTTCTCTGGGTGCCTAAACGTTGGCTGTGGTGCTCGGCGACTCAAACTCGCGAATTTGATATGGCAATATCGAAGTGCAGATCATCTCGCCTAGCAGTCGGGGTGAAGCTTTTGCCATCGGTCCTTGCTGTCTCAAAACGGCCGACCGGGGCTTAGGTCAACGCCTAAAACGCCACTTTCCTTGCCCAAAAAGTAAATATGTGGTCCGGAGTACACCTTCTCCGGTCAATTCTCGAAGGGTGACACAACTCTTTGCGAGGCTTCCTGGGATTACCATGCCACGATCTCGGAAAACAGCATTTGTAGACGGTAGCACAGACTCGACGGAGTTAGCGAAGTTGCAAAGGATGGTGTCTGGTGGTATTTTTGCCGATCTCACGAGTCCAAAGGACCATCATCGCGAATCTCGATGAAGTTGACCAGCAGGGCAGAACGTGGTCCTTGTTACGCCTTATACCCGCTGGATCCACATGCGGCTCACTCAAACTTCAATATACTATCAGCCTCGCCGCTGCGTAATAATGTGTACTTCCGCTGATTGTTCTTTATCTTACTTCTCCCTCCCTTCTACAGACCAACACACTCGCCTACCGGGGTCTTTCTGTTCGGTGGTTGTTTCATTATTTCGTTGTTGAACACAATGGCAGGCCGATTATTGCTCGGACTTTCTTTCTTAGCTTCTTCCGTCTTTGCTATTCCTGCTCTCGAACCCAAAAGACCGAGTACCGCTACGGTGATTGGGAAGGGCGAACACCTAGCAAACACCGTGGTACAGGAATTTGAGACGGCACCGTCGTCAACCCCTCGAACCCGCAACGACGAGACGTGCAGATCTTGCCCGTCGCCGTCAGTGACACCGAACCCGGCCACATCGTCGTCCATATCGACGCGGACAACCCCGGTGTCTGGCCATTCCACTGCCATATCGCTTGGCATGTGTCGGCTGGTTTGTACATCAACCTGCTCGAAAGGCCGGATGAGATTGTCAAGGATATGCCAATCCCAGCGATCATGGCGCAGACCTGTCGCGACTGGAGCGCGTGGACTGGGAACAATATTCCTAATGAGATTGACAGTGGGTTGTGAGGAAGCAGTGGGAGGGATTGACGACTTGACGAACACTACTACTACTACTACCTTCGATGTACATTATTGTAAACTCGTAATACGGAGGGGATTTGGATTTCCTGGTTGTGCAGACCAGAGGACAGTCTATAATTAGTGCGATTGGTCTAGACGATATAGACATATCACCGTTATTGAAGTGTCATCAATTTGTCGCGTCTGTCGAATATCAGACCGCGTAGCAGATCGAATGGCAGTACAGTACCACGAGTATCGTAGCTCTTGACGAGAGAAACATGTCCCACGTAAGCTACAAGCCGGTAGCAAATACAGTATTCTCCTGCGTAGTAACAGAGCGGCAATGGGGATATCGACTGTACGTTAGCCTCCAGACAACACATTATGTCGAGAACCTCGCTGCCTTTGTCTCCGTATTCACATGCTGAGCACTGACCACCACTTAACGCGCCTGCCGCCTGCCGACGCGTTCTCGGCAATCTCGTGTCAACCGCACCCCTGCATGGTGGCGAATCATCAGATCTTCACCTCCCGAAAACACCTCCATACATCTTCTTCCGGGTGAGATCTGGTATCACGACGCCTCTCAAGCCATTGGTGTCGCCTTCCACGAGTGCGAGATAGAACACCACCGACCATATCCGGAAGAAACATGGCGAAACCAGGGCGCACAAGCTGTAATTCACCCTTGCGCCTCGAAACATCCTTTGTGTCGTGAGATCATTCACTAACCTCTCCTGATTCAGCTAGTGCGCAAGGCAGAAGCGCGAACTTCAAGGGACCTGGTCGTCGACTCACAACTTCGAGCACGGTGCCAAACTCAGATCCGTACGCATCTTCTGGAGACGAAATCGTCGTGATGGACACGAAAGCCAAGCTGGGTGCGAGGAGCCTTAAGGAGGTTGCGATTCCGGTCATGATTTCGAAGAATGGCGGAAAGGCAAAGGCCGCGGGATCTCCGACTGACAGCGCGATCTCATCACTAGCCAACAGCCTGCGTGACACCTCAGTCGAATACGATACTCCGGGGACTACTCCAGCGACATCCACGAAGGGTACCGGCGTCTCCAGCAAAAAGAGGAAGGTTAGCACCCTCAGCAGGCCTATCAAGATGGAGGATAGCGATGACGAGGTGGAGAACGATGCTGCTCTGGCGATGAGGCTTCAGGAAGAGGAGTACGCTCAAGCGAATGGCGGTACTAACAAGCGCATGAAGTGGTCCATCGACGATTCCGACGACGAAGGGCTTAGTGAGCCTGAATCTCTGGAGTCTATGGATCTTAAGCCGATCCGCAAAGCGGGTACGACCGGCAAGGGGAAGGCGCCAGCGCGCAACAGCACGAAGCCTTCATTCTCCAAGACGACGATCAAGATTATTGATGACAGCGGGTCGGATTTGGAGGAGCTTAGCGAGCTTGACAGCGAAGCAGAGTCTGTATTTAGTCTATCGGAAGCAGTATCCACTGGCGTTAGTGACGCTGAATCGGAACTCACCGCGACATCGACTACGGCTTTGACTACGATGCCTTCAGCGTCCCGCGCCGGCCCCTCCGGTAGAGTCGGACGGGGTCGCGGTCGTCAACACGGTCGTATGAGTCAGGCTGCTGTGCGGCGGCAAGGCCGACAAATTGAGGAAATGATCGAACAAGCTGGAATGAGCCGCAAGGGCAAGGAGCGGAAGAAGCTGGAGAAGGCCCATCCTGGCATCAAGACGATGTGGATACAGCTCGAATCCGAGCCGGTCATCACGCCAGTAGCCGCAGAGCAGCCACAGGCGATCAATCGCAAGCTCAAGCCATTCCAACTGGAAGGTCTGGACTGGTTGGTACGTCAGGAGAAGACGAAGTACAAAGGAGGCCTGCTTGGCGATGAGATGGGCATGGGCAAGACCATCCAGGCCGTCTCTTTGATCATGTCGGACTACCCGCAGAAAGAGCCGACTTTGGTGGTGGTGCCACCAGTTGCCCTTATGCAATGGTCATCGGAGATATCTGAGTACACGGACGGCAAGCTGAAGGTCTTGATCTACCATGGGCAGAACACCAAGGTCAAGGCCATGAAAGTTAAGGAGCTGAAATCATTCGACGTCATCATGATCTCCTACAACAGCCTGGAGTCACTCCACCGCAAGGAGACGAAGGGGTGGAGCCGCGGCGAGGACCTTGTGAAGGAAGACTCACCCATCCACGCCATCCACTTCCACCGCCTGATCCTGGACGAAGCTCACAGCATCAAGTCGCGCCAGACTGGTGTTGCCAAGGCATGTTTCGCACTTAGCGGAACGTACAAGTGGTGTCTATCCGGCACGCCTGTGCAAAACCGCATCGGAGAGTTCTTCTCGCTACTTCGCTTCCTCGAAGTTCGTCCGTTCGCCGACTATTTCTGCAAGAAGTGCCCCTGCGCCATCCTTCACTGGAAGCTCAACGACGACCACATGTGCGACACTTGCAAGCACTCCGGTATGGAGCACGTCTCGGTGTTCAACCAGGAGCTGCTCAATCCTCTTACCCAGTCCGAGGACCCTGCGGATCGCTCGAAGGCCATGGATAAGCTGCACCTCATCACTGCTCGCATTATGCTCCGCCGTATGAAGCGCGACTACGTCAGCTCGATGGAACTGCCGCCGAAGGAGGTGATAGTGCACAACGAGTTCTTCGGCGAGATCGAGCGCGACTTCTCTTCCAGCATCATGTCGAACACAGCCCGCCAATTCGATACCTACGTGGCTCGTGGTGTGATGCTCAACAACTATGCCAACATCTTTGGTCTCATCATGCAGATGAGACAGGTCGCCAACCACCCAGATCTGCTGCTGAAGAAGCACGCAGGAGAAGGACAGAACGTGCTCGTTTGCAACATCTGCGACGAGGTGGCTGAGGAGGCCATCCGCTCACAGTGTAAGCACGATTTCTGCCGTTCATGCGTGAAGAGCTACATGCAGTCTGTCGAGGAGGCTGGAGGCGATGCCGAGTGCCCGCGCTGCCACATCCCACTCTCCATCGATCTGGATCAGCCCGAGCATGAGCAGGACGAGGAGAACGTCAAGAAGAGCTCCATCATCAACAGGATCAAGATGCAGGACTGGACGAGCTCGACGAAGATTGAGATGTTGATTTACGACCTGTACAAGCTGAGGAGCAAGAAGCAGACGCTCAAGTCGATCGTGTTCTCGCAGTTCACGAGTATGCTGCAGTTGATCGAGTGGAGACTGCGTCGCGCTGGGTTCAACACGGTTATGCTTGATGGTAAGCCCACTTCACCCTTCCCATTGAGCCTTCACTAACTTCTCTCAGGATCTATGACGCCTATCCAGCGTGCGAAGAGTATCGAGTACTTCATGACGAACCCGGACGTCGAAGTCTTCCTCGTCTCGCTCAAGGCCGGCGGCGTCGCGCTCAACCTCACCGAGGCTTCCCGCGTCTTCATCGTCGACCCATGGTGGAACCCGGCTGCGGAGTGGCAGTCCGCCGACCGCTGCCATCGCATCGGGCAGAAGAGGCCTTGTGTGATCACGCGCTTGTGTATTGAAGATTCGGTGGAGAGCAGGATGGTGATGTTGCAGGAGAAGAAGGCGAATATGATCAACGGGACGATCAACAACGATAAGACGAGCATGGAGAAGCTGACTCCGGAGGATATGCAGTTCCTCTTCCGTGGAACCTGAGGGTGGGTGGCAGTGTTCTCCGAGATGCGATCGAACACCGACCAGCCCTCTGGAACGTTTTGGTGGCTGCGCTGGCCTGTGAGAGTCACTAGAATGGCTTGAATTTGCTATGGGTCGTTTTGAGCATGAAGGTTGATGTACGACATTGTGGGCATGGATATAGTGGAGCGGTTGACTGAAGAGGTTTGCTGGCTCGCGAGAGCCTTTGACCCAGCGAGGATTGCATGTTTGCTAGCATACCTACGAGCGCCTGACATGGCTAGCGAGACTTGTTGTACTTGAGATGTAGCTGATTGTGCATTGCTGCAATTCTTGAGTCAGGCCTCTCCGTCTTCTATTAGGAATTCCACTTCATTATACTGTGAGTGTGGTGATGCCGTTGACACATGAAGTGAAGTCGGATTTAAGCTTTCCTTGGCGCTGCAGCTTCGACGTTCGGAATCCATCTATCAATACCAAAGCCTTGCAACGTACACTCCGCACAACCCGTCGCCCCCCTTTTATCACGCGTGTTCACCGATCATCACACGCTGTCGGCATATCGACCAACCTCACCAGCTTGTTTGACCATCATCAACACGCGACCTTGATGCCGGCCCGGACAGTTTCACAGGTTTGTCGACACCCCTCCCCCTCCCTTCATCACGGCGGCGGCGGCGATGGCGCCCGGCGGCAACAAGCGCAAGCGCTCTGATAAGACTCCTGCGCACGATGATGGGGCCGGGAGACCTTCGCCGCATCGGCCGGAGAACTTGGGGTTGGCGCAGCAAGGAGGGTCACGAGGGGGGAGAGGTGGACGGAGGACGAGTCGGCAGAACACTAGCGCGAACGAGGTACCTGTCACGCCGAGAGACGTAGCTTCGCCAGCGCCCGCGAGAGCTACGCCGGTGGTGGAGAGCTCGAGGCTGGGGACACCAGCGCAGCCTGCGGCCGTGGCTAAGAAGGCGGATGTCGAGGATGCGGAGGTGGTGGCTGCGGCGCCCTACTGGTACGAGCATGTGAGTGATGAGCAGATGGAGAGCTGGCAGAGTGGTGGAAGACAGGCGGTGCAGGATGCCGCGAAAGACGCGGATGAGATCATGGTTACTGTGATCATCCAAGAGCTGGTGCGTTCGGCGCTGGATAAGAGGTTGGATGCTTCGGAAGCTGGAGCTGTGATCAAGCAGATGGCTGTGGATCACGAAGAATCGGAGGCCATTGATGTGCACTCGATCCTGCTCAACACCATTTCCCTCCTGGACGATGCCGACACCAAGAACTCGAATCTTCTCACGCTTCTCGCCGCGACCGAGATCGATCCGGAGATGCTACGGTACGAGCTGGATATTCCGCTACTACAGACTTTGGCCCTGGTACGGAGTACTTTCACACAAATGCGCACGCGAAAGACGACGAACATCCTCTATCGACAAGCCAACTTTAATCTGCTACGAGAAGAGTCGGAAGGCTACGCGAAGCTCATTACCGAGTACTTCAACACAGCAAACGAAGCTGTCGTCAATCACGATGTCAGCGCCGAGGCTGCGTTCCAGAGAATCAAGGCTCTGGTCGGATCATTTGACTTGGATGTTGGTCGTGTTCTCGACATCACCCTGGACATCAGCGCAAATCTGCTCGTTCGCGCCTACGGCTTCTTTGTGAAGTTTTATCGGTGCAGTTCTTGGTGGCCGGAAGTGCCGGTTATGCAAGTCAAATGGGAGGACCAGGGATTTGGCTCGTTCCCAAGATGGGCATTACCAGAATCACAACGGCCTATGCTTGACTCCCAGGATGAGGAGGACCGAAGACGAGCAGAGAAAGAAGAGCTGGCCCAGGTAAGAGAAGCACGGGACATCAAGTTCTGGCAACGAGTGCAGGAGAAGGGCATGGACGCGTTCTTCGACTTGGGATCACGAAGAATCACAAACATCGATGAAGTTCGGCCTTACCTTGAAACGGAGGTTCAGCCTGACTACGACATCAGACAAAAGGAGATCAATGCAGATCGCAGAAAGCGCGTCAACGAGAATCGCAAGTTCATGAGAGAGACTCGTACACTACCACCTTCTGGCAATTCGGACGCCGCACAGCTGCTCGGTTTCAAGCTTCGGTTCTACGCCTCGGATGCTAGAAACCCACAGGACACCTTGCCTGAAAATCTCATTTACCTCGCCGCGCTGCTCATTAAGATTGGCTTCATATCTCTTCGCGACCTATATCCGCACCTTCACCCAGCAGACGAAAACATGGCGGACGAGAGGTCACGGCTGGAGAAGGAGAAGGCCGAGAAGGAGGCCAAGGAAAGGCCAGGTGGTGGTATGAATGCATTGGTCATGGCTGGAGCGCTACCCGATGATACTCTTGCACCTGGCATCCGGAAGCTACAAGGTGACAAGGGCGCGAGCGGTGGAAGCACACCGAGATTCGACAAGAAGGATGATGATGCCAAAGAAGCATTGCCAACACCGTCGAACCAGAAGCTCATGCTTCTCAAGGCTCTCCTGCTCATTGGTGCGCTACCTGAGGCACTTTACATCCTCGGACGATTCCCTTGGCTGCTGGAAGTCGACATAACTCTGGCGCCATACCTGCACCGCATTGTGAGACAAATGCTGAGCAAGGTCGCAGACGCCACAAAGCCGCTGGGCGATCGGCCAGACACACAGCAGGCGAAGCAGGATCTGGAAAGCACGCTGGTTAGACCTGATGGCTCATTGCTCTTCCGACCGAAAGAGTCGAAGAAGGTCACCAGATGGCTTGGGCTTGATGTGGTTGAGAAGGGGGACGGGCAGATGTATAGGCACTACTACCCGGACTGGGAAGAGAACATCCCGATCTGCCAGAACGTCGAAGATGTGGTAGCGCTTTGCAACAGCTTCATCGGCTTGCTGGGAGTGAAGATCGGCCAGGATGCCGCGCTACTCAGCTCTCTGGTTCGCATTGCCAAGCATAGCTTGACTGACGACGCATCTGAATCCAATCGCGCGCGGTGGCTGGAAATAATGAAAAGGCTTCTGGTGCCCGCACTCAGTCTGAGCAAGCACAATGTCGGAATGACGCAGGAAGTCTACGAGCTACTCAAGTTCTTCCCAACGACGACACGGTACAACATCTATGCCGAATGGTATATCGGCAGGACTTCGCGGCAACCCGACATGCGTGTGGCCTTCGACCACAACAAGGCTGAAGTCAAGGACATCCTGCGGCGTATCACCAACGAGACGGGAAAGAAGCAGGCTCGTGCATTGGCGAAGGTGTCATTATCGTCGCCCGGCATCGTCATAATGATGATGATCAGCCAGATCGAGGAGTACAGCAACATGATCGCAAGCTTGGTCGAGTGCACAAGGTACTTCAGCCTCCTAGGCTACGATGTTCTCACCTGGGCTCTCATCAACTCCCTGAGCGGACAAGGCAAGAGCCGCATACAAGCCGACGGCATGCTCACGTCCCGATGGCTGCAATACATCTCCCAGTTCGTGGCCAGCTTGTTCCTCCGCTACACCTTCGTCACCCCAAGCCCAATACTGCAGTACCTCGCCCACCAACTCAGCGAGCGCGATTCCACGGACCTGGAAATGTTCGAGCAAGTGCTTACAGAAATGGCTGGCATTCGCTCCGACATCGAGTTCAATGACGCACAGGTTATCCTCATGGCTGGTGGAGAGCAGATGCAAGCCCGCGTTATGGTGCATCTCGCTGACAAGCGTTACGAGCGGAAGCCATCAGCGCAACGACTCATCAAAGCTCTGACTGGACCAAACCTCATCGGACAGACGCTCGTATCGATCGCGCAGGAGCGGCAGATGTACGCGTACCGGGAGAACACGAAACTAATGCCACTGAAAGTACTGGGCAACAATCTCGATAAGATACAGACTGTTTTCACGCAGTATCTTGAAGTTCTGAAGACGAATCTGAAGCCGGAGGACTTTGAGACGAGTGTGCCGAGTGTTGTGGAGCTAGTCGGCCAGTATGGGCTTGAGCCAGGAACCGCGTTCACCATCTGTCGGACTGCTATTGCTGCGAAGATCGCCACGCACAACGAGGCAGAAGCCGAGGAGTTGAGGGTGAAAATCAAAGCCAACCTTGAGAAGAAGAGGACCAGCTCTGATACCGAGATGCAGGACGGAGCCAAGCCTTTGACGAATGGCAATCATACCGGAAATCCTGCAATCGAAGACGCCAAGCCAGAAATTGATGTCGAGGAGTCGAAGGCCGATGTGACTTCGCAGCCATCTGGGCCATCCAACGGAACTGTGGGCAGTTCATGGCACCCTGTCCTTGAACCAATCATCCAGGGGTTATTAGCGGTCTCTTCTAGGCTTGCTGAGCTTATCAGCATACCGTTCTTCGTGTCGTTCTGGACGTTCGCTTTGCAGGATGTTCTTCTCATTGAAAAGCTCTACGAAGCCGAGATCAACAAGATTGAGGACGAGCTCAAAAAACTCCGAGCTGATCGCTCCAACACCAGCGCGCTTGCGGTCAAAGAACGCCAACTCAAGATCAAAGAGACAGAGCGCGTCCAGAACAAACTTCGTGGTGAGAAACTTCGCCGCATGGTCGCGTGGAAGACTTACGAGGGGCGTAGCGCCATCGATAAGCTACATTGGTTCTCGCACAGCACGAATAAGGCCGACATCGACGCACGTCATATCGGCCTCTTGCAAGTGTGCTTTCTGCCGCGAGCAATGCTTTCTTCGCTCGATGCGCACTACTCTTTCACCATGCTGAAGATGTTGCATGACCTTGGGACGCCCGGCTTCAGCACCATGCATCTTCTCAACCACTTGATGAAGAAGAACGAGCTAGCTGCCATCGTGTACCAATGCACTGCCATGGAAGCGCAGCACTTCGGTCGCTTCCTATGCGAGAGCCTCAAATGGTTGCAGCTTTGGCACGCGAACAAGGATGTGTACGACAGAGATGCGCTCGGACTGAAGCATAAATTGCCAGGCTTCGCCAAGAAATTCGACGCCGACGGCAGGCCTGAGCAATACCTGGATTTCGAGGACTTCCGCCGGTTGCTCTACAACTGGCACTGCCATCTCTCCGGGGCGCTGCAGGCGTGCTTCGAATCCGGCGAGTACATGCATATTCGCAACGGCATTACCGTGCTGAGAGCTGTCGTGCCGGTCTTCCCGGCGCTGAACTTTCACGGCCATAACATGGTCAAGCACGTTACCGCCATCTCGCAGGAGGACACGAGGCAGGATCTGAAGCTGGCAGCAATGTCACTGCTGGGTCCGTTGAAGAACAGGGAGAAGTCGTGGGTTATGCCGCAGGCGTTCAGGCTCAATAACGATGCTGTGAAGGAGGTCGGGAGATCCGGGAGCAGAGCACCGTCTGCACGACCTGGAACGCCTCAGCCGGGTGCCGGGACGCCGAAGCTGAGCGCGACGGCGCCGGAGTTCAAGCCTACTTCTGCTGTTCCTGCTGGGCTTGCGAACGGGGATGTGAGGAAGGAGTCGGTTGCAGAGACTGAGGATGGTGAGATTGAGGATGCAGTGGAGACTTCGAAAGATGTGGCTATGAAAGATGCGCCTGCCGACAAGAAAGAGCAACCCCGCGCGGAGTTAGTGAAAGCACCGGAGCCGCCAAAGAAGGAGCCTGAGAGAGTCGAGTCGAAGTCTGCGACGCCTGCTGCACTGCCTTCGAAGCCGCCGCCGCCGCCTGTTCATGTGTCTCGACCAGGCTCTGCGCAACCCGGTGTGCGGCCTGGGCTCGAACTTCCGGCACGCCTGGATTCTCGCGCTCCGACCAGACCTCTGCCCGCTATTCCTTCTGACAGGCCCAGCTCGCGGTACAGCGAAGATCGCGGCTACGGACGACTTGAGCGGCCGAACGATGTGCGCCCTGGTTCTCGAGGTCACTCGCCCAGTGGACGAAGACGTTCCAGGTCTCCCGTTCGTGACGCTTACTACAACACACCAGGCTCCGGTCGCGGCTCTGCGAGGGACGAACGTCCGGGTTCGCGGTCTACAGCTCGCGATATGAGGCATCCGCGTGAGGAAGCTAGACCCAGCTTATCGCGAGAGCCATTGCCGCGCCCGGCACCTTCCTCACGTCAATCTTATGACAGCCGTGATCGACCAAATGGTGCAATGGGACCTCCGACAAGCCACGCTGCGCACCCTGATCGCGCAAGTCACCTCAGCTCTGCCGCACCTAGTACACCTAGCGCACCTGCACCGCGAGTGGCTTCGACGCAGCCACAGGAGACGCAAGCCCCAAGTCCGTACAACGAGAACCCAGCACGCATGGCTCTGATCAATGATGATCCAGGTCGTGGTCGAGAGCGGCCGAAAGACTCTCGTCCCAATGGCCATGCTCCAGAAGATCGCCCGATATCTGATGCGCGACCGAATGGTGGTAGAACATTACTGCCAGATCCTACGACAGACAGTCAAGCTCGCACAAGCTCTTCTGCCACAGATCTTGCGCCTAATGGGCCTCGGCGTGATAGATCCAGCCGAGATCTAGGCGCTGGAGGTCTTCAGGAATCTTCTTATGGACGACTGAATGGGCCAGAAGCACAAGCACAAGCACCCGCCGGCCCGAGACCGCCTCCAAATGGCCCTAGCGGTAGAGGTGGTCGCAGCTTTGGTGCGCCACAAGGCCAAGCAAGCAGCAGACCACATGAGCAGCCTGTGTCCTCGCCATCGGCAGCTCCACCGACCGAAGCGCCAGCAGCACCTCGGGGGCCAGCTGGTCGGCAACACGATCGACGTGGTTCGCAAAACCAGTTTGAGCAGCACCCGACTTCGCATTCTGTACCCACGACGCCGATTGCCGAGAACGGACCAGCTGTCCATCCAAGCCGTCTTGCGCAACTCGGAGCGCAGCCGCCACCAATTCAGACGAATGTGCCTAGTATTAGTACACGTAGTGCGGCTTCGCCAACGACAGCACCACCGTCTGGCCCTCGTGCTTCGACCCGTGGTCACCCTGTCGCACGTCAAGAGCCATCTCCAACAGTCGTCGGACCACCATCGGGACCTGCTTCAGATGCTGACAGGCAGAGGAGAGGCGATCGGCAGCGTGCCAACATCAACGCTACTTTGCAAGGCGGTACCAACGGCGCCCCGTCTCCGGCTCCGGGACAAAGCGTGAACTTTAGGGGGGCTGCGCAGAACCGTACGCCGAGCATGTCTTCGGCGGTCAATGCACAGCCCATTCAGGCTATTGCTTCGCCGATGGAGCCACCGCAGAGACGTGCTGAACCTGTCCAAGCTCCCAGGACGGATAGACCGCCTGGTCGAACCGATGTAAGGCAGGACAGCTCGCGCCGGGGCTCGGAACGCTACGATGAGAGAGCACCGAGACACGTGGAAGATCCGAACACGGAGAAGCATCGGAGCAGCCGTACGAGTAGCCGCGAGCGGAGGGCGCAGGAGGAGCAGCATCAGCATCCGCGTGCGCCAGCTGCCATGGATAGTAGAGGCACGCGTGGCAACGATCTGCCAGAGCAGCGACCAAGAGACGAGCGAAACCCGCGCGGAGGCTCTTATGGAGAACCGAGAGCGCCGAGGACAGAGGAACCACGCCGTCCTGCTGCGGACATGCCAGGCTCACTCGCTGGTAGTGCGCCACCTCCTGATTGGAACAGAGGCAACGAGCCACGCGAACCGCGCAGAGATGGACGGCCCGAGGATGGCAGAAGGCCAGCCAACGGGGGTGGGAGACTGGAGGACTATAGAGATCCTCGCAGAGAGGAAGACAGGCGACAACAAGCCCCGAGCTACCAGGGCTTGCCGCCTCCAGGTGCCCGGAAGCGTGGGCATGAGGATGGGCCGGGTTATGGTGAGGCGAAGAGGCGACGGAGTGGACGTTAGGAACGTGACGCTTACGGGTTCTGGAAGTGCTTGTATTAGAAGACGTTGAACTTGGGTTCTTGTGCATAGCGATGGCATTGGGAGCACGGCTGTCGAACCGCCGAGGTACTCGAAAGACCGCCGGTGACTAGATCGAAGTAATTAGATCGTATGCATTAATGCACCTCGGAGATGTGCCTGAGATTTGTCAAGGGATCCGAAACCTTTTTCTACACATTCCTGCCCGACCAATCGCATCACCACAAACTTCGCTGACTGCATCACTTCCGTCCAGTGGTCCGGTTATCAATGGATACTTTTTAGTCTCACCTCCTCTTCCCTCTCACTACAACCAAAAACATATCGATACCAGGACGACAGAAACGACACGACGACAACGACAATGGAGTCTCTGCTGATCAGAGGCAAAGCCGTGTGCCCGTTCATGGGACGGACATCAACCGCCACGCTCCGGGCCATGTCAGCGAGTAGCAGCATCATCAATGTGGCCACTAGGTGCCCGGTCATGAAGAAGGCTTTGGCCGTGTCTGCTGCTCGCGGTACTCGTGGTGGTGCGTTTGGAGGGTACAGGGCTTACCATGCTGCCTCCAAACCGCCGAGGGCGAATTTGCATACCACGGCAGCGAAGGAGGCGCAGGCTGTTGACCTTCCGAGCCCACGACACGATTATGTCCCGCCGATGAATAAGTCTGGAGGTGCAGTACCTCAGCATGTCCATTCGAAGCCGCCACCACCACCGCAAGCTGCGAAGTACGATTACGAGGGATTCTACAAAACTGAATTGGACAAGAAACACAAGGACAAAAGCTACCGCTACTTCAACAATATCAATCGTCTGGCGCAGGAGTTTCCGCGCGCGCACATGTCGACTCCGGAAGAACGAGTGACGGTGTGGTGCTCGAATGATTACCTGGGTATGGGACGGAACCCGCGCGTTCTGAAGAAGATGCACGAAACGTTGGACACGTACGGCGCTGGTGCTGGAGGAACTCGAAATATTTCCGGTCACAATCAGCATGCCATTGCTCTCGAGAAGACGCTTGCAGATCTGCATGCAAAGGAGTCAGCGTTGGTGTTCACGAGCTGCTATGTGGCGAACGATGCTACATTGGCGACTCTAGGTAGCAAGATGCCGAATTGTGTGATCTTGAGCGACAACATGAATCACGCCTCCATGATCCAGGGTATTCGCCACTCTGGCGCGAAGAAGGTCGTTTTCAAGCACAATGACATGGCGGATCTGGAGGCGAAGCTGGCCGCGCTAGATCCAGATGCGCCGAAGATCATTGCGTTTGAGAGTGTGTACAGCATGTGCGGGAGCATCGGGCCAATTGAGGAGATCTGTGATTTGGCGGACAAGTATGGCGCGATCACCTTTTTGGACGAAGTCCATGCTGTTGGCATGTACGGGCCAAATGGTGCTGGCGTGGCTGAGCATCTGGACTACGAGACGTATGCGAATGGTGGAAATCCCAAGGGCACTGTCATGAACCGAGTCGACATCATCACTGGTACGCTCGGAAAGGCATACGGATGCGTTGGCGGCTATATTGCGGGCTCTGCGCAGATGGTCGACACCATTCGATCTCTGGCTCCTGGCTTCATCTTCACCACTTCCCTGCCTCCGTCAAACATGGCAGGTGCTAAGACCGCAATTGAGTACCAGGCCAGCTACCAGGGCGACCGCCGCCTCCAGCAGCTCCACACCCGAGCCGTGAAGGAGACGCTCAATGCTATGGATATCCCAGTCATCCCGAATCCATCTCACATCATCCCATGCTTGGTTGGGAATGCTGAAGTGGCGAAGAAGGCCTCCGACTTGTTGCTCGAGAAGCACCAAATCTACGTCCAGGCGATCAACTACCCGACTGTGCCTGTCGGCCAAGAACGTCTCCGCATCACGCCCACCCCTGGGCATACCCGTGAGTTCCGCGAGCATCTCGTGCAAGCTCTGGATAGTGTCTGGAACGAACTCGGCATCAAGCGCACTTCCGACTGGGCGCGCGAGGGTGGCTTCATCGGCGTTGGCGTGAAGAACGCCGAAGCTGTTGAGCCGCTTTGGACCGATGACCAGCTTGGTCTCACAGACGTGGTGAGGGAGATGAAGTCTGGTCAAGGCGCGCTTGGTGTGCTTGAGAATGTGCTCGAGCAGGAGCGTGAGCAGGTGCGCGCTGTGGCTGCTGCTGCTTGATGATTTGACGCGATTTACGGAAAAGATCTTTGATTCAGATGCGATGAAGTTGAGCAACGTAGGCAGACCTTCAAGACACTCTTTTACTGCTGCCAATATCTACCGTTTTCTTTGCCTTGTCGTTCTATTGCTTGATCATCCTGCGAAGGAGGGGTTGAGCCGATCTCGGGGTGCATATCATGGCAACGAATCTATGTTGATTGTACGATTGTCACTAACGATCTGTGCTAGATCTATCGTTGTTTCTGGGCCCGATCTGAAGCCTACCCTACATTGCTGGGTTGGTTCTTAGTTGTGCAGTGAATTCCGACTTCCGCTTTTGTCTCGCAGCAAGATGCCTCAACAGTGGGAAGAGATCAGTATCAAAGCACAGGAGAAACTCAAGTCCTCTCTACCGGCCGAATGGTGTATACCAGAAGATAAGCTCCCGCCAAAGGGCCAGAAAGATGTCACGATTGTTCCAAAGGAATGCGGTCTGCTCTCTGACTTGGAGCTGGGAATCACAGACAGCTACGCAACATCAATCGTCAAGAAGATTGCTGCTGGAGAGTGGAAGGCAGAAGATGTCACAAGAGCATTCTGTAAACGTGCAGTCATTGCTCATCAACTCGTCTGCCCTCATATTCACCTTCGTATCACCCCTCACGCTGACCTCTGCTTAGACGAACTGCCTGACCGTAGTAATGTTTGACGCAGCCCTCGCGCGTGCCCGAAAGCTCGACGAGCACTTCTCCAAGACCGGCAAGACCGTCGGCCCTCTCCACGGCCTTCCCGTGTCTCTCAAAGACAACTTCAACATACCCGGCTACCCCAGCTCCGTCGGCTTCACCAGCTGGGCTCTCGAGCCTATGGAGCAGGAGAGCACGATTGTGGGCATCCTAAGGGAGTTGGGGGCGGTGGCGTACGTGAAGACGAATGTGCCGACTGCGATGATGATTGCTGAGACGGCCAATAACTGTTATGGACGGTGCGCTCACCCTAGCGGCTCCTGGAAGTGTCATTGCTATGCTAACGATAGTGCTACAGGACGACTAATCCATTGAATCGGAATTTGACGTCTGGTGGCTCATCAGGCGGCGAGTCCGCACTGATCGCTCTCCGCGGCAGTCCACTCGGTGTTGGCACAGACATCGGCGGATCCCTTCGCATCCCAGCCGCTTGCACAGGTATCTTCACGCTCCGGCCCTCCTACGGCCGCTTCCCACACTTCGACGCCCGGTCAGGTCTAGCAGGCCAAGAGTCCATCGGTAGCGTACACGGCCCGATGGCGAGAAGTGTAGAGGACTTGCGACTATTCACCGATAACGTAGCAAACGCTTCGCCCTGGCTGAAAGATCCAAAATGCATCCCCATGCCCTGGAGAAGTGTGGAGCTGAAACAGCGGCCGAAAATCGGCGTGCTTTGGGTACGTCCTCTAAGTTTGTTTGCTGAGCTTCTACTAACGATGGACAGAGTAATGGAATCGTCACACCCACCCCACCAGTCCAGCGTGCCCTCCGCAAGGTCTTCGCGATGCTCAAATCCAAAAACTACGACATCGTCGACTGGCCCGCCACCGACCACACCGAAGCCAACGAAATCGTTGGCCGCCTCTTCGTCGCTGACGGCGGTAAATCTGTGCACAAGATCCTCGAGCCCACCTCAGAACCCTGGCGTCCGGAGATGAAGGATTACTCAGAAGCGCCAGAGCTGAGTGTTTACGACCTATGGCAACTGCAGAAGCAGCGGACCGCTCTGCAGAAGAAGTATCTCGACCGCTGGGCTGCGTGCGAGGGTCTGGATGCGATCCTGGGGCCTACGACACCGTATGCAGCGCCGAAGGCAGGGTGTTTCAAGGGTGTGAGCTATACCAGTATCTTCAATCTGCTGGATTACAGCAGCACGTCTTTCCCGACAGAAGTGCTGGGAGATAAGAGTGTAGACGTCTATCCGGCCGACTTCAAATCGATGGGAGAGATCGATGAGACCGCGAAAACCGACTACGATCCAGCGGAGATCGCTGGGATTCCCGTATCTCTCCAAATAACCTGTCGCCGGCTGGAAGATGAGAAAGTCATGGCGCTGACTGCGAAAGTCGTCAAAGATCTAACAGCATAGAACAGACCATCCCGGTCTTGATCTGAGCATCAGCTATGGTATCGACTACTGAGAGTCTATCCCATCTCCGGTCTATCATCCTTCCCCAATGCAAGCGTGCCACGTGATATCATCTCAATTCGTAATTCCGCTTGCTGAGAACGCTCAGTGAATGCAAGCGGGTGGTATCTTCTTCCTCCATCGCCAAAGAGCCGTCATGCTACTGCTCAGCCCCAAAATCCGTCATCGCTCGAATGGTGTCGTGGAGAACGGGCGCTTCATCCAGCATCCGAAGTAGGTTTGTACATGATCGTCGTGAGGAACTACCTCACACGTTAGCAGTGCAATAATCTCACTAATTTCGATGTACTCACCTTCCGCTTATACCGCGTAGTCCCACTCGTAGCCAGCACGCCTTGCCTTATACTGCTTGTCGCCAGATGATTCAGCACCGTATGATTCGGCATCGTCAACACACTCGCGTCGTCCTTGTGTGGCGTCGCAGCGTTGAGAATGCTCTTACTCATGAACATGGGTAAGCTCGGCGGCGGTGGAAGGTGCGAAGTAGCTTTGCTGGCGCGGCGGAAGCGGTCGTCTTCGGGTGTGTTGTAGAGGTCGATATGAACGAGGTATTCAGGGATATCGGAGGTGTATTTCGGTCGTGGAAGCTGCTTCTTGGGTGCCGGCTTGGGGTGTTGCTGGTGTTGGTGTTCGAGAATTTGTTGTTGGTGGGGTTGCTGGACCGGGATGATGGCTGGTTGGGTGGGTTGTTTGCTTGCTGCAGCAGGAACAGTGGAGTGGAGCGTGGAGGAGAGAGAATCATTATTTACTGCTTGTCCCTCTGTCAGCATGTCTTTCGCAGCAATCTGCTCGTTCGCGGCATCCGAGACAACAGCGTCGGGTGTTGGCATCGGCTCGGCTGGCGCGGCTGGCTGCGTTTCCGTGGTCGGTGGCCGGGCGGTGATCTCGACATAGTTGACCAGCGAGGCCGTGTAGTCGACCGTGGTAGGGTACTGAGCCGAAAGGACCATCTCGCCATCGACCAGAAACTTGATATGGTGTGTGCCGGTTGGCAAGGGCGCGGTCAGGGTGTAGAGCGCATCCCCATTTTTACCCTCCTGGATCTTCTGCATCCTGAACTTCTTTTCCCACTTGGCGAAGGTGCCCGTCACATAGACCGTCTTGCCGACGCCTCGCCATTCCAGCGTTGTGAGGACTTTTTGGTTGGATGGGTCGGACTCGAGGGTGAAGGTCTCGATATCTGCAATGCCTTCATCGTCGTCGAGAGTTGTCGAGCTCAGCATGCTGGCCGGGCGATGGGTGAGACTGACCTCATCGGCCGTTTCCATGGGTGTCGTCCCATCGGTCGGGGTGGCGATTGGTGAGATCGGTTCGGGGTCTCTGTCGATGGGGAGAGGAAGTCTGGGTGGTCTGCTGAAATTGCTTGCTGGCCCGCCGAACATGGGAGAGTTCATGATATTATCTTCGTAGACATCCTGCCCGTTCGGACCGTCCTGGTATGACAGCGGTGCTGGAACGTCGACCGGTTGTGAGTTTGGTGACGGCGATTGTGTCTCAGATGGTGGTGGAGGAAGCGTGTGTGAGCGAGACGGCGGTCTGTGTTTGGACTCGGCGTTGCCCATCGTACTCGACTGTCGACTCGAGGTCGAGCCTTCTCTGCGTGAGGTGGTATGTGCCGAGGACGTAACCGACCTGGCTCTTGAGTGTGAAGAAGTTGCTGCGGCGGTGGTGACGGCGGATGTAGTGGGGTTGGAGGTGGTGGAGGGAACGAGGGTGGCGATTGGTGGGGCTGCCTTCCTCGTGGCACTTGCGTGACGGTCACGAGGCTCGCGAGTTTGCTGCTCCTTCCTATTGCGGTGATGTGATGTCGAGGTCACGTCTGGCGACTTTGGAGTCGACTCCGAATTCCCCATTATCTTCTCCGCCTTCGGCTCAACCAATTATCGTTCGCTCTAATCAGTTATGGTTCGAGCACGACCTACGGGGACTTCGGAAGCAGAAGCTAAAGTCTGGTTGTTAAAAATGTCCGACGCCAAACGAAAAAAGACATCAACAACGGCGGCGGCGAGGTCGCTCAGAGGAAGTTGCAAGTTGATCGTGAAAGATACCATGCAAGCTGGTGGGGTCATCCACTAGCTGCATGATTAGTATATTTATTTAGTTGGCACAGACGGCAGGGATTGTCGCAACCGAAACCGCCGGCGCGCGATGTCTTGCATGTGATAGAAGTATCCTTGAGCTGCATCTCCATCCTTCTCACGTGGCACGACAGGTGCGTGAATTATAGATCGAGCAGTGTAGCACCACGAGATACTTTCGGATCTCCGAGAACGAACACCCTGCCTGCCTCCTAGAACTACATCGTGTTAACGTTAACTCTCCGTTGCCAAGACACGGGCAGGACTTCTTTCCAATCGGTACAGCAGCAGGAGTGATTGTTCGAACAACGGAGAACGACCGCTTTGCCAGCCCACTAGATTCCAGCATCTCGACGTCTTCTGGCCTACGCTCCACAAAGCCGGACCTCCTATCAACTAGTGCAAGAGCACAAGAACTTGTTCGATCCTTCGAGACCTATTCACCCTTGACCTCCAATCACTTTCGACAAACTCTCCAATGACCGACGCAGAAGACGTCCCAGAAGCCGGCAGCGATCCACAAGTCCGCGATCTGCTGGTCACCGCCGGCAAAGCTATCTACTGGCTCGTCTACCCCATCGCCATTGGAGTCTACTACATCCTCTACTACGTCTTCTTTAGCCTCCTGTTCGTTCTTAAGCTGCTCTACCGCCCGCTGGAGTTTGTGCTACTACCGGTCTTCTACCTCGGATATTTCCTATGGGCTTGCTTATTGGCGCCGTTCAGGTTTCTGGCGAGGTTCGAGGTAAGCTGAAAAATGTCTCTCTTTCGAAGCGTAAGTTAATATTCCCTTCTCAGACTCTCTACATATACCTTGGTATCGGCGCACTCGTCGGTGGCGCCCTTGGATTACTACTGGCGTTCGTCTCTGGCTCGCTACAAGGGCCGTTAGGTCTCAACTCGAAGCCGGAAGACTCTGGCCGCACAGCGAAGCAGTACCGCCAGGACAAGCGGAAGAAGAAGGCCACGTCCGGAACGCCGTTTCTCTCTCCAGGCTACTCATCTCCCAATCAGATCAGCATGTCTGATAGCAGTCGCAGATCTAGTCGTGGGAAGGGCGTGATTGGGCAGACGATTATGGAGGAGCTGGACTCGGACTACTGATTGCAGTCCTGTTTGAGATTGTCTATTATTTGATGATGCGTGAGAGATCTTGTCGAATGCATCATGCTGGACGCCGGACGCCACGCTAAGAACATTGGTATTGGCAGAAGATATCAACTTGCGATGGGCAGCTTCCGCCGTTTGATCCATACCCGAACCTCGTCGCTGCTACCATACACTCCCGTCGCCCTGCGATGGCGTGGCATCTTCCACTCGCCGCCGCCAGCTGGCTCGATGTTCCACAGAGCGATTGCAGCGGCTGCGAAGCTTATGACCTCCTTGTATGCCAGATCACGTCCTGGGCATATCGATTCACCACCACCTGGAGTCTGGTCAGCTGCGTATCACAATTTGTGGCTATCTGGGCTTGGAAGCTCACCGTATGGTCTAAGCGAGCCCATATCAGTCGTGTCTTGCTTCTCACCATATTTATTCCTAATATGTCGATCCGCCTTCCAGACCATCGGATCACCAAAGCACTTCGCATCCGTACTATGCAGATCATGGGCAGCATGCACATATTCGCCCTTCCGTAGCTGCCAGCCCCGGGCTTCCTTCTCCTCGGACTTGAGCACGAAATCTTGCTTCACCTCCCGCAACGACCACGACGCAGAATCTAGCCGCAGAGATTCAACATAGCAGCTCTCCAGCAGCGGACACTGCCTACACAACCTCTCGACATCCATCTTCTCCACACGCGACGGCTCAGGAAACGCAAACTCCTGCTTTGGCTGCACAGCTAACACAAACGGTTTGATCTCCTCCCTGACTTTCGTGAGTAGATCGCGATCAGCGTAGATATGATTCAGTATCCAGAAAACAAGCGATCCAGTGTTAGCATTCGCCTGCCATACCATCCCCAGTTCACACGCCGCCCTCTGCCTCGAATTCATCCCATACTTCCGATAAACCTTCACGCGCTCTTTGACAAGCGTACTCACATCCTCCAACCCACTCCACTCTTGCCCAACGTCCTCGCCCTTCGCCTCGCGCTCGAGTGCCTCGTGAAATTGCTCCATCATTTCTAGAAGCCGTTTGCGCGTAATGTGCGCTTTCATCAACCCAGGCACCGGTATCCATCTCGGCAATCCCAGCGCTAGTAGCCAGTAGCTATGATCAAGCATCCAGAGGTCGTCCCATAGGCCTTCGAAGTTCTCGGTGAAGGTGGAGCCCATGAGCGTTGCTGTCGTGGTTCGGGCGACGAAGTCTCGGATTAGGGGGAATAGACTTGCTTCAACCACTTCCTCTCCTTGCGGGTCTTTTGTGGTGGAGATGTTCGAGCTGCGCTCCCAGAGTTGTTGGTCGACTGGGCTTTCGGCGCCGGAGACGAGGGTGCCAATGTTTTGCCGTAGGGTTTTGACTGTCTGGTTGATCATTTCCGGGAGTGATGGGTCTGTGAGTAAATTCTTGTAGCAAGCGGAGATATCTGGCAAGGCCGGTTCCCAGATCTTCCGTGCGGATGCAGAGGGAGGCATGCCGAAGACGTTGATGAGGAGTTTGCGATGTATCGGTTCGTAGGAGACATTGGAGCTGGATTGAGAAAGAAGGGCTGCGGTGAGGCGGGAAGAAGAGACGATGTTGTGCTTCTTGCCGAATAAGTGGAGGGCAAAGATGCCGCCAGTGTGCTGGAAGGTCATGGAACGGATAAAGTTGGTAGAGTCCCAGGCCATGGAGGGGAGGTGGCCGAGGTAGGGGAGCGAGTATGGCACACCGGGGACTGCTTGGGGGCCATTTCGGGGTGAGGTTTTTCGGGTCGAAGATGAGGTGATTGATGTGATGAGGCGAGTTGTTAGGATTACCACAATGAGTGAGAGTACTATCCAGGTGGGAGGGGTTGGAGTGTAGCCTGAAGGCACAATGTCGGGAGTTGGGTGGCGGGTGGAAGAGAAGATGTCCATGTTCGCGATTCTTGGAGTATTACATTGGCTTGAGCTTCGATCCAAGGCGTGATCGGGATATCTTGCTTTGGTCTGTAAACAAAAATCGGTGGACACGTATACATGTACCTTATGTTGAGATAATGAGATGTCTACTTGACCATTCCGAGAAGATGCAGTGAGCCTGCGGTGCACGTCCACAATGCCAAGCGAGTCTCAAAGTTGTCATTCAGGTTGTCTTGAGACACGATCTCCTCCTTTGATCACTGTTCCCATAAGTGACTGGAAAAAGCGGCATCGCGAACCTGCGATGCTCCCTTGGACCCGAGGTCTCATGTGCTGAATGCGTGACGGTTCCCGCCATGTGCGGGGCGAGGTATTGTTTCGGTCTCAAGAGTTGAAGACAGGGAGCCATCAGATCACTTCTCGGTGGTAGGTACGAGATCTTGAAAGCTTTTGTTTTATGAACGGTCCCCTTCATCGTCTCCTTTAACTGAGAAAGTCTATAATTGAACGCCCAGCAGACTGCCGCCTTCGCCCGAAGTACGAACGCCTTCAGCCATCTAAAATGGCCGAGTTCAAAATCAACGACGAGGACTTTGCGCCGCTAGCTGGCAAAGTAGTAGTCATCACAGGATGCTCATCGGGAATTGGACTTGCAACAACCGAACTGCTCCTCGCACATGGCGCTCTGGTCGTTGGCGGCGATCTCAATCCATCGCCAGTCGAGACCTCCAGCTTTTCGTTCCTCAAGACAGACACAACCTCGTGGCCGAACCTCCTCGCCCTCTTCGACCACGCAAAACAGCTTCACGGCCGCATCGACCATGTCTTCTCCAATGCCGGCATCAGTGGTCGAGCTAACTACCTCTCCGAGAACTTCGATGTCAATGGTGAACTCCAAGAACCGTCAACTTTGACCTTCGACATCGATCTGAGAGGTATGATCAACACATCTTACCTCGGGCTCTACCACTTCCGGCATCAAGAGCCGCAGGGAGGGGGCATCGTCTGTACTGCATCCGCATCATCATTCCAACAATTCCGAGTCTGCGACTACACCACTGCAAAGCATGGCGTACTTGGCTGGATGCGAGGAATTGTTCCCAATATAGAGACTGCCGGCTTGCCGATTCGAGTCAACGCAATTTCGCCGAGTTGGACGAAGACGGGGTTGGTGCCCCAAAGTGTCGTCGATATGTTTCCAGATGTTACTTGGCAAGGGCCAGATGCTGCGGCGAGGTCGGTTGCTATCTTGATGGCGGATGAATCGAAGCAGGGGCAGTTGATCTACTCGGTGGGTGGCAGATTCATGGAGATCGAGCAGTCGAGTTTATTACCTGTGGCGGCAGAGATTGTGGGAGAGGCAAATGAGGACAAAATGATCTTGAGGATGATGCAGATGAGTTCAGAGATCGGTAACAGGTAGATTGAATGACGGAATCGCTTGGTCGTTGTAGTTGCATACTGCATTGTATCCCAAGGAACGCACTGTCCAGAAAAACACCGACCTTGATAAGCCACATATCGGGAGTTGCCAGTCGCTACGCAATAGGAAAAATTGGTAAAAAATTGGAACTTCAAGAGAGAATCGAACTCCCGACATTGGAGATTGCTGGGGGTTGATTAGCGTTCGAAGTCTTGCAGCAGGTTTGATGAACTAACCTCGTAGGAGGAATCGAACTTCCGTCTCCACGGTTCTGTCAAACGGTTTGACCTTCTTTCGAAGCCGTTTTGCCACAACGTGGTGTACCGTTGGGACGTTAGCCTGGATGCTAATGAATGATGGACAGGCATTCAAACGAACCTAACCACTATACGATACGAGCTGTACATGAAAGCACGAATTTGGAAAACTGTATATATACGCTCATGTTGCGGGGCAGCCTCGATCGGAGCTCCCTTGAAAACCGAGACATTGCAAGCTAACTACAGACGAAAATTACTAATACAGAAGGTTACTGCCGTCGTCGGGCTCGGGATCGGGCAAGTTCGGGATGGTGACATCACAGGGATGGGGGCTTGGCACATAGCTGTGTTCCGCACCCCAAAGTTGCTGCACACCTCTTCTACAACTTCACGATCACATCTACAGTCGCAGTACATGTCTGCATACGTCAATTGCAACGTTCTTGCATATCTTTGCTCTGCTGGCGTGGTGGGCTTACGAGCTGACGTCCAAATTAAAGTTCGGGACCAGCCGCCCGCGCCAAGACATAGCTCAAAATCCGAGCTTGCCTCACTTCCACTTTCGCACACTGGGAGAATGCGATTGTTAATGCAATCAATAGACCTGCGCGTTCTCTTGGAGCAATCAAACATATCTCTCGTGCGGTGCTTGGAGTGGAGGGTATACCAGCTAATACCTGAATGAGAATGCCATAGTCATGGCTCCCCCAGACCTTCCACCTTGTCCTTGCATGATTTCGACTCTGTTCTCATTTCGCAAAAGTCAGACTGCATGCGCTCGACGTGCCCATCTTGGAGCACCTCACAGGACGAAAATATTCGTATGATTGACAGTCTTGCGCGAGAGAGATGGGAATCCATTCATGTCATCCACAGTAAGACAAGAATGCACGTGGAGCGAATCGATGCGGTGACTTGACGGGTCTCATTGTCATGTATCCGGAGACTTCACCCATGTTCTCCCATTGTTGCACCAGCTGAGAATTGCCCCCTGCTTCAGCATTCTTCCCTCGCAGTTCGTCCTCGAGCATACAGGCACGTTCCCACACGGCGCCACCGTCAGAGTCTTCTCTTTTCCAGCTGGTTGCAAGCCTTCTTCGATCTTCATGGTAAACGCACCGCTGCCCCAAACCCCATTCGTGGCAGTAGAAACGATGGTGCGGTCAGGAATCGCTGGTAGGTCAGACGTGCCGCCTATCGAATCAGCAGAGCCTGATACTGTTCTCCATTAGCCCTGGATCACCACCCTTGACGGTATGATATCCTTACTTGGTGCAATCTCTTCTTGTTTCTCTTCGTCAACAAGATTCTTTTGCAGATCCGCCGCCATCGCTTCGCAGTCGTCAATCTCTGCCGTTGAAGCACCAGGTTGTACGCAGAGCTGTCTAGCGGTATTGAAGTTCCCGATAGCTGCCTCAATCCATCTAGATTGTCGAGCAAGGTAGTCAGCGTATGTAACAAGATCGATTTCCATTCGGCGAGGTTGTCCTACTCTTCAGCTTCGCCGTCTACGTTGATCAAGGCCATGAATAACTGCAGTCTGCCGAGCTGGATGGCCATTACTGAACGCTACATGTGCGCCGAGGCTTATACACGAGATGTTTCAAGGACAATATATGTGCTGGTTCACCCTTCCTACACAACGAGCTGCTACAGAGGCCTAGACTTTGAGTCTTGAAATACAGAAGTCTCGGAAACGCAAGTAGACTAAGCATCTGAGGGTATCACATTCGTCAGTCATCATCGAACCAAAGCGCCACATAGCTAACTGCCGCCGCCACCACAGCCTCCGCCACCTCCTCCGCCACCGCCGCACCCTCCACCACCCCCTCCACCACCCCCTCCACCACAGCCCGCTCCTCCTGCGCCACAACCGGAGCCGCCAGCATTGCCGCCAGCACACGCACCAGAACTCCCCGAACTACAGGAGCCAGCCGCCACCCCTCCCCCGCATGTCCCTTTAGCGCAGTTCCCAGCCGCGCCCGCCGTCACAGCCATACAACCAGGACTGACGGGATAGTATGCGGGCGTGTACATGTAGTACCCGTATCCGGCGTAATACGGAGAGTACGCCGGTAAATAGACCGGGTGGCCGTACGCATCGCTGTAGTAGTAATCATCTCTCCTCGGCTCCTTTCGTCCTTTCTTCCTCGCCCGCTCGCAGGCTTTCTGGTATGCTTTCTCCAGTTCTGCGGCTTTCTGCGTGGCTGTAATGTTGTACTCGGCATCGCTCGGACGCACAGCGTTGTGCGCAGAGATGTGGACGCTCTTCCGTGGATCCTGAGAGGATTTATGAGCAAGCGCGCTATCAAGTTGCTCGTTGCGCGAACTGTTGAAGAGACGTGAGGCGGCATTGGTGTGGGATTCGCGGGTCGCCTCGCAGTACCAGCAGGTGCATTCGGAGTAAGGCTCGTTATACAGCTTCTGGTAAGTCTTGCTTGTCCAGGCGAAGGCGTCGTTGAGAGCTGTCTCTGCTACTTTGTCGTCGTGGTCAACGAATTGGCCGGTAGTGGCGATAGTGTACGCCATATATTGAGATGGCGAGAGTTGGTGCGTGTGCCAGGCGAGATCGACATCTAAGGTCGGCACGGCCATGTGTTTGTCATCCTTCATGATCGTCACAAACCGTTGGTACTTCACCAGCAACCGCTTCATCGTGCTCGGGAGCGCTGGCGAGTGCAACCAGTCGATATTGTGCAGCTTTTCGATGAAGCTGCCTTGTCGGATGACAACACCGACAAGATCGAGCGCAAAGGGCGAGCTGTTCTCCCAGTACCGACTCATCATCTTCCGAATGCTGATACGATCCGCTTTGGACATTCTGCCAGCAATCGAACCCCTTGTCTGCTGCATGTATTCTCTGTCTCGGAATTGCAGCTCAATGTGATGTCTAATCCCAGTCATAGTCCAGCTGCGGGAATCAGTGACATTCTTGTAAAGCATGTCCTCCCCCAATCCGAGCCTCAAGAACCGGTTGGCGAACGGGCCCGTCTTGGAGACGTACGAAAACATGTTATCGTATTTCTTTCCATATCTCCACGGAATACCTTCGTAGCCGAGAAGAGTACCTGGCATCACAATTTGGTGTTTGATGAGCTTCGTGACATCGTTGCAGAACTTGGCCGTTCGTAGTCTCTCGTGGTTGATGGTAGTGGCGCAATGCGGACAGCTCATGTAAAACTCTTTATCACAGAAGCCGTGGCCGGAGGAAAGAACAACGTCTACTCCGCGCGATACAGCTTCCCAATCTCTGCACCAGTCGCCGAGGAGGTAGGAAGCCTTGTCCGGGCTGGTGGTGTACGGAGACTTGACCATACCCGTACAACCAGGGCAGTATAGTCGCTTGAGATCCGCGTCGTCAAGCTGATCCCAGTGCAGTTGTGTAGAACTGATCCAATCGGCCGCAGCTGTATCGTTGGCTCCGTGTACGAATGTCTTATTATTGATACAATCAACGGCAGCCTGCCACGGGAAGCCAGTATGCCATAGCGCCATCCAGCCTTTCCGAAGACAGTCCTCAAGGTAGGCCCTCGGGTTCAACATATAGGCATGCCATACCATGAGGACATCCACCGGCGGCATGTTGGTTTCGTTGAAAGTTAGACGGCCATCCTTCTTGCTCGAGTCGCAGAGGGTGCCCGCTTTGCCATATATCTCGAATATGGAGCAGGTGAGCATCTTCGGATTCGGGAAGACTGCTGAAGTCCAGGTATCAAATCGGTCGACGGCTCGTGAGACGTAGATGGACCAGCGCTTTTCCGACAGCTTAGCGAGGACCTCGGGTGTCTTGCTGTCTTCCGGCAACCCTTTGTCGAAGGCGATGCTATTATGAATGCCGAAAAGGCCGTCGGTGGACGCGACCCTCTGACGCAAGCGGTAGAAGCATTCCAAGACTTTCAAGTGTGCGACGCAGTGGTCGACTTGTGGCGCATCGTTGTGGTGGGGAGCCACGTTCAAGTTCGAAAAACCAGTGGTAAGATCTGGCGGGTTGATAGCGTTCTCTGCATCATAATCTGGTGGAGGTTGGGCATATTCTGGTGGAGGAGATGAAGAAGATGAAGACCCGGCCTCTGCCTCCGCCTCCTTCTCCTTGGAGGAGCGAGAGAGGATCTTGGATAGTCTGTTCGGCATGATTGATGACTTGATGTGGTCAGCCTCGATGTGGTACCATGACAAGTTGTGAGAAGTGAAGTAAGAAGAAAGAGGACCTCAAGCAAGTAGAAGTGACTACTATATGTCTAACAGCGTACGCATCAAAGTACAACCAACCGCTGAATCCTCCTAGGGCGCTTGGGGCTTAGCAGAGACGGCAGACAGCCAACGTGACCGGTCGTGACCACCCACGATGTCCTCGATGGAACTCCAAGCCGCAAGGCGCAGATACAGTCCTTCTAGCGGCGCTCTAGAAAACGCCTAATGGCTTGAAGCTTCCCGTGGTGTGTGGAAATGCTTACCTCGACGTTGACGGCGCTGAAAGGTGGAGTGGCGAAGCAAAAGCGCTAAACTCCATTCGAAAGTTACAAAGTCACGTGACTACGATCGGCGTATCACATGGCAGAGAGGTGTCTGAAGTCTCAAGCACCACTCGTCAGGCACCGATTATATACCTCGTCGACGTATCAATGTCGAGCTATAAATACCAACCATTGGTGCTATTGCCTGAGGCAGAATCTTGTAAAGCGCTGTGAAGAGCTCTATCAGTGCATTTGCTCCGCCCCAAAGACATGCAAGCGATACATGTACTTGGAATGGCTGCACGCGGTACGCAGAACTCATCCATCGACCCCCTGCCGTGCCTCGGTTGGCTTTCTGCACTGTCTTCAGGACCCACCAGGCGACACGTTAACTCGCCGATGGCACAGCAAAGGTTCTTGCTGGTAATGTGACGAACCGCACCGCGAATTCCTTGAAGTCCTGAACTGTGATTTGTGCGTATCGTCGTGGTACTCGTCTGCTTCATTGCGGTCTAATGTATCTGACGATTGGAGGTAGCGCCAGCGTTGGTGCTCCCAGGCTAAGCATCGAGCAATGAAACTGCTTCAGCAACATCAACCGAACGCTTGCATTATAGATGCGCCTCGACCGCGTACTTGAATCCTGCCTCAATGAATGCTCTCGCTTCGGCAACACGGTAGTGTCGTACGGTGGTCTTCGGTGTAGCATCCTACAACTGCTTGCCCATGAACTTCCGTTTCGTGAAGCTCAGCCACCACTGAACACAACGTTAGCCCCGTTCAACACATCCTGACCATCTTCACAACTCACCTTGCTCGGCTGCCCGGTCCCGTCACTGTACACCCTCCCCAATAGCCTCTGCGCCAACTCCTGCCGCATCTGCATGATATACTGTCGCAAAACCTCCGCCTCATTCCGATCCTTTGGGGGCTCGAACATCTGATTCAGCGGGAACCCAGCATCGCCCGGAATAGCAAAATTCGTTTCTAACGCAATATTCCCTACTGCCTTCTCCGCATCCCGCTTCGCCATCCCCGGTTTGATCTTCGTGATAGCATCGCTGACGAATAGAATGCCGTATATCAGCACACGGTCAGCGGGGCCTTTGATCTCGAAGTTGCGGAAGAAGGTGTTGGCGCGGAAGAGCGAGAGAACTTCGTCTAAAGGATCGTAGGATTCATTTGAGGGATCGAGGTCGATGTCTGAGGTGCCGGCGGGGAGTTGAGAGAGTTGTTGTGCTGGTCCGCGGGTTTTGGTTCGGAGGGGGAGTATGGCGAAGTTGCCGATTAGTTGTTGGTTGGGCTCATCGAGAAATAGGCTGTGGTAAGCTGGCATACTCGTCTTTAATGGTCCAGAGACCCGAGTGTTGTTGTGCGGAAGTTATTTTGAAGTCGTGGTTCAAATATTGGAGCCTCGAAGACATATATGACCAAGTTGTGGGCTGGCGGGTTACGAACGGGACACAGTTTCGGGCCGCCGTAGCTGATCTCAGGATACTTCAGCTCTCCGGACCACTTTCAACATCCTTCCTTCTAATACCTGTAACAAACCATACGGTTATGAATGTAGCAAGAACTGATGGCCCGTGATCCTGCATTCGAGTTTCCAATCACGTCATGGCTCCTGGCAAGGTGGTATGATGCTGCTGCTCCTTCTCCCGAAGACACCTCAGTCCCAATTCGTCCACCGCGATGATCCCAGATCAATCATTGGCAAGATCACAATACAAACACGTATCTCTCTTCTTTTGACCTTGCAGTTCATCTCGTAACATCATTTTCTGACTACAAGCTTGCCCATCTTTTCGACCGACCGTAGCACAGCGTTTGTACACTCTCACAAACCTCCTCAATTCACCATCAACCATTTCGCAACACCACTATATTTAATTCAATACCGCAGACGCCATGTCAAACGCCAGACCTCGCTCACGCAGCATGGAGAGCCACTTGGAGAACTGCCTCAAGCCTGAATGCGACGTATGCGCCTCATACCGCGAAGACTTCGCCACCGACATCGCAATCATGCATCGAAATGAGAACTACTCGTACGCCATCGCTAATCCCGAGACCATGAGTAACTTCCACAAAGCCTTTAAACGCGGCAGTTGCGTACAATCTCCTGATCCAAACCAGACCTGGTACGACGCAGCCGCATTCAACTTCCGCTCGACTATCACGATTTTCCTGACGATGGTCCTTTTCACGACACGCGTGCAAGACAGATTTCCTACGAACTCGCCGGCCGCTCTTCCGACCACACCTTCAAGGACCTCCGCTCCACACACAAAGCCAAGCGTCGACGCCTCACCGAGAAGGAAAAGTACTGGGGTTACCTTGCTGTCAAGCGCGGCCAACTGGACGTCCCTCACTACATTCTTGACGACGAACGATGGCCGGGCGGAAATTCTCCATCATGGACACACACTGTCCTACCCTCTGAAGCCGAGACCACGATCATGGACAAGCACATGCTCTACTCCCAGGCGCAAGGTTATCCGAGACCACCAAAGTACCATTACTCGCATCGTTGGGACAAGTTGAAGTACCTCCCGCGTAAGCAGGCGAAGCATCGGGTGAGCAAAGAGCGTGTGTTCGACGAAGCCACTTACGCGATCGATCCGCTCGGTGGGAGCGAAACTTACGTGGTCATGAAGCCAGACGCGAATACTGATATTTTTGACAATGCTGATTGCTACGCCGGCGGCGGCGTCACGTGGGCTTTCATTGCAAGGAAACTTGAAGATCACGGTGTTTGTGAACACTGCGGTAAGAACGACCATCGGCATGTGGATGGAGCAGTGCACTGCGATGATGATGATGATGCTTATCGGGAGTACGCTTTTCGGGAGTACGACGGACAGCTGGATGATGTTGAGTGGGCGGAGCTGCAGGCTGCGTATCAAGCTGAAGTGAAGTGACGGGGCCGCGAGACGCGGACTCAGCTGCGGAAGCCGCTGGTCAGGTTGAAGAGGGCTTACCCTTGAGCGACTGTGGGAGTGAGTTCGAGGTTGTTGAGCAGGCGGACAACGAGAGTGAGGGAGACTGGACGCTTGTATGATATGGCCACTGCCAGGTAGACGAGTAAAACCGCGTATGTAAGGAGCAAGATTAGAACGCTCTAACGTTTTCCTCAAGTCCTGCCACTTTAACGTCTCCGAAATGCTGCACTAATCCATCAGGCAATACATCAATATCCTTCCACTGCCTCTCTTCCGCCCACCTCATTGCTTTCTCGGTCTCGACAAAGACATCGTACCCGCACACGAACTCGCACGTCTCCTTCGTCCAGCCTCCTAGAACTTTGTCCGGCAGGTGGCCACCATAGAAGTCTCCGATCTTGTCTTTCAGCGAAGACGCCGGCTGAGGCTTGAACATTGTATTACTGATGACCTGCTGCGTGGCATCTCTGGGCCGTCGGACAGCGTTATACAAAGCCAGTCTCGAGGTGACAGTCTCCAGACTAGCATCTTGGGACACGTCTGAGAACAGCACTCCAAGTGTCGCGGCGTCTTCTAGCGAGGTACTACCTCCACCAGCCAAGGATGGAAGCATTGGATGAGCCGCGTCTCCAATGAGAACCGCTCTGCCATTGACATAAGTCGGCAGCGGCTCTCGCAGAGCTATTGTGAATGCTCTCATGCCATCCGCGCAACGGACGAGTGCTCGGAAACCTTCATGAAAACCAGAGAGCGGCTCCAAAGCGTCTTCAATGGTTGCTGGTGAGTTCCAGTCCTCCTTGTGTACTCGATCCTCCCGTGGCTTATCGAATACGGCTACGTTCATCAGCTCGCCTCCACGGCATGGATACTGGATGAACATGACGCCAGTCTGCGGGTTCATGGAGCCGGAAACGCCATCGAAGCCAGTCATCGCGCCGTCCTCAGAGGTGTAAAGGGAGCAAGCTTTTTTGTTGGCCAAGATCTTTGAGGTTGGAATGAGTGTCCTGAAGCACATTCGGCCCTCACGGTTTAGTGGCACGTCGTGACCGACTGCGTGCAAGATGAAGGAGGTGTTGATGCCGTCTGCGATGATCAAGAGATCATGCTTGATCTCCTCCAGGGAGGCATCGTCCTTAGACAAGCTTAGAGCGCCGGCTCGACAGTCGATATCGACAACGTTGCTTTTCAGTCGGATGTGAGCGCCGAGTTCTTCCGCCTTTGTTCGAAGCAGGGCGTGCAGATCTGCTCGGTGGTACGAGACGAATGGTGCGCCATACTGTTCCGCAATCTCGTCAAACTTCTGCCCCGGCATTGGCTGGCCGGTCTTGAAGTTGACCCGTTGAGTACCGCTCAGAATCGTTCCACCGAAAGTGCTCTGCTGGCTATGGTCCGATCTTGGCTCTCGTTGCCCTAAAGTATGTTCTTCTGTCGAGGTCATCGGTGTCGGAAGATCCCATGCTCGCATGATCCTCACGGCTTGCGGTGGCATGTTGATGGCGGCGCCAACCTCCATCTTGAAGCTTGATCGCTCGTAGACTGTTACATCATGGCCTGACCTTCTCATCGAGATTGCAGCAGCGAGACCAGCTATGCCGGCTCCGATTATTGCGACATCGAAGGTCGACGTCCGCATCTGGCCCTCCATTGCAAGAGTTCACCAAACAGAAATGGACAGTGAAGCTCTTGAAGATGGATCGAAGAACAGTCTGCGAGCTACCCTGCTACATGCTACGAACCTGGTGCGATAAAATGCTGACGTGGTGCGCCTAGAGAGTCGAGCTGTTAGAATACACGAGGCAGTTCTTGCGTGAAGGAAGGGTGTAAGCGTTGAGCCAACAGCAGATCGATCTAGGGCTAGCTGATTCGCGCATTCGCACCACGGTTAATGCGCTTTCTCAGCCTCAAGCTGGAAGGATTTTTTGTCATGTGGTGCAGCGATCTCCCAGGACGTCTGATATGAGGTACTCCTGTGGTCTTTGGATACTTTGTAATGAGTATTGTGTTAGCGTTGCTACTTGTTGTTGCTCGGAGAAGCATGACTCTGGTGATAAATCCATACATAATTTTTTCTTGAAGAGGTTGACAGCATCTTACTCTTTGTCGAGGTCAGCGAGCCCACCCGCGGAGGAGATCGTAGGTCATCAACACTGGAACATCTCGGCCTTGATAGAGTGTGCAAGCCCGGTATCTCAATACCCGCGAGATGAACATTCTGTGGCGTAAGAGCTCGTCAACGTGAAGCTACCAATGCCGCGGTCATGTTATTGTCTTGCTGAGTTCCACGAGCGAACGCCATTTGAACAGAGTAGTGATTGGATCTATGCCATGGACACGGAAGAGTTGGCTGAAAGTCTCGCTCGAGATGCGCTTTTCGTGGATCATGCGTGCGTAGTGCAGATCGACCTCCGAGTCAGCTTCATTGACATCTGGCATAGCCTTGACGGGAGTCTGTTCCTTCCTATCCCGAGGTTAGTACTTCGAACGGTAGTTGTTTTGGAGGCAACGTACGTCGAGGCTCCAGCCGTAGCCCTTCTTTCAGCGTCTGTCTTGAGCTTTTGGGATACGTGGCTATCGGGTGTACGCCCGTCCCTCAACACGTCAACGCAAGGAATCCCCTCCTTCACGCACCTACCACATTTCGTTCCCGACCCAGGTACCCGTCGGCCTCCCTGTCCTGGGTATAGTTTGCCCGAGACATAGCAGAAACTGTGATCTTTCCCATTTCCCCTGCAGTTTTCGCACGCTCCATGCCAGGGCGATGTGTGCTTCGGAACGCCTGAGATAGCGTTGCCTTGATGGAAGGAATGCAACGTGCCTACGGAGGAGTTTCGGCGACGTTGCGGTTCAGGAAGTTTCGGCGTACCCATCAAGCTTGCGTTGCGTGGTTCGAGCCCGAAGTCGAGGGCCTTGGAGACAGACGTGGGCTTCGAATAGGTATGGTTTTGCCTGTCTTTGTCTCCATCCCGGTCTTCATCTTGTTTGAGCTGCTCACCGGATCGTGCTGACCAAGTACCAAGGGTTGTGCTAGAAGAAGCCGGCGGCGCTCGAGCCTTGATGCCTTTGATCAAGTATGTACCTGACGGCGAAGAGCCAAAGGCGACGTTCGTAAAAGTACTCCGACAGAGCGCAAAGAACTTTGGGCCGACGAGGTGCGGGTGTGAAGCGGCGACCGGAGCAAAAGCAGTATAGTAAGCCTGCAGTAACGAGTTTACTCCCAGCTCTGAGGTAGGGTGTGGCTCGAAACACAATCTTAGCCATTCGGCTGAGCGCTTCGGCTCGTCGACTTTGAGGAACCAGTCTGGAAGAGATCGTGATAGGTATGAGATGCGACGGATTGGTGCTTGATTAATGGTACGTTCATCCGCGACTTGTCTAGCCCTGGACAACGCTGAGGAGCTGCTTGGTGCAGCACGATGGTTCTGGACTTCTTTCACTGGTGTCTGATTCGTCTCGCATTTAAGCACCGCGCGGCCGTCTCTGCTGGATGGAGGTAATGGCAGAGCCGCCTCGCCCGATCGTTGCAGCGGTTCTTTGGGGACGGGCGTAGTACTGAGAGCTGCCGGCACATCTCGAGGCCTGATACCCTGGACAGAGTAAGTGCCCAAGGCATATCGGGAAAGAACAGCATCCTCGAACGTCGCTCGAAAGGTCTTACGGAACTTTGGCTCGCCTAGACGCTGGTATTTAGCTTTGTACGGAGCGAAAGTATCTTCGTAAGCCTGCAGTATCGTGTTGAGCTCCATCTCCGCGGTATCATCCGAGACGAAGTACAGTCTTAGCCACTCCGCTGTGCGCTTCGGTTCGTTGATCTTGAGTAGCCAAGTTGGCAGCGGACACGTTGATTGAGAGATGGGAGGCTGTTCTACTTCAGCGGCTGGCATTGTCAGCTTCCGCCTTTTTGCTGCTGGTCCGTCGTTGGCAATATCCAAGGAACTAGGCGGTGCTGCACCGTGATCGCGATCGCGATTGGGCGTCGCGGTCGCTAGGTGTCGGCTCGGGTTGTCCATGTCGGGTTTGCGAACTGGCCCGGGCTGTAAAGACGGATCAAGACACAGTGGCTGCTGCTGTTCATAATATGAATGAAGCAACAGATGTGCACTCTGATCCTCGACTGATTTGCCGCAATCTGGACACCTCGTAGAAAACGATACTGACGGAGAAGAGGTGGCGACGTTAGCGGCGAGGTTGATAGCAGGTACCCGTCGATCTTGCCCGGATGATATTGGCATGTCGTTGCCACGATCTGAAGACACATATGGCGGCTCCCTCATCTCGCCTCGTGCTAGGTTTCCAGTATCACCGTTCGGTCCAGGGTTCTTGCGACCCTCGTCGTCGCTGCTAGATGATGAAATAGAGTACCTTCTCCGTGACCCCGGTTGCTGATCGGGCCATCCCACTCTCCGTATGGCTCTCAACTCGTATAGAAAGAACTTGTGCCTTGCAGACCAGGGCGGAGGGGGTCCCCATTTTGCTATGGCTCGGGATCGGCAGCGTTCGTAAATCGGACAGGACAATTGGTGCTTGGAGAGTCCACCGAGATTCTTTATGGGCCGATTGCACGCATCGCATTGATAGCCACCATCAGGGCGAGGGCACTCGCCTGGAATATTGTGTCCCGTCATGGACGTACAGACAGTGGCAATTGGTTCATGAGAGTGCGGAACAGTTATCTACACGGGACGACGCGACGCGGATTATTACCAGATTAGCACGTGCGGATGCACGGACGATGGTGACGTACCAATGTTGGAGGGGTCCATCAAAAGTTTGACCGTTGACTTAAATAGCGCATGTGCTGCTGACACTCAAACAAACCTACAATCAAATCAAGAACCCTTCCATTTCAGTGTCGCAGTCCACAAGCCACAATGAAAGCATAGTAAGACCTCCAACGATCCCCTTATCAACCCCCTCACTAACCCTCCACCGACAGCTACTACGACAACCTCCCTGGCGACCAACGCCTCCCCCACGACTCCTCCCGCCCCCTCTCCCCCGACTACCTCTCCTCCCTCGGCATAATCCACCACCACTTCCCCCCCTCCACCCCCACCGAAGCGCACCCAGAAGTCGACCGCATCGCCACCGCCCGCAACTACAAAAACCGCGACACCATCACCATCTCCCCCACCACTTTGCCAAACTACGAAGAGAAAGTGAAGAACTTCTTCCACGAGCACCTGCACGAGGACGAGGAGATCCGCTATATTCTTGATGGCGGCGGGTACTTTGACGTGAGGAGTGAGGGGGACGAGTGGGTGAGGATTAAATTGGAGAGGGGGGACCTGATGATTATGCCTGCGGGGATTTACCACAGGTTTACTACGGATGAGAAGGATTATACGAAGGCGATGAGGTTGTTTAAGGAGGATCCGAAGTGGACGCCGCTGAACAGGGGGGAGGAGACGGAGGGGAATAGTTATAGGCAGGAGTATGTGAAGATGAGGGAGGCTGGGGGTGCGGTTGCTGCGTGAGTGTGCCGTGGGTACAGTAGTAGGATTCCAGAGGAGTGTGGCTGTATAGAGACATAGGCGCGGGTTGAGTGCTGACGAAGTTACGACCTGCCATACCCAAGTATTCAACATGACTCCACTGGTTAGAATTCATTATCGGCTCGCTTTGAACCGTAATCGCTTGGTCAAGTACCGCAATAACTTCAAAAAAAATTAAAATTCGCTAAGAACGCAAGAACAAGGTGATTCCGTCCGCGGTTTTGCTTCAGTTCACCTCCGAATGCATCCGAACCCTCGCCTGCAGATTCTTCAGCAACTCCACCTCCTCATCGCTCAACCTCAAATGCGTCGGCAAGCAAATCTTATACGGCTCCACCCGCACCTCCCACAAACCCTCCTCGAACTGCACCTCGTTGCTCAGTTCGTGCTCGATCGTGTTCTCGTATATGTCTTCCGCCGACTGCCTCCGCGACCCCGCCTTCCCATGCTGCGAACCACCGTGCTTGGTCTCCGAGTCGGTCTCGCTGCTTGACTGTTGCTTTCCGCCGTGCTCCTCATCCTTTTCACCTCCGCTCTGACTCCGACGGGGTAGTTTGTAGCCGACATCTTCGGGCGTCCACCAGAATACTGGATATTGGCGAGCTATGTTATTGAAGATGCATGCCACGGCCACCATGAGCACGCTCGCGAGCAGCATCAACGGCACAAACATCCACCCCAACGCTATAACACTCGCCTGCGTACACGCCAAGATCGCCGTTGCGCCGCCTGGAGGGTGAACAGTATTCGTCGCACTCATCGCCACGGTCGCAACCGCACACGCTACAGCGCCAGCCACCCAGCCGTAGTTCGCGAAGAAGTTTGGCGCATGTTGGAACGCTCTCGAGATCCCGACGCCCACGATCGCGGCAATGGTGTGGCCGACTATGGAATTTCGGGGCTGCGCGAGCGGGGAGCGGATGGTGTTGTAGTCTAGCACTGCGGAAGCGCCGAGGGATGCGACGATGGGTGGAGGGTTGTATTGGGCGATTCCTGGGGCGAAGTTGTAGACGCCGCCGACCACGCATATGCCGGCGAGTGTGGCGAAGAAGGTGATGAGCCATTGGACGGTCGCGACTGGGTCGGAGGCGGGTTTGGGGCGGTAGCCGAGGAAGTGTGAGATGGGTTTTGGGAGGTGGCGGATTTGGTTGTGTGGGACGAAGGGGTTGAGGAGGGTGTCGATGTTTGGGTCCAGGAGCTTCCGTAATGTCGGTGAAGGCATGTTGGCTGTGATGCGGGGTGCAAGATGTAATCCTGCCGCTTGCGTATTGGTCGTCCAGGCTGAAGATGTGAAGGGAATGGAGATATGGAGGTATGAGAGATTTTGAGACTCCACTTACCGCTATGCTGGTCAGGTGTCGTCGTGTAGCTGTTATTAGTCTATACAGCACGTCATGCTTTTCTCAAACGTCTCCGCGGTGCGGAGGAGTGGTCCGGAGGTTATTCTGCGGTACCTCGACGGTGCATTCGTGTTTCTGCCAAACCAGCTCGACCAGATTCCGCTTTGTACGGCACCGCTGACGTGTGGCTTTCGCAGACTTTGGCAAACCTATCGTAATTGGCATACCTGAGATGACTGCAGTCTATTGAAGACTGCTCATTTTTCGTGTCATCGTGGTCGAAGCGGCGGCTGCGCGGAAGCTCATCGGGGGACTGTACGTAATGGAATGCATCCAGTTGGCTGGAGGCGAGGATTTGAGATGTCTTGCATTTTCTTCATACTCGCATAAAATCATAGTCGCAGAAGCACACATGAATTAAACGAGCATGATGAGATTATTGTAGGACAAGAAGAAGTAGTTTAATGGAAGTGAAGTTGTTTTATGCTTGGCCGTTCTCCCCTTATCTTGATAGCGAAGAAATGCAGCTCCCCGATCCGGCGATGCCCAGAGCGGACTCCCGAGATCTGGCCGACTATCTTATCTGATGCGTACTGGGAGTGTGTGATGTGAGGTCTTGCAGTGACTCGTGGTTCCGCTGGTAAGCACCACGGTCACTCACCGAACCTTCTACCCTTCTCGCCATCCAGTCGCTTCGTTCATACGCTCTTCACCTTCTTCGACACACCAGCAGCGTGAAATCACAATTACAGTTGCGTGCCAGCTTCCACATCCGGCTTCTAACCTCACACTCGCCGCCTGAGGTGTCACCTCTTCTCTTGGCCTGCTTGACTCACTGACGATTGTGCCACCTTCTCGACTACTACCACTGAACACACCTCACACCACAACCCCACCCACACATCCTCGCCATGGCCGAAAAAGTCCTCCTAAACGAGTACAAAGCTCTATCAAAAGAAACCTGGACCAACATCTCCCTCATCGCCGACAACATCTTCGAATGGTCCGTCGCCCTCATCGTCCTCAACCCCGACTCCCTCTATTACGGCGGCTACTTCAAATGCACCATGAAGTTCCCCCAAAACTACCCCTTCTCACCCCCAGACTTCCGCTTCAACCGCCCCCTCTGGCACCCGAACGTCTACCCCGACGGCCGCCTCTGCATCAGCATCCTCCACCAACCAGGCGAAGACGTTATGAGCGGCGAGTCGGCTGGCGAGCGCTGGAGCCCTGTCCAACGCGTCGAGAGCGTGTTGATCAGCGTGCTGAGCCTGCTGGATGATGCGGAGGTGTCGAGTCCGGCGAATGTGGACGCGGGGGTGCAGTTCAGAGGGGATGTGAAGGGGTATCAGGAGCGGGTGCGGCAGGATCGGGAGAAGAGCAAGGAGGATATTCCTGAAGGGTTTGTGATGCCGACGCATGAGAGCGCGTTTAAGGAGGAGAAGGTGGAGGATACGTTTAGCTGGAGCGATAGTGAGGCCGAGGACGATTTCGCGAGCGATGGGAGTGATGTGGATGAGGACATGTTTGATGATGAGGGGGAGGAGACGGGGGATGATGGGGATGAGGAGTGACGGACTGAGGGTGGACGAGGTAATAAGGAGAGATGATATGATGAGTGACCGTGACCGCGGTCTTGGTGCGGCTGCTTGCTTTTCAGCGTGGAGTTTGGGTGTTGCTAAATACGCCCTTGGGAGCGATGGCTGCATATCGCTGACTGCATCTCGGGCGTGATATGGCGTTGCTGGCGATGTCGCAGCATATTCTACACGGCTATTACCATATCTGCTAGCTGCAGTATCTACTTCTAGCTATTCGCTGTAGCTTGACAGCTCAATCACATGCTACGCATTCACATGTTACACCAGCTGTGAACAACGTCACTTCACGTGGCTTCTAACAAGCTCAAATCTAACAACATTGCTTCTCGATTATTCTCACGTGTCGTCGTACCTCAACGGTACCGTGACGTCGCCACCAGCGATCGCGTGGTCCAAGCTCCCGCTCTCACACGTTCAACAGCAACCATGACCCGCAAGCGACGTGGTTCACCTCTCATCACATACAGTAAGAAGCGCCCACACCGAGGGGCCGGTCACAACTTCTTCAACCCGCTCTCCTCTCCTTCTCCCCCTCCGCCTGACCCCTCCGACATGAGCTGGTATCCATCTACAGATCAGATCGACCGGAGCCAGCAACCTAACCCCAACCCACCACCACCGAGGAGTCAAAAAGAAGCCATGGAGCCCAAGGAGGCGGATGTCATACAGATGATAGATATCACCGGTCTGCCGCGCGGTGATGCTGTGCGGTATCTGAAGGTAAGCAAGTAGAACTGCAACCCGCATTGATGACCACGGCACGGCTGTCTATCCGCCCATTCAAAGCTAACATCGCATGCTATACAACAGGCCAAACAGACGGTAGATGCCGCCATCAACGCCTACTTCAACGGCGAGGACATCTCCTCCGCCCTCGCCGCTTCCACCTACGACCCCCACCTCATGTCCGCCGATCGCGACGGCGGCTACGATAACAACTTCCGCTCGCTCGGCGCGAGCTCAGCCGCCGCCACACGTCCGAATAGTCCGACGGGGAGCATCATGCCCTCGAGTAGCAAGGAGGAAGACGAGCAGATGCAGCGGGGTATCGAGATGAGTCTGAGAGGTGATTCGGGGTTCGGTCAGCGCGTGCAGGAGACGGGGGTGGTGGGGCCGGGAGGCGATAAGCCGGTTTTTGGGCCGGCGAAGAGGGAGGAGTATGATCAGAAGAATTGGGGTATGACCGTACGAACTTCCGGCGACAGCAGGTTCGGACAGGCGGAGGAGGTTATACCTGATCTGGACGCCGAGAAGAGGGTGCTTGTGGAGGGGGAGCCCAGGTTGCTGAAGCAGATGCCTGGTGGTGATTACCTGCCTAACTTTCTGACGATATGTGGGGTCGTGCCTGCTGCGCGAGAGGCGCTGTTGATGCGGGACTGGGTGCAGGGAGAGTATGGCCGGGATGGGGAGTGGTGGCGTGGCCATCCGATTGCGAAGCCCAGGATTGTGCATGTGGGCGATGGATATGCTGTGGACGAAGTGACTGATCACCAGGACGAGTTTTTCGCGGAAGCGCAGCGGCTGATGGCGTTTCTGGCCGAAAGCGGGCGGAGCTATGGGAGTGTGGGCGCGCTTACGCAGGCGGAGTTGTTGAGGAGGACAAGTCCGGTGGTCACGCATTCCAGGACAATGCTGGAGCTGTTTCTGACAACATGGAGCATCGCTGCGAGCTCGAATGTGGGTGGCGATGGGGATGTGTCAAAAGTATTCAGCACGACGGTGGGCACGAATTCGATGGATGGGATGAGTGACCCAAACCTGACTTTGATTGATCTGGAAGTCGCGCTTGATAAAGGCCAGAAGACGGATCTGCACGAGCGGCTCGACGACCTGCTATGGGAGACTAACGCGGACGATGCGTCGATGTCGGATAACTGGATCGAGCGGCCAGGAGATGTGCTGGTGATGCGCCTGCATCAAGCAAATCCAGGGCTCCAGAAGGAGCTGCGGGTAGAAGTGCCGGCAGAGCTCTACATCGACAAATACATGAAGGAGCACGTCGAGGCAGTACGAGAGACCAGAGCAGAGATGGCGAACGGAAAGCGACGTATGGCCAAGATGGACGTCATTGAGGACAAATTGGTGCATTGGAAGCACCCGAAGAAGAACGAGCAGATGGACACCGGACATATGCTGAGGCACACGCTGGGATACTACACCGGACAGAATCTGCTCGACGCTTCCAAGAACGATCGCAATCACACCGAAACTCTTCCCGAGCAGCCTCCGCACCACCAAGCGATCGCCCAGAAGCTGGAGAGCTTGATCAGCAATATCGAGACGAAGCTCCAGACTCTTCGAGACGAGAGGGAGAAGACCCGCCAAGCTATCTCCGCCATGTCGAAAGGGCCACCACCCGGTATGCAGCCGGAGGAGCAGCAACACCACTACACTCTCCGCGGGGTAGCCACGAAGCCTAACACGACTTACGTTCTCCTGCCCGCCGAGCCAGCAGCTGATCCCGACCTCATTCAACTTGACGACGCTCCGCCATCCGAGGGACGACGCGCACAATGGTGGCGCATCGAATACCGCGCCGAAGTCGCACCACCCGAACTGCACAAACAGAAAATCGACGACTTCGACGTCTTGCGCGCTGTAGAGCTCGAGCACTCCTCCGCCCTCCTCGTCTACGCCAGCGACGCTGCCATGGACGCTGAGCAATTCGAGCCCGGGCTCCCGGAACCCTTGCGCAAGTTCGTGGAGCGGGATAATCTGCTCTTCGCGGACGAACTGCGTGCTGCAGAATCTGGTGGCGGTGGTGTGGCCACGGGGTATGGCGGGATGTCGTTTGATATGACCGACGTCCCGCGCGACAGTATCGAGATGAGGGATCACCAGCAGCGGGATTCCATGGACTCGACGAGGGTGGAGGGGTATGCGGGGTCTGATTTGGGCGATGATCCGCCGGCTTATCAGGACGGCGGGGCGCCGCCGGAGTTTGGGCTGGGGGTGGATGTTAAGCAGGGGTTTGCGAGGGACGAGGAGATGGAGGATCCGCCTGTGGCGGAGATCAGGTTGGATGGGGCTGAGGAACAGGGTGAGATGGTTGAGGGGGGAAGGGGTGTGAATGGTGGGACGAGGAAGGGGGTTGAGGGGCAGAATGATGGGATGGGTGGGTATTGAGAGGGAGGATGAAGGGATATGATGCTGGAGATATTGCTGGAGGATGAGCAAAGGATTGGCTATGAGCCGCGGCTATTCGTAAGTATATGAGATACCCCAATGGCGAAAGACTAGGCGTCTCAACATGGTGTTGTAGACCTTCTATTGACTCAGATAACATGACAGTCGCTATGGTCATGGCGTAGCAACCATACTCCCTCCGCATACAACTGCTCCTGATCATGGTGCTCATAACCGCCTAGCAGGACAAGAGCGTCAAACCACGTATGACTGACATAGAAATCTCCGGGCCTCACTCAACCTTCTCTCGTGCCAATATGGATTGTTGTGGCCTTGACGAGACGTCCCCGAAACGAACCTGCAGGCCACAGACAACGAAACACCATCATAAGACCAGCCAGTCGTGCGATAGGCACTATAAAACCGCCTGCGAACGACACCTTTCAACGTACCATTTATGAACTAACACTCCTTTCAACGCAAGCCCCCATGTTTGTATCTCACTTGTTTTGTCTGTCTTGTGGGCACAACGACGATATAAAGCTCTGCTCACCAGTCTCCGTGAACTCAAAATACATATATGGTATATTAAGATCGGACAGAGAAGTGGTATACGTATGCGATTGGGAAAGAGAGTGAAAGCTGAAGTGAGTACATTCTGGCGATGGCAGTATTCCATTGCTGTTCGAGACTGACCGAGACATTGACATCAGATGATCAGAAACATGGCGGAATAGCGCGGTGGGCTCTCCTTCTACGCTTGAACTCCTGAGTTCAGGGACGACGAGGTGGCAGACGGTCAAGTTCGCTCCTTCCTCATCAGTATATCTCTCGGCAGCCGGAAACTCAAACTCGACCTCACCTCCTGACTGGACTTCATCTGCTTGCACATGCCGCCAAGGATCCGCGGAACCTTCTACAACCGCAGTGAACACCTCCGTTTGTATCGCATTCACGTGCATTGTGGCGCACGACCACAGAGCGACCGCATTCACTGATCATGGCGCCTATACTTCGCGAACGCGCGGGACCTCTCACGAATATTACCAAACACCACAACCACAAAGTCAACAGGATACCACCGCCCGTGAACGCGACAAAGACTTTGTCCGAGACTGCGACGCGCCTATCCCAACCCGGCCAAGACGACAAAGAGAACTTCCGCCCCAGCCTGGCGGACCGCGTTAAACAAAGACGGCGCACCTCTGCACAAGCAGATCAACCACTTTTGCAGAAGCAAGCAATGCCTTCGCGTCGCGCAAAGGCGCCTCCTGTTAAGACTACCTTACTCACGTCCGAAGTCATGGACAACCCTTCTCCAGTTCCGGACCCACCGACACGAACGAAGCGCAAGCGGAGCGTGGACCAGGTGAATCCGCCAAACCTCAAGCTTGCGCGAGCGCACAGCGATCTGCGGGCTGCAGCAGACTCTCACCCTGTTGATACTGTTATGGCCGACGCTCCTGAAAGCATGCCAGAAGCTAGCGACATGCAGAACTCATCTCCACTTCCCCGTCGCCGCACTACGATCACCCCGCTCACGGAGGAGATGGTGCAGTCAGTCGTCGAGCGCGTCACAGCTCGACGGGACTCACGACAAGACTCACCAATGGAGTCGAGTGTGCGCCAGACTCCAATCATGAACGCCGCAGACGATGCAACCCTCGGCGGTCAACCATCCCGCCTCGGAAGGGAGTTCGAGTTCAGCCCCTTTGACTACATCCAATATCAGCGCGAGGCACTTACACAGCTCGCGCAGAGTCGCAACCCGCTGTACCTGCCTGGTCCTGGCGCTCTTTCGCCCTACACCGCCACCCCGATCGTCCCAAATCCTCTTGAAGCGCAACCAACACTACTTGGCGGCCACGCGCATCCGGCTACGAACATCAGGCGAGACATCAGCCCGACGCTGGAGGGCGCTGAAGACCTTGCGGCGGAAAGTGGTATGCAGAGTCCTGGGGACGATCTTATGGAGGGCAACGAGACTGCTGCACCCATGACAGAGGAGAGCGATCTTGTACTCGATGCGTCCGTGGCCGACGATGCGTCACCCGGCAACAACGGCACGTTTCGTTCAAGCCCACTCGAAGCACCCAACAACGTAACACACCTACAGGACGAGCTTGCCACCCAGGCATTCGACACAGCTGATGAGTCTGACGCGGCATCAACGATCAAGGCGAGCCAGACCAGACGAGGAGGGCTGCTCGTGAAGCTCCCAGTCAAGGTACCAAAGGAGGTTGACCAGTTTGAGGGATTGTCCAACGATGATCGACAATTCATGATTGCTATGCTCGCCGCTTGTAAGGCTCATAGCAATGTGAAGGCCGGTACCATTCGACGCCAGCAGGGCAAGCGCATTCTTGGACTGCTGAAAATTGCAAAGCCAGCAAGTGCCACAGAAGGGCTGGTGCTCTCCAGTGAGGAGGCACAGCAACAGCTGGACACGAACACCTTCTTCTCCGGGCCGATCTTTGTCCAAGGCGCTCAACCTATGAAGCTCAGTACTATTCCAGAGTTCCTCGGCGAGTACTACGACGAGAGCGTGAAGGTCTTCGTGCAGGATCCATTGATGAAGACGGCACCGTGCGTCAAGGATGTCACCATCAAGCAGCTCAAGCATCGCTTCGAACAGACGACAAAACACACATATCCCTGGAACTGCCTGGAACTCGCTGCGCACTTTGAGGACGGTCTGCGCCCGGCCTTCCTGAACAACGAGGACTGCCGCCTACTCACCAAGTTGAAGGTGCCCGCTGCTGGTGACCAAGTCAGCTGTCGTGGCTTCGAAGTAGGCTGGAAGGAGATCGAGAAGTGGGCATTGCTCGCGCAAGCCGGATCCTTGACGGAGCCGCACCAGGATAGCCACGCCTACTCAACCTACATCACCGTGCAGCAAGGTATAATGGGCTTCGGGTGGCTCTCGAATCCCACTGCTGCGCAGCACAAGGCGTGGCTCAAGGAACCCTACGCTTTCACGAACGGCAGTTGGCGGTACAGGCTCGTTCGTGCTGGCGAGACGGTCTACTTTCCGAACGGCACTGTGCACTTCGTCTTCCGCCTTTACAGTGCGGGCGACACTCTTGCATTCGGCGGTCACGTTTTGCGATGCTCGCAGATCGTCAGCTGGGTCAAGACGTTGCTGGAGGAGAAGGCGCACCCGGGCATCACAAACGAGGAGATTACGGTGTCGGCTCCCGCGTATCTTGAGCGTGTGGCGGCATTCGTGAAGCAGGCCCGTAGAATGGGTCAGGAGGCGAAGTGGGGCGGAGGTTTGGCTATCCAGGAGTTCTTGAGGCTCAAGGATGAATTCATGGCGACTCCTCCTCCAAAGCGTTAGACGGCAAGTGGTGGGATCTTGATGTGTTCTTGAATTTTGATGCGTTGGGATTTGCGAACTGCGGGAAGGAGACTGCGATATGAGACGAAGACGCGGTACAGCATCGCTGGTTTGCTCCTGGGTACAATAGCACATTGGATATGGAAGTGCGAAGGTCAGGCGTTGGTCACCGAGATACCCAGGGTTGTTCTTTTGCTTAAAAGACATGGCGAGCAGAGGACACTGCGAAGTAGCTTAGATGAAACGATGGAGTTATCGTACCAAACCATCTTCCAGTCTTTCTCATTATCGGCGTACGAGTTGTCGAATGTTGAAGTAATGTCATGCACGGCTTCTCCCGCGCAGTCCTCGTGGATTCAAGATTAGTGCAGCCGCTGCATTGGCTGGGAGGATCGTGATCTCTTCGGAGACGCCCTCCACTGCGATCATACCCTCTTGTAGACATCCATGTACCGCCGTGTAAGCATTTCATTCGTTTCATCTCTTTGAGATGCCTCAGGCAGAGCCGTACGGGCCGAAGCGCGTTAGTGTCTGCGCTAACGAATTCGACTTCAGATGAAGCTCTTCAGAGCAAAAATTCGAGCTTCACTGAGAGCACACGCGAGCGCATTTTCTACGAGTGTATTGTAACAGGCACATTCCTTCGCAATGGCGCTTGTTAAGATGCAGGACGATAGCGAGCACATCATCAAGCCGGAGAAAATATCGCCTACAGCCAATTCAGAGACATGGAGTCTGTTGTTGAAGAATTATGAGCAGTGTAAGAGCATAGAGCAGACGAGAGTGTTGTGATGATAGCGCTGACACCCCTTACAGTACTCGTCCGTTCGGGGCACTTCGTACGCACTTTCTGAGACTTCCTGGTGGCATGGGCATCACTGACAAGTTTCACAGACACCTATTCCAGCAGGATGTACACCCTACAAGCGCGAATTGAAGCAGTATATCAGCAGTGGCGTGATCAACCGCATGTCTTTTCCCGTCTCTGATCGAGTAAGAGCACCCACTGACTACGGTGTAGTGGACAAACCCTCGAACCCATCATCTCACGAAGTTGTAGCATGGCTGAAGCGGATGCTGAGAGTCGAGAGGACGGGCCACAGTGGAACTTTAGATCCAAAGGTTTTGATCGTCCCTCTTGTGGTGGCGAAACATGGGCTGATATAATTTTGACAGGTCACCGGCTGCCTCATCGTCTGCATCGACCGCGCGACACGACTAGTCAAGAGCCAGCAAGGCGCAGGAAAGGAATACGTGTGTGTGCTACGTATGCACGGCAAGCTCCCAGGTGGCCAGTCACAACTTGCGCGCGCGCTCGAGACGTTAACTGGTGCGCTCTTCCAGCGACCACCAATCATCTCAGCAGTGAAGAGGCAGCTCCGAATCCGCACAATCCACGAGAGCAAGCTGATAGAGTTCGACAACGACCGGCAACTGGCGGTGTTCTGGGTGTCGTGTGAGGCTGGAACGTATATCCGGACGCTATGTGTACATCTCGGTCTTCTGCTTGGTGTCGGCGCACATATGCAGGAGCTACGACGTGTACGATCGGGTGCGATGGAGGAGGGGGAAGGTATGGTCACTCTACACGACGTGCTGGATGCACAGTGGATCTACGACAACCAGCGCGACGAGACCATGCTGAGGAAAGTCATCAAGCCGCTCGAGACGCTGCTCACCTCTTACCGGCGCATTGTCGTCAAGGACTCTGCAGTCAACGCTGTTTGCTACGGTGCGCGATTGATGATTCCTGGTCTGCTTCGCTACGAGGCCAACATCGATGTACACGAAGAAGTCGTCCTCATCACTACCAAAGGAGAGGCCATCGCCATCGCCATCGCACAAATGAGCGCAGTCGAGATGTCGTCCTGCGACCATGGCATTGTGGCGAAGGTGAAGCGCTGTATCATGGAGCGTGACCTGTACCCAAGGAGATGGGGCATGGGCCCGGTCGCAGTCGAAAAGAAGAAGATGAAGGAGAGTGGCAAGCTGGACAAGTATGGTCGCACGAACGAGCAAACTCCTGCACAGTGGAAGAAGGAATACGAGGACTTCCATGCTCCGGTGGGTGAGAATGGCGCATTCGGCAAGAGTGAGCAGCAGGCCGATGAAGGTGCGACGGTGAAGGAGGGTATTCCAGGCAAAGGCAACGAGCTACCGACGAAGATGGACATCGACGCGGTTGAGGTCTTCCCTCCGATGCCAATTACGACGCAGCCAGAGACGCCACTGGAGAATGGTGACGGTGGCGACAGGAAGAGGAAGCGCAAGCACGAAGGAGAGACGGCAGAGGAGAAGGCGGAGCGGAAGCGCAAGAAGAAGGAGAAGAAAGAGAAGAAGGGTGACAGCGATTGAGCTGTTTCTGCTTCCACGAAGTGAAAGTACGGCGAACCTTGAAGGACGATGATATCAATGCATGCACGGGCGCTATGCTGAGGACATCTGCTGTGGTTGAACGATCACTGTATCATACGAGCGATGGAGGCATGGCGTTTCTCGAGTCTTGGTGTTCACGAGGTATTGATGAGGCAACAAGACGCTGCTGGAAGCATCGCTCGTGTTTGTGGTAGCGAGACATAGCCGCAATCGCACGAAAATGTTCATAAGACCCTTCATCTGCTCATCTGCTCATCTGCTCATCATTTCCAGTGTCACTTCACGGTATACTCAGATCACGGGCGACCGCATGTGACAACGATATCTCTTCTCGTCCGCTGATCCAGATCCACACCCCTCGAACGTGGCCAAAGTGGCCAATGCTGTTGCTCTGCGGGTCGAGAAACACCCCACCTTCACCACTTTTCGAAAACATCACTTCTTGACAACACATCACCGACTCAAAGACTCTTGCTCATCTGTCTCTCATAACACCTCAGTCCTCACGACCTCTATTCCCACAAAGAACAACTCCAACCAAACCCTTCTCTCACAATGAAAGCTGGTGAGCTTACCATACCCCAGCATCCGTTTGCTCAGAACCGTTAAAAGGCTAACTGAACCAAAGTTGTCGCTGGAGCTGCCGGAGGCATTGGACAGGTGGGACACTCTCTTCAATTGTATCAAGTCTTTAGCTAATCCACCTTACCAGCCACTGTCCCTCCTCCTGAAGGCGTGCCCTCTCGTCGACCACCTTAGCCTCTACGATGTCGTCAACACCCCCGGTGTCACCGCAGATCTCTCCCACATCTCTTCCATCGCGAAGATCGACGGCTACCTCCCAGCCGACGATGGCATGAAGAAGGCGTTGACCGGGGCGGACATCGTGATCATTCCTGCTGGAATCCCACGTAAGTGAAAACACATGAAGCTCGCATGGGAGAAGCCATTGAAGGACGCCCGCTGAATACTACGATACCACAGGCAAGCCAGGCATGACCCGCGACGACCTCTTCAAGATCAACGCCGGCATCGTCCGAGGCCTCATCGAGGGTGTCGCCGAGCACTGCCCCGACGCTTTCGTCCTCGTCATCTCCAACCCCGTCAACAGCACCGTCCCGATCGCCGCTGAGGTTCTCACCGCCGCCGGCAACTTCAACGCGAAGAAGCTGTTCGGTGTCACCACTCTTGATGTTGTGCGTGCGGAGACTTTCGTGCAGGCCATCACCGGCACCAAGGACCCGGCGCAGACCGTGATCCCGGTTATTGGTGGACACTCTGGAGAGACGATCGTGCCGCTGTTCTCGCAGGCGAAGCCGTCAGTCGATATTCCAAAGGAGAAGCTTGATGAGCTGACCAAGCGTATGCACTACAACTCCCACCTAACTGCGAGAGTGCGCTGACGATATCGATTGACCCCAGGCGTCCAACAGGGTGGTGACGAAGTCGTCAAGGCCAAGGACGGTGCGGGCTCTGCTACCCTCAGCATGGCCTACGCAGGCTACCGCTTCGCTGAGCGCGTCATGCAAGCCGCCAAGGGCAAGTCCGGTATCGTCGAGAGCACCTTTGTCTACCTCCCAGGTGTCGAGGGCGGTGACGCGATCGCGAAGGAGACCGGCTGCAATTACTTCTCCGTGCCGGTCGAGCTCGGCAAGGAGGGTGCTGTCAAGGCGCACAACATCATCGGCTCCGCCAACGAGTACGAGAAGAAGCTGCTGCAGACCTGCTACGGCGAGCTCAAGGGCAACATTGAGAAGGGCATCGACTTCGTCAAGAACCCACCTCAGAAGTAAGTTCTCTCTCTCATTTCTTACCCCTATCATGGCAAGGCAGGCGGCGGCGGAGGACTGGGTGTTGCGCCTAGTGCTGACAGGATTGACTGGCAGATAGACTGTGAGTGCTAAGCAAGGACTGGCACGCATGGATGGCGTTGGCTGGATCAAACGATCGGACGACAGCGAGACGATATGACGAAACGTGGAATGCGAGATGGTGCATATGGTATAGAGGCAGTGAATAGCTTAGATGCCAATGAAAAGCTTCTCACATGAGTCTATCTCGTTCCTGTAAACGCTTCAGCCCTGTGAACACTTCAGCATTTAACTGCCTATTTCAGTTAGACTGTGTTTTTGTGACGATCTCGAGACGATGTCTTCAGCTGCATCGTTCGATCCTCGCTGTCGGATGCTACTTGCACGTCGGAACGCTGAAGTCATTGAAAACGCGTTCATGAGACTGCGGAAACAGAGATCGTCTGGATTTATCGTGCCATGTTCGAGATCCTGCCGGGTAGTCGGGTCTCCGTCTGCTGCTCGTAAGGACAAAGTTTGCACGCACCCAAGCTAACGCCGTACCGGCCGGTTGATCTGCTTGAGCCCGATGTTGTCGACACCACTGCCCACGCTGCACTTGCTCGCTCTGACCGCACCTCGAAACGTGAACACAGGGCGTGGCAGAGCAACGCAGTAGAAATATGTAAGCAGGCATCCCTGTCAGACCATGTGCATTGGAAACACGCACGATACAGCCGGCGCCGGCGCCGTTTACGTCTCTTCCTTCATATGGTACTGCGCTGATACTGAACCGCGTTGTCATCGTCATGACTTTGACGGATCTCGTACGACTTGGGTCGTTCATACCGATGCGCAAGAGAGCAGGTGCGTGGCCGCAGTGCATGACGACGACAACGAAGGCAAGTGGATGATGTTCGATGCGCTTGCTTGTGTTGCGGAATTGAGTGGCAGTCGCTCACGATGCGCCGACTTATATAACATGCATCTCGCTTGAAGATTCAACGGTATCTATCACAACTCCAACTCATTCTTATAATTCCATACAACGCATCCTTCCTCTCCTTCACTAAACACCCTCACCGCAGCGTGACGGGACAGCAATAGCACTGCATCGAAGAACTCTCGTTCGATACAGATAGCAGCACACCGAGTCAACGCCAAGATGAAGGAGGTCAACATCGCCGCCAATAAAGCAGTCCAAGCAGCAACATCCGCCGTCGCAATCGAGTCAGTGTCCTGGGGCCGAGCAGGCAAGGCGAAATGGCAGCATAACGCCGTAGCGCTACTGGTCCTCTTCGCACCTTTCGGAATGTACATGAACTGGCTTGCCCTTGAGCACCACGACGGTTCGCTGTGGGAAGCTGGACGAGCGTTTGCTTCTCAAGGACCAGTGCAGACGGTGATGCAGTATTTTCCGAAGCCTTCGGTAGCTGGTTTTGCTGGTTATGCTGGCTGGATGATCTTGCAAACGACTCTATCCTTCTTTCTGCCTGGAAAGCAGGCATTTGGCCAACGAACGCCTGGAGGCCATCTGCTGGAGTACAACGCGAATGGGCTACTGGCCTGGGCCGCCACGCATGCGTTGTATCTTGCTGCTGCGGTGGTTGGAGTTCTCGATCCGGCGATCATCGCGAACAACTGGCAAGGACTTTTCGTTGCGGCGAATATATTTGGCTTCGTGGCTGCGGTGCTGGCTCAGATCAAGGGGTATTTCTGGCCTTCGTATTCATCGGACGTGAAGATGAGTGGTGAGCCAATGGCAGAATGAGTTCGAGTATTGCATTATGCTGATTACTGTGCAGGCTCTTGGATCTTTGACTTCTGGGCTGGTGTAAGTGTTACTCGGCTGAGATACCATGTCTTGACTCACGCTGATCGCTCGATGTGACGCAGGTCGAGCTGAATCCACGATTTGGCAACTGGGACATCAAGCTATTCTTCAATGGCCGACCAGGCATCGTTGCGTGGACACTGATGTAAGTCGTCACATCACAGCAGACGGGAGCAAGGACTAAACAGACCCAGCGACATCTCCTGGGCCGCCTATCAACAACAGCACCTCGGCCACATCACCTACTCGATGCTCATCGTTCTCCTCCTCCACGCAATCTACGTCGTCGACTTCTTCATCAACGAAGACTGGTACACCCGCACAATCGACATCACCCACGACCACTTCGGCTTCATGCTCGCATGGGGTGACACCACCTTCCTCCCCGCCTTCTACACCCTCCAAGCCCAGTACCTCGCTCGCTATCCAGTGTACCTAAACACCTGGCAATCCGCCCTCGTCTTGGCTACTGGGCTGACAGGCTACGCCATCTTCCGCTTCGCCAACCACGAGAAAGACTACGTCCGCTCACAGGATGGCGACGTAGTTCTTTGGGGCCGCCAGGCGACTTATATCCGCTGCAGCTATCCCACGAATGACGGGAAGGTGCACAGCAGTATTCTGCTTACTTCCGGCTGGTGGGCGGTTTCGCGGCATTCGAATTATCTTGGGGATTTGGTGCTGAGCTTCGCGATGTGTGCGGCCTGTGAGTTTAGAAACGCGTTGCCTTGGAGCTACTTCTTTTATATGGCTGTGTTGTTGGCGCATCGGACGATAAGAAATGAGGCGAGGTGTCGGCAGAAGTATGGGCAGAAGTGGGAGGAGTATTGCAGGGAGGTGCCGTGGAGGATTGTGCCTGGGGTGTGGTAATGAGTGGATGGGGGGAAGACCTGAGATGAGGGATGTGAGGTTTTGGCGAGGACCTACGATCCGAGCTAGACCTTGTGATTGAACTTGTATAGTATTCGGCTAGAAATGTATAGATCCTGAGCGTTCGTGCGGAGTACTCGTTCATGACACCTCAAGGTTGCTTGGTGCGTGAGAGACAGTATGACATCTGTTCACTTCTGGTTGACTACAACGCTTGCTCCCAAGCCATATTTGGAAACAAATGAAGCAGGCAAACCATAGTGATGGCCTATGTCCGTCCTCACAGAACATCGACTTCACCACCTTGCTGATAGTCCGCTGCTGCGCTGGCGAAGAGCGAACCTGCCTGCGGCTATACTCTAGCTGCTATGAAGCATTAAAGTGTCTCACGCTTTGTGGACGCCCACCGAGGCAGACGTGGCTCAAGCTTCAGACGAATGGGCATGGAAAGAGCCGGAGCGTACCCAGTCTATACTGGTAAACCTCACCCACACTTTCAGCTGTGATCTCGAGAGCTCTGCTTCTGCGTTATGCCGACGCTGGCAACCACAGTGTGAAGCTGCTGAGCGAGAAAATGGACTCTCAGGAAATCCTCGGATAATCGGGAGCGGTTATTGACCAGCTTGGTCTTCCGTACGATTCTGCTGACGTTGTTGGCGGACAGCGAGGGACTCAAAAAGTGGCCCCGAACAATTGATCGCTTATTGTAGTGTCGTAGCGCGGGCTCAAAACTCGTTCTCCGTGTGAACGACATCACAAAAAGCGCCTCTGGTCCCAATCGGCATGATGTGCCACGAAACTATGCCACGCTAAGTCAGGTCCTAGAAGGTACCTCATTGTGCTGGGGTGAAGATAGAGTCCTAGATCATGTCAGCCACGTACTGCCGCTCGCGAAACCTAAACCTACGATGAACTTTTCCAGCCCTCCCTCGAATAGCTCATTTGCAACACCCACACCTCTCGGGTGCTCTGTCGGTGCCAGTGGGCTTTTCACCACATACTCCACATACAGCGTTGCCCAGATCTGATACAGAACAGTCCGCATGTTGCCAACGCGCGTGTCGGTAAGCATGACGAGCTTCAACTCTGTTGGAGTCTCAAAGTAGTGCAGTTTGTACTCGCCAGTCCGATATGATAAGAACTGGTCGTCCTTACCACCGAGCTGGCGTGCCATGCGGCGAAGGGAGAAGATCGTGCCGAAGATGAGTTTCGCGTCATCTTCAGCCTTCATCGCTCGCTTCACGGATACTGGAACGGCGCCGTTGCTGAGGGCATTGGTGGCGGTGGATTTCTGCGGAATGCTTTGCGGGCCTGTCCAGCGCTTTGTGTAGATGCATTCGGCTGGTCCGTGTTAGCTTTGCTGAAGCACATGTATTGCCTGAATTGTTGTTGTCATGCTTACTGTGTCGATCGAAAATGTAAAATGAATAGACTGGGTTTAGCAGTCAGAAATTGTTCTCGAAGCCGCGTATTGACATGGCCTACCTGATGCTCCAGCCATGATCACAAGCTGTTCTGGAGACTGCAGGAGATCGCACTCCGGGCTCGTGCATAAAAGTAACCTGGTTCTTGTTGTCTTACTGCATGTTCCCGGTTTTCGTAGTAGATCGGAAGGAGTTGTAGATGTGTCGTTGGTGAGCCTCTCTCCAGGGTCGTTTCGCTAAGGCATCTGAGAAGGCTTATTTGGTTCACTAGGACAGGAATAGGCAAGCGCTGAACTGTCCCCACTCGTCCCAAAGATTGGAGTGCAGCTGAAGAGTTGAAGATGGCAGGTACATGAGCTCGTCGATACCGCAGAGACACCCGAATATAATTCTGTAGATATTCCAGCCGCAGGCGGCACATCAGCTGACCAGAAACGACATTCCTACTACTTCCCGAATCCTACTCTACCTAGCTTCTTACCCTTCAGCCCCTATCATGTGAAACGACCTACAATGGCCGACGAACTCCCCAACAAGCCTGTCCTGCACAAGTCGGCGACCGCCTTCGATACCGAGCATCCCCAAGAGGCCGACCCTGGCATCAGTATCAACCTACCTCCGGACCACGATGGCCGACCTCTACCTGTCAAGCACATGTGAGTGGACGCTTCCACCTTGTCCATAGCTTTTAGGCTCTGATTCATGGTGTATAAGGTCCGCGCCTACCTACCAGAGTCCTGCAAGACATCATCGAAGAGCGCCGTCGAGGTCCAAAGGTGTCAAGGAGACACTGGACGCAAGATCGCAGTACGGTAGCAGCGACGATGCTTCGGTCCACCGAATAAACCAGTATATCATCAAGCAGGAGATTGGGCGAGGGAGCTTTGGCGCGGTGCATTTGGCGGTTGACCAGTTTGGACATGAAGTCGTAAGGCTCATCTTTACGTGGACAGGCATTGGATATCTCAGCCTGCCTTTTCTGACGGTTGGCTGACAACGAGGTGCCATTGTAGGCAGTCAAGGAGTTCTCCAAATCCAGGCTGCGCAAGCGAGTGCAGTCGAATCTACTTCGGAAGCCAGGCAATGGACGGCGACCTGGGCATATTGCGGCTGGCTTCGGCTTCAATGCGCCACTACATCTGGACGCCTCTAACAAGCCGAACGATGCTAATAACTCTTTGAGTTTGATCAAAGAGGAGATTGCCATCATGAAGAAGCTGGACCACAACAACCTGGTCTCACTAATTGAAGTGCTGGATGATCCTCAAGAAGACTCGCTGTATATGGTTCTGGAAATGTGCAAGAAAGGCGTGGCCATGCACGTTGGCCTAGACGAGCGCGCACAGCCTTATGATGACGAGACATGCCGTTGCTGGTTCCGCGACATGATTCTGGGAATCGAGTATCTGCATGCGCAAGGCATCATCCACCGCGATATCAAGCCTGACAACTGCCTCATCACCAATGACGATGTGCTGAAGATTGTAGACTTTGGTGTCAGCGAGATGTTCGAGAAGCAGTCAGAGATGGCGACAGCCAAGTCGGCTGGCAGCCCAGCTTTCATGCCCCCCGAGCTTTGTGTGGCGAAGCATGGCCAGGTCAGCGGACGCGCAGCGGATATCTGGAGTATGGGAGTAACTTTGTACTGCTTACGATATGGCCATATACCGTTCGAGAAGGGCAGCATGCTTGAGCTATACGATGCCATTAGAGGAGAGCAGTTTTCACTCGACGAAGAACGGGACGCTAACTTTGCAGATATGATGAGACGGCTCCTCGAGAAGGATCCAGAGAAGAGAATCACCATGGATGAGCTGAGAGTAAGTCTAGCTGGTCATAGTCTGGTACTACTTGTGCTGACGCTCGCAGATACACCCTTGGGTAACCAAGAGCGGCACGGACTACCTACTCTCTGCCAAGGAGAACTGCGCCGACCTCATTGAACCACCTTCGCAAGCTGAAATGGACCACGCCATCACAGGAAACATGGCCAACCTCTTAGCGGTCGTAAAAGCCGCAAAACGCTTCAGGAAGGTCGTCAGCGAGAGACGCGGGCGTTTGATGGAGGGCATATTCGGCAGCTCCAAGATGGTGGCACCACCACATAGCCTGCGAAGTAAATCCCACGACGAACACGATCGACACCCGCTCGACCAGATTCTCGTCACAGCTGGTGTTCACCGGGACTACGACGACACGGATGGACCTGAGAAAGTGGCGAGTGATCTTGACGAGCTGACTATGGTGCAATCACCCGAAACCGATACCAGTGGCAACTTCGAGCGTGGCTGGGAGGAGTCGTCGGCGCGCTATAAGCAGCGCATGGAGTCAACTAGACATCACTCCGCTCGAGACCACGGAAGCGGCGGCGCTCCTCGCTCGAGCACGTTCCCGTTTGATCACCACGAGAGCCTGAACAATGCACACGGTAAAGGCCACGCACACGATCCACTGGAGGACCACACGTTCCTTGCCATTGGGCAGGATCCTGAGGTACCCGAGAATCGTGGCACCTTGGACTATCCGATTGTCAGCGAAAGCCCGCCTGCGGTCGAGATGAACATCTACGAGCAAGCGTACCAGGACGAGATGGAGAAGATTCTGGAACGTCGTGGCAGAGAACCTTCGATGTACCTGACGCGCCGAGTCGAGCATCGGGAAGATCTCCGAGCTCTGAGCAATATCAAGGATGCCGGGAAGAATGCCATGAGGACCGCTGCTGCCAAATTCGAGGATCTGTCTAGTAGAGGCTATGCGAGAGGCCAGGAGGCTGGTGATGCTGGTAGGTTAGCTGCACGAAGTGCTGCTGGTAAGGTCTCGGAGAGACTGAGCCGGCCCAGCACCGCCACTTCGGAGTATCTGGAACCTTGGAAGCAGTCCGCGAAAGATACGGCGTCGTGGGGCTACGAGAAGCTTGGCGATCTTTATAACAAAAGTGGCAGCAGTAGCGGGAGTGGTGGGATCTCGGGCTTGGTGTCCCGCGCGCAGGCGAAGGTCAGAGGTGATGGTCCGGAGACTGCGCAGCCAGCAAGTGAGCAGGGAGACCGAGCGAGTCAGCAACCAGTGTCGACAAATCCTCCTTACCATGAGGCCACAACACAGCCGTTCGCAGAAGCATCCGAGAAGCCTGCCGATACTACTAGTCCTTCGCAGTCAGTACCCGGGTCATCCACAGAGACCAAGGCTACGCCAGCAAGCACACCTGCGGCCGTGGTGTCGGCTTTCAAGGAGCATATCACGTAGCTTTCGTTCCGATCGGGCCAAGCTACATTGGCGTAAGAATGTACAGTATATAAGCACGAGCTGGGAGGCACGGTCCTATAGAGGGGAGAAACGCGCTGGTCGCGAAGGCCGGGTTGGTATATACATGCAAGGATTAGCGCGGCGTTGGTGGGATGGACTGGATACCTTGGATATGACAGTGATGTTGGAATGATGATGGCTTCGGCACTCCTACTGCCCCACTTTAATGTGAAATCGTCGTCAAGAGGTAATTGTCCATGGCGTACCTTATTCTAAGGCTGCACGGTCCACATGGTAGTGGTAGTGACATCATCTCTATAGCTCGAGCGGACCTCAATCCGTAGACTTGATCAACAACTACGCTCTCACAACGCCCCGAACCAGCTTCACCCCCGGACAATCTGTCAACAATGGCCTCCCGACTCTTCTCCCCCCTCCTCTCCGGCTCTGCCTCCTTCCACCGCCCTCTCCTCACTACCAGCTTATGTCTCTCCGGCGCCATCTTCGGAGGTGCCGCCCTCCTGCAAGCACATCGTTCACGCTACGCCTACCGTCTCGACGCCTCGCCTTCTTCGACCAGCGCGAAAGATTGGAGTTTCTCGCAATACCAGAACGAGGCGAATGTGCCGGTAGTGAAGTCGGGTGGAGGGTTGAATGCGAGGGCGGTCAGGCAGTTGAGTGCTGGGAGTGTATTTGGTACGTGATATACATTGACAGATGATGGATTGTCACGGCACGAGGAGCTGACAATAATGGTGGTGTACAGGCTTAGTCGCTGGACTGGGGTTGAGCATCTTCTCGAAACCCCTCGTCATCCTCATCGGCCTCTTGATCGCGGGTGTGCAGACGGCGGAGCATTACGGGATTCATCTCATACCTTATAGACAGCTGCAAGGGTATGTCAAGGGGGTGGATTTGAGGAGCGCGGTGCAGGATAATGTTGCGTTCAAGATATCGTTTGGTTTGATATTCGCGTTGAGCGCGTTTGCTGAGTTCTAGACACCGCAGAGCTGTCGAGTGCCTCTGCAGCGCACGATGGTGGACAGGGGTGCGTTGTATATATATCAAACAGTCCTGAGAACCTTGAGCACCTGCGACGCCGCAACTTTGCATCAGTACGCTGCGCATTCCCGCTCCAACCACTCCCGAGACCGCTTGTCGTCTTTGAAGAAATCCGCCGTCTTCTCCAGCACTTCGCGATGATAGTCGTTCAACCAACTCCGCTCCCGCTCAGTCAACAAACCCACATCAATCAACTTCCTACACATTGGCACCATCGTCACATGCTCGAACCCCAGGTACGGCTTGTCCCCAAATTTATGCTTCGTCTGCACCTCCTTGACCATGATGATGTTCTCGATCCGGATGCCGAAGTTGCCGTCTTCGTAGTAGCCTGGTTCGTCGGAGATGACGTTGCCGATTGAGAGCGGGACTTCGGAGTATTGGACGCGTGTGCCAATGCCGATGGGTCCTTCGTGGACGTTTAGGTAGGATCCGACGCCGTGGCCGGTGCCGTGGCGGTATTCGAGCCCGTAGGACCAGAGGAATTGGCGGGCCAGTGTGTCGAGTGCAAAGCCGGACGTGCCTTTTGGGAAGACGGCGAGTTCGAGGGCGATGTTGCCTTTCAGGACTAGGGTGTAGGCTTCTCGTTCCATGTCTGTGGGGTCGCCGAAGTGTAGGGTGCGGGTCGCGTCGGTGGTGCCGTCGAGGTATTGTGCGCCTGAATCGCAGAGGTAGACTTTCGAGGGATCGATGGTGGAGCAGTTGCCGGGTTCGGGTTTATAGTGTATGACTGCTGCGTTGGCGCCTGTTGATGAGATCGTGTCGAAGCTTAGGCCGACGTACTTGTCGTGCTTCTTGCGGGTCGCTTCCAGCTTGTCAGCGGCTTCGACTTCGTCTAGTTTCGTCTTCTTCTCGACCAGCTCGTGCTCGAGCCACGCGAAGTATTCGATCAGAGCTGCACCATCGCGAATGTGACAATTGCGCATACCTGCAAGCTCAGTCTCGTTCTTGATCGCCTTCGCATCGCCGATGAGTGAGCGGATCTCGTCGACTTTGTCTTCGCCCCCAAGTGCTCGTGATAGTGCCCAGGACGCCTTCGTCGAGATCAGATACTTGCGTTTCGAAGAGCCCGTTGAACCATTCTCCGCAGGCTCGGGATTTGCCATTGCCGTGATGTCTGAGAAGATCGCATCGTATGGTCGAATCTGTACACCCTTGAGATGGTCCTTTGCGCTTGACTCCAGTTTTGACTCGTCGACATACAGTGTCGCAGTCGTCGGCGTGATGACGGCGTATGAGAAGAAGACTGGGTTGTACGGGATGTCGTTGCCTCGCAGATTGAACAGCCAAGCAATCTCGTCGAGCATGCTCACCACGAATCCGGCAACCTTCTTCTTGTCGAGCTCCTTCCTCAGCTCCTCGATCTTGTCTTGGAACGACCTGCCAGTGAATTCCATCCCGAGGACTTTAATAGGCTCGTTCGGTCGCCCAGGTTTCTTCGAACCCCATACCTCGTCGACAAGATTGGCAGCAATACCAACTAAATCTTTCCCGCCCTTCTTCTTGATCTTCTTGGCCAGCTTTCTGCCCTCGGGCGCAGTGATCGTGGTCGGGTCGACACCCACAGTCTTCCCATCCTCGGCCTGCTCTACTGTCCACTCCTGCCATGTTGGAACATCTTGTAGCCCCTGCTTCAACAGCGTCCAGTTGTCGTCGAGCTGCTTGGCAGCCTGGTTGAAGTATCGTCCATCGGTAGCCAGCGCGGCCTTCTCATGCGTGATTACAGCGGTGCCTGCAGATCCAGTAAAGCCACAGATGAACTCCCGGCGAGCGTCTGTCGGTGCGATGTATTCCGACGAGTGTGCGTCTTCGGAGGGTACGACTGGAGGAGAAGTCAGTCAGCGACCAAGCTCTGTGCCGATGGGTATGCCCTACTGTATATATCTACCTTGTTCTTCTGCATCAACTCTCTCACGTGCTTCAATCGGTCGGTGGTGTTGACCTGCTCCATGTCTACTGCTCGGCTTAAGCCTGCGGTGCTGGAGAAAACCCTGCTGCCGATTTGGAGTCTGGATGTGACAGGTCGGAACAGACTTCTCAGCATCGGGTAGCGAGCGACGTCGTCCGAGAGCAGTTGAGCAGTTGATGTGTTGTTTGAGATGCTTCTCAAAGAGGAAGGAGCGGTCGGAGATCGGCAATTTACCTGGGTTTCACCGACGGACTTCATCCTTCGATAACTCGCGCCCTAGAGTCATATATCAAGAGTCCTTCGACTCTCCCATATATGAGTCCTCTACACTAGCTGAGAGCCCATGCGTCTTCTGCGCGTTGTGACCTTTCGACATCAGGCGTCTGGTCTCTTATCGCAGCACAATGGCTCCGGGGAGAGTCACCACGGGCCGTCTTCTTTCTGCATTCACTCAAATTCGACACTACTCGGCTCCAGCAGAAAGGTCGATACCAGCAGCTAAGCAAAAATATGTCCCGACTTCTGGAACTTATCCCAAAGGTTTCCTAGCCGGAAGTGCTCATGCTGGTGTCAAGGCTAGCAACACCAAGTACGACGATATAGCATTGGTGGTCTCGGAGACACCCTGCCCCGCCGCCGCGGTAATCACGCGAAATGTATTCAAGGCAGCACCTATCGTCGAGTCTCAAAAAGTCCTTGAGAAGTGGAATAATCAAAACATCCGAGGAGTGATTGTCAATTCCGGATGTGCCAATGCTGTTACTGGACTCAAGGGTGCCGAAGATGCTGTGACCATGGCACGAACCACTGATGCGTGCTTTGGTGAAAGCGAGAGCTCTGGAGGGCCGGCTTCTCTCGTTATGAGCACTGGCGTGATTGGGCAGCGACTACCGATAGACAGAATCGAGGCGGCCATCCCAAAAGCACATGCTTCCCTGGGCTCTACTCACGAACATTGGATGCGTGCGGCGCAAGCCATCTGCACGACTGACACCTTTCCAAAACTGCTATCTCGCACATTCACCTTGCCATCTCATCCCGAGACAGAGTACAGTATCGCGGGGATGACTAAAGGCGCTGGCATGATCCATCCAAACATGGGTACGTTGCTCGGCATTGTCTGCACAGATGCCGCGATTGCACCAGAGGCTATGCATGCATTCCTTCGTATGGGCGTGAATAAGTCGTTCAACAGCATCTCCATCGATGGCGACACGAGCACAAACGACACCGTTGCGCTTTTCGCGAACGGAGTCGCCGCGCCTTCTGGATTCGAGCCAATCAAATTTCCCGGCAGTCCCACAAGGCCCGAGAGCACCAGTCCAGATGCCGCAGCACTCATAACCGTGATGAACGACTTCTTGACCGACCTTGCGAAACTCGTCGTGCGAGATGGCGAAGGCGCCACGAAATTCATCACAATCCGCGTCGTATCTGATGTATCGATTGTTGTCGCGCGACGGGTGGCTATGAGCATCTCGACTTCCACTCTACTGAAGACAGCGATTTATGGGAAAGACGCAAATTGGGGCCGCATACTTTGTGCAATCGGCTATGCACCTGGCATCATGGAGAATCCCGGACAAGACTTCCGCACTGGAAAACTGGTCCAAGCGAAAGGTGGGAAAATCATCCATGTTCCGCATAAACGCCCACCAGTGGATATCAACCGCCTCTCTCTCGCCTTCCTACCGGCCGACGGAAGCGAAGAGCTGAAACTGTTCACCCGTGGCGAGCCTGAGAACGTGGACGAGGCAAGGGCAAAGGAGATCCTGGAAATGGAAGATCTCGAGATTTCGGTCAAGCTTAATGATGATGGGGGAGCTGGCGAGTCTTCGTCCGAACAACATGAACTCTTCGAAGCAGTGGTATGGACCTGCGATTTGAGCCATGAGTACGTGACCATCAACGGCGACTACCGGACGTGAACATGTACACAGTCCAGACGCATGACAATGCACGCTATCATAAGTGCAAGCCACGGGCCATCCTCGCCGATGCGGTAGCCAGATATCCAGGGCGACGACGACGGGCAAGCTGTCATGCAGACCTAGACATGTTCGTCAGTCGACAGTGGTAATCCTCAGCATCGTCGAAGTTGTGGCTGCGAGCCTGGCTGAGCATCCAACGGGTAGTAAGATCCTTGGACAGAAGCTCGGTGTTCGGTCAGATATACTACACAGTATATCTAAAGCTCGGATGCCGATACCCAAGAGTACTCTCATCCTCCTCTTGCAGTCTATAATCTCGCTTTCCACCATCCCGTTGCTTATTCTCCCACGTATTGTAGAATATCAAGATCGTCGTGGTGAGCAGAGCCAACGCCAGCGCACCAATGTTGATAGCATGTCCAGTAATGTATCCTGGCCTGCTCGATTTCAGTGATGTTCCGGACACGGCTTGAGCCCAACGTACGCATCAGTCTCAATATAAGTAAAAGTAGCCACAAACGCCGCGAAATTCGCAACCATGATCTGGAATCCTGTCCCCGTCGCCCTCACATAATGCGGAGCGAGATTATTCGCCAACCACCCCATTATCAGCGGCGAGCATGGGAATATCCCTGCTCCCACCAGAAACGTCCCTCCGTACTGCGTCCACACATTGGGGGTGGAGATGAGCATGATGTACCCTGCTATCGCGACCGCCAGCCCAATGAGCATGGACATTCCGCGTTTCTGATACTTGTCGCTTGCCTGGCAGGCTAGGAGGACGCTGAAGAAACCGCACATATTTGGGGGTACGGTGAGGAGTTGCGCAATCACAGGGTCGAAGCCGAGGGCTTTGATTATTGTGGGCAGGAAGAGGGAGTAGCTGTAGATTGGGGTTATGAGGAGGAAGAAGTCGAAGGACATTAGTAGTGTGTTCCAGTTGAGCAGAGCTCTTTTGACCGACGTCCAGCTGAACTCCTCGTCTTTAGCGTCTGTGTTGGCGGCGCCGTGGGCATCGAGACGTAGCCGGTTGGTTGCGTATCGTCGTTCGTTTTCGGGGAGAAATTTGGCATCGTTCGGAGTGTGTGGGAGGAAGAAGAGGACGAGGATGCCGTAGGATACTGTTATTGCGCCTTCGATGAACTAACTTAAAGTTAGCCAAGAATAGAGCCGAGCTCGGAAGTGAACATACGAAGATAAACGGCCACCCATTGTAGCCAGGCGTCGAGATCTGGGCGAGTCCTGTGGCAAGCAGACCGCCAAAGGCTCCAGATAGTGGAGCTGCTGAGTAGAAGAAGCCGATACGTTTCATGATTTCGTGGCGGCAGTAGAACATGGCGAGGTAGATGATCATGCCTCCTAGTAGACCTCCTTCGCAGAGACCGAGGAAGAAGCGGGCGGCGATGAGACCTTCATAGCTCTTCACGAAGCCTGTTTCCAACGATCAGAAGCTGTTTGGTAGGAATGATAGAAGGACTAACCAGTAAACGTAGCGACCAGTCCCCATCCGATCAACAGACTTGGCAGATAGTAGCCAGCCTGGAAGTACTTCAACACCAGATTGCTTGGAACGTCGACGCAAATGTATCTAAAGTGATGGGCAGAAGGATTAGCAAGCGTCTCGAGCATGGAGGCGAGAAGTGGAAAGTATCAGAGCGTCACACGGTGCTTGATGCTGTTGCGGAGAACCCTTTAATTAATCGGTCTGACGTACGGCACATAGAAGACCGCCAGGACGACGTTGAACTTGGTGCCAGTGAGTTTCAAGTCCTCTGCCAGGCCATCGATTCTTGCGTTGCCAATGTTCGCTCGATCAACGAACGCGAACAGCCATAGTCCGAACAAGATTGGAACGATGTGTAAGTCGAACTTCCTGTTGATTCGTTTGTCGAGTTGGGGATCGTTGTGCGGTTGAGATGTCGTATCGGCCTTCTCCGTCCCTCGATCGTCGTTGATGTGCTCGTGTAGCTCTGCACCGCTACTTTCTTTGCGTGACTTGTCCGAGATCGTGTCGTCCATTATCTTGTTCCCTCTTCTAGTGACAACAAGACTGTTCAAGCAACTCCAACGTGGGTTGAAGCGGGCGACACATAGTATATAGCCGTCCACTGAGCCGCCGCTTATATCATTGCCAAGGTCGTCGGACGGCTCACGAGCAGGGGTGGTCTGTGCCAAGTAGAGGGCAAGTAGCCTTCCATGTCATTCCTGCAGTTTAGCTACGCGGCTCTAAACCATCTCCACGCTTGAGTGGTCGGAAGTTGGAAGGATCTAGGGAGATCGATCTGAGGTACATCGAGATCCTCAAGCCCGTATACCAAGCTGCGGTGATGACCAGACGGCAGGGAGCCGCGTCCGAAAGACTACACCCGTGAATCTCATCTTTTGTGTGTCTTTTGTGCTTAGGATAGCTTGGAATCGTTGATGGGGCGTATGGCCTCGGATATTCGTTGGTTGTGTCAAGACAGAAATGAGACGAAGAGGGATTTTATGAGACTTCATTAACTTATCTTGCTGCCTTCACAGCCTTACTGTTTGTCTTGGTTGACAATGCTGTATGCTGTGGATAGCGTGCGGATTGCACACTCTCGGGGACAAGCACAACTAACGACCTCTCACACTAGTTCGGGTTCGTCCAAGATGATGCCTTGATGGCGATATCCTTTCGACATGCGATGAACGGAGTATTGAACCAGAGGCATGATGGCGAAGTATCTGCCAGGCCGACGTCGAAGTCTCCCTACATTGTGTTCCAGCCCATGATGATGTAGAACAGAAGGAGGCCGACTTTCACGTGCTCGCGTAAATATGAATTCATTCGCGCTAGCAACGTCGCTCTGCCAACGTAGAAGTCAATGCGGCTACGTCATGGTTGTTCAAGAGTTGAGGACCACACCTCGATTGAAGGTTCTTTAGGCTCGATCGACGCAAGCAACTCGTTCACTTTTCTTGTTCAGACCACGACAGAGCAAGCAGCACTCACCGCCCCAAGCGATACACATAATCCAACCATAGCAAGCAACAATGTCCGCCCTCAGCGACCGCGATATGAACGTTCAACCAACTTCCCAGCCGTCGAGTGAAGGCAAGAAGACTGGAGACGGGATGGAGGACAAGACACTAGATGGTTCGGAAAACAAGCAGTCAGTCGAGCAGAGATTTGCAGCCATCAATGCGTAGGTTCAAGCACATGTTGGAGAGCATCACTCGCGAGACTAACGATCATTCCAGGAAGCAAAGCACGTCCTACATCAGCCCATCGGATTCCATCTTGAGCCCGGCTAGCCAGAAACTGTCCAGTTTCAAGCAGAAGCAGATTACAAAGCAGTAAGCATTATAAAAGGGGAGCACTCTATATGGTGGACGTTGCTGATTGAGGTGTGAACGCAGTCCCGGAGGTAGGGCCCCAGCTGCTCGTACCCTTTTCGCTAGGACGACAAGCAGCTGCTCGAGCGGCGGTTTCAACGATCTCGGAGATGGGGAACAAAAGTCATGAGCCGTGGAGTTCGCTGCTACGGGCAAGATGTGGAGTTGTTGGAAGCATGATGAGGTTTATGGGTTCGGCGTTTTGCTTTTAGGTCATTGTTGGATTGGAGACTGGAATCTGGAGGTTGGGCGAAGCATGATACCCATAACACTCCCCTTTGTTTTGAGTAGGACTGCCAGGAGCAGGATATCTAGGTCAAGAACTCCGAGCAAGAATTACACGACCGTCGACCTGCTACTTTCAGTGAGCTACAAGGATATAATCAATGGTTCGTTCGAAAGCTTCTTAGTACAGGCTCTACTGTAAACGTAACCCAGGCCTCGGGTTACTTGCTCTTGAGCGGTGAAGTTTCGTTCGGAAAGGGCCTGTAGCGTCGGGGAACATCTTACGATCGCGTCCCAAGTACAGATGCATACCCGTAGATGTCTCATCAATAGTCGGTACGTTACTGCTTTGAGAGACCATTCGTTCGACAGAGATCAACTGGAACGAAGACCCATATATTAAGCAGCTTGGTCTTACATTGGTCTACCTATGCATACGGCCTCCTACATTGTGGACAGCAACTCGCAGCCGTCCCAGGCTCGGAGGCGCTCGGAGGCGCTCGGAGGAGCCTCACCGGCCGCAATGCTCTTCAAGATAGCTTTCGTCTGCGCGTCGCTATCGCACGGCTGCTGTGGTGCTGCTTCACCTGGTCCTGCGCTTTCGGCCGCAGTACCGGAAGAACTTGTCTGTGCATTTGACGCTGGTTTTAGCTGCTGTGCTTGCCATTCTCCGAACTCTTTGAATTCCTTGGTTTCTTTCTCGCGCTTCCACTGCTCGAAAGCTGGGTCTGCCTTCTGTTGAGGAGCAGACTGGGTGCCGTTCGGTTGTTGGTGTTGACCGGCTCCTGGATCGGTGTTGGCTGGTTCCGTTTGCTTGGGTTGTTGGTCGGTACCATTTGGCTGCGATGTTGCGTTGCTTGCAGGCCGCGGCTGTGCAACTGGCGTTCCATGGTCCGGCGACGCTGTGTTCGATTTTGTTCCTGGCTGCTTGGAAACATCGCCCGGTTGTTCACCCCCAAGCTGTGCATCTGGCGGTCCGTATTTTCGTGAGGTAGGATCTGATTTCATCCCTGGCTGCCTGGAGCGGCCGTCACGTTGTTCAAGGCTGCGCGGTGGGCGAAGCTGCATTAGCAGACGGCGAGGCACCTTCCGCATTGTTCTGCTTCGGCTGATCGGAGGAGGCTGGGATGCTTCCTGAAGGGCCAACAGTATTCGCTGCGTTTTTGGACGCTACATCCGCAGAGGGCGAAGAACCTTCCCCATTGTTCTGCTTTGGTTGATCGAAGGTATTTGCAGTGCTTCTTGTGGTGCCGCTGGAGCTCGATGAGCCTTTAGCAGCTGCATCTGAAGAAGGGGAGGCGCCGGCCGCACTGTTTTGCTTTGGTTGAGTGGAGGAGTCTGGACTGCTAACTGGGCCGCCAGCAGTAGTCGCTGAGTCTTTGGGAGCTTCTTTGGTCACGCCCCTCGCCTGTGCGCTCTGCGAGGGTGACTGTGCCGCTGAGGAGCCACTATCAGCGTTCATCGTGCCACCCTGACTAGCGCTGTTTCCTGAAGTTGATGCCTCGCCCGGCTGACCGGTAGTAGTGGTAGAATTCCCGGAGTCCTTCCCTGTCGTATCAGGCTGCGTTGGATCACGAGAGCGCTCGTCCGAACGCATTTTCTGCGCTTCTACAACGTCGCGAAAAGCCTCCATCTTCTTGTTATGCTCGTTCATCTCCTTCTCCATCGCGTCTAGTTGTTTCGCCATCTCCGCATTAGTGCTCTGTGGAGTCAAATGTTCTGGTTTTGAACGTTCAACTTCATGCTCGCCGTCAGGGGGGTCGAACGTCGGGCGTGTGGTTGCGAAAGAATCATTGTTCGCGCTGTCAGAGTGCTGTCCAGATCTTCCGGGTGGCTTTTCGCTGTCTTGCGTTTTCTGCGGCACAGTCGAGGAGTCTTGCGAGGGCTTAGAGCTTGCATCTTCTTCTCTTTGGCTGTCCTTGACGTTTGCGTCTTGCTGCTTCCTCAGTTCATCGACTTCGTTCTGCAACTTCTCATTACGGTCTTTCTCCTTGGCGAGCTTGCGTTCTGCATCTTGCCGCGCAATCGAAGAATCGGCCAGCTTTTGTTTGGCTTGCTGGGCTTCAGACTTGAGAGCGTCCACATCCCTGCCTTTCTTTTCGCCATCACTGCGAGCGTCAGCAAGCTTCCGGGACAGTTCTCCCTTGTCAGCAGTCAAGGACTCGATTGTGCGCTTATCATTCTTGCGAGCGGCATCCTGCTGCTCGGTGCTGTTTTTTGCTTTCTCTCGAGCCGCATCCCTCGCGGCCTCTGCAGCTTTCTGTGCCTCACGAGCCGTTTTCTCGTCCGCCTAGCTGTGGGCCAGACTGGAGCGCGCGTCTTCGAGCTCCCTTTTGTTCGCCTTTGCCTTCGTTCGTTCGGCGTCAAGCTGTGACTGTAAAGAGTCTTTATCAGCCTTACACTTCCCTCTCTGCTTTTCTCCGGCGGTCTTTGATTCGTCCAGAGCCTTTTGCACACGATCTCGTTCGGCGTGCGCATCCTCGCGCTCCTGTTCAGCCTTCGTCTGATCTTTCTGCGCGGCTTCAAGTTCATCGTGCCCGTGCGCAATGTCACTCCGGAGTCGGTCTCGACCTGCAATCGTGTTATCGAGCTTCTGTTGGAGGTTGTCTCTCTCAAGCTGGCCTGCATGTTCCTGATCAGTAGTGGGCGATCTTGCGGCCTCCGCGTCAGACTGAGCCTGAGTCAGCTTCTCACGAAGGTCTCTGATTTTCTCCTTCGATGAATCTCCGTTGGCCTCAAGATGTTGATTTTCGGTCTGTAGACCGGAGTTTGTGCTCTGTAGCGCATCGTTCTTCGCCTCGGCCTCGTTTACCTGCTTTCGCAGAGAAGACGTTTCTTTCGCCGCTTCTTCTTTCTGTTGCTTTGCCGATGCTTGAGCCTCATCTAACTCTAAGCGCGCTTCGTCAAGATTCGCCTGGAATTTCTTTGCCTTCCTTTCTCCCTCTTTCTCTCGCTGGACTGCATCGGCGAGGTTCCGATTCAGAGAAGCCTTATCGCTGGTACATGATTCTTCCTGAGCTTTTCGCAAGTCCTCGGCTTTCTTCAGCTTGACCTCGAGCGTTTCATTCTCTTTCTTGGCTCCCTCAAGTCGCTCTTTGTCCTCGGCTTCGCGCTTTTTCATTTCCTCGTTTTCTTATCGAAGCTTCTTCGCCGCAGGATCACAATCATTGGCTTTTTGAATGTACCAGTGCAAGTGCTCTGCCTCCACGTTTGGGTAAGCCGTTTGGCAATTAGGGTAGGTGGCCATCCTGAACTCGTCTTGCTTGCCGTGGCTGATTCCAACAGGCGAGGTTTTCTCGATCGCGGGTAGTATTCTGCACATTCCTCTAAAGGGGTGATCTCTTATAGGCTCGTCCGCCTGTATCGTTGGGTCCGGAGGTGCCAATGCCCACAACATAGTGTTATCGTATGGCCCGCTCGGCACCATGGCGCTGCGGTTGAGCTTCAACCCGCGTCCCGTCTCAACATTAGTTATCTTGCAGGCGATAGCCCGAAAGTCACGCGCACTCTCGTTTGGCTCCTCTTCGATGTTCCAGTGGTACCTGCTGTGATGATCCACAGATGCCAATGGAGTGTAAACCCTAAGAGCCATCAAAGTGGTTAGTCACACGATCGCGGACTATGAGAACGTGAAGAGAGTGGGATCCATGAAGACGTACTCTTTCGTTTGAAGCGCGAGGTCTCCATAACCGGTCGTTGCAATTTCGAGCAGGTGGAATACCTTATCACTGTCGTTATCACTCCTCGCGCAGATCACGTACGGCCCTCTGTAATGCGACGCAATTGTGCTGGCAGTGTCTCGAGTCGACGTCCAGAGAGCGATGTTTTTCAATCAGCGCAATTCGCAGATTGCATTGACAACGCATAGGTGGCAAGTTGTGGCAGAAGAGTGGAAGTCCTATGCTTCATCAAGCATACATGACGGTGGCGGCTTGCGTGATGATCATTGTGATTGCCAAACTGGCTGTAATCGCGGATTTGACGAAGCAGTGCATGATGTGATGTCACGCCCGTCGCCGAGATGCACTGGAGCTCTGATGTCCATACAATACAGTTCGTGTCGTTGGACCTCAAGCATCGATCGTCGTCGGCTAGTCCGTGACAGGTAATTCCACTGCCAAAATAACCTTTCGACCCTGCATATGCTTGCATATGCCATAGCTCGTTTGGGAAATCTCTCCATTTTCTCTCGCTTCTATGTTACCGTTAGCCTTTGGCCTGCATTAGAACAACAAAGTCACAGCTTAACAGACGTTCAGCGACGTACTTATGCAGCCGAGAAGGATCAGCACATTCGGTAGCTCCAGTGAGCTTCCCGTTACAAGACTGCATTGTTGAGTTGCACCTTCATGAATCACAGACCCGAGATCGCTCTTCTTTCTCCATTGCAAAGCGTACTGATTGTTGAAGAAATACTGTAAAGATGGCCTTACCGCTTGGAGCACTCGGGAGCGATCCTGCCGGCGGACGTGGTGGGCTAACCGGAGCTGCTGGAGGACTTACCGGAGCTGTTGGTGGAGGTGGAGGTACTACAGATTCCCTGGGTGGCGTCACAGGTCTTGCTGACGGTTTGGTGGGTGGTGGAGATCCCTTAGGAAGCGTTTCTTCCCTTGCCGGTGGATTGACAGGTTCAGGTGCCGGCCTGAACTTGGTGGGGCTCGTGGGAGTTGGTAAGTGGGAGAACACCAACTGGACGCTAGTCGGGTCTAACATGCGAGATCAGGCTCCGATGATCCAGCACTGGTTGACGTTGGGCCCGCTGAGAAGAAGCAAGTGAAAGCCGAAAAAGCTGCAATCGCTGCAAAGAATCAGCAGAAGAGAGAAGCGGCGATGCAACAACTCCGGAACGAGGTGAAAAAGCAAGGCAGCCCGCCGACGCCCGAGCAGCGGAAGCTCGAGCAGCAGCTGCTAGAACCGGAAGATAACGATAGAAGAGAGATGCAAAAGCTCGAGGGCATGCTTGGTCCCACTGATCCAGAGCTGTATCGCGCTGCAATGGAGGCAGACTCGAGCGGCAGCCGACAGCAAGCCGAAACTGTCTCGCCTGGCCTGGTGTATGCGTATCTTGTCGATAGTCGCACTCACACGCCAACGCACATGCTCACGTTTGCCAACGCAACAACCGCCGAACAATGGTACCGGCAAGCATCGACCGCCACGACGATGGAGAAGGCCAGCCCGCAAATGTATCTGTACGATGGTGCTCCGCCCAGGCCGTCCGGGAAGATGGCGTGTATACCGATTCAAACCGTTCAGCCAGTTATCCTGCTGCAGAGGGCGGATGGCTATCCCATCTGCTGCAAGCCCGGTAGCGGAACTGGCACTAGTCCTATTAGTGCGCCAGTATCGCGACCTGCACCTCCTCCACCACCTTCCCGGAAGAAGCTGACATTCGAGGACGTGGCGGACTCTTACGTGGAGAGAGCCAAGGCCAAGGGCGACCCTCGATCAGAGAGCGTGATACACGATGAAGCGATGGCTGACCTGAGGGAAAGTTGTCGAGCTTCGGAAGCCCAATCCGGTACACAGCAACTTCCCATGTCCGGCGGTCTGGCCAATGGTACGACGTCATCTGCGCCGCATGGCGCGATTTCCAATCCTCTTGTAGCAGGTGGTCTGGGAGGACCGCTCGGAGGATTGACGGAAGGGCCAATAGGAGGTTCGACGGAAGGGCCACTAGGTGGGTTGACTGGTGGTCTGTTGCCCGGATCGTAAGTACATTGTTAGCCTCCTTCTAGGCTTGCGGCTGACCCAAGTGCGATCAGACAAGGACTCAATGTGGCAGGCATATCAGCTATTGGTAGTGATGAGAAAGCTGCACTGGATCTGGTAGGTCTTGTCGTGCCTTTCTATTGCTTTGCATTTCAGACATGTTAACCCTCTTGCGCCAGGCGCCCGGCGAGAAGAAGGAACAGAAAGCTCGAAAAGCCAACGAGTTGCGTAAGCAGCAAGTCATTCAATAGCAGGAGATGAATGCTCTCAAGCAGCAGATCGCGAATCAGGATGGCCCAATCACTCCAGAGCAACAACAGAAGATGAAGGTGTTCGAGGAGCGAGATGCAGCCACGAGACAAGTAGCAGAAAAGTTGGCGAAGGATATGGAGAAGGAAGAGCAAGGACAGAACGGGGCAGGGCCCATACCAGGGGTGCCTGCGCTTCCCACAAATGGTGTGCCAGGTACGGACACGCTGGGGTCATTGACGGGCGCTGGTGGGCCGACATCAGCACTTGGTGGAGCGACTGGAGCATTGCCGATGAAGGGGTTGGGTCTATGATTGGATTGTGGGTATGTAAGGTAGTTGTAAATTGTGTAGAATAGAAGAGCATTTGCTGGGCCGAGGAACCTCAGGCCACTCGGGAACGCGCTAGTCTCAAAGGAGATACAGCCTATCTTCGGAATTAATGGAATTAATGCGAGGCGGCGGGCTCCTCGCTTCTATAAATCTATGAATCTATGAGATATCCAGCGGTGATGTGACCAAACAGACATGGACCGCAAGAGAAACATGCCTTCCTCGTGTGTGTCTGGTCCGCTCCACCGCTAGCTAAGCCATACGTCTAGACTAGAATCCGTTGCGTTTGAGGAAGTCGAAGCTGACCTCGAATCCAGCAGTGGCGTTGTTATGCAAAGGAAGAGCATGGCCTGTGTTCGGTTGTATATCCACTAGGCAATGAGAGAGGGCAATTAGCGACGTCGGTATGTGAGGAAGCCTGCTGATCTCATATCTCACCTTCGAGAGCGGCTGCCTTTGGGTACGACTTCTTCAGTGCCGTGGCATTGGTTACGCCATTACAATCGCCAGCTGTCGACCAACGGATCAGCACAAGACTAGCGACAGAACGTTCTGCTTCGATCATACTCACCACAGACGAAGGTGTCAAACTCGGCCAGCATGAAGTGGAGCAGACCGGTGTAGTTGAGGCCAGGCAGGCCAACTAGCTTGTACCCCGACGCCAGCTCGCCGATTGGGACAGGCTGTTTGATCTCGTCGCCGTAGTCGAGCAGCTCTTTCGTGAAGGCGGTGTCAGGGTCGCCCGCGAAGAAGATATTCTTGTACCAGTCAGCTCTCAATGGTTATCACTCTCAGGCAGTCGAGAAAAACATACCTGGATGCCACTCTTCTGGTTGACAATATATCCTGTTGTCAAATTTGAGATCAGTATACGTATTCTGACGAGAGAGGATCTCGCATTGGCCACCTACCTGGAGTGCGATCGAACGGACGCTGAGCGGCCTTAGCATATTGCGCTGCCCAGGGAGTGTATCCAGCCAGGGCGAGGTACTCGGTAGCAACATAGCCAGTGATAACGGCGGCGTCGCTCAACTCTGGATATGTTGCAATGAAGGCGGATGTGAGGAAAGAACCAAAGCTGTGACCGACGTGGATGATGCGCGGAGAATCACTCTGCGATGCTGTTGATCCTGATCCAATCGAACGGTTGCGGGCCATCAGAGTGAGCTCCTTGAGAATCTCCAGTTCGAGGCCAGCCTGCACACCAGAGTACGCGTCGGGGAGATCTGATTTTCCTGCGCCCAGACGGTCATACGTCAAGATGGGGTAGCCGGCTTTCAGGGCAGCTTCTACGTAGCTATGCTGCTCTGGCTGGTATTTGGAGTCCCAGTACCGAGAATCATAATGGCCTCCGTGGGTGGCAATCTGGATTGCCCCGGCACCGTTACTGGAGTGCGGCTGGCAGAGCTGGACATGAATGTTGAACGTCCCGCTGATGGTGATGTTCTTGATGATGCGATCGGCTCCCCTCAGTGTGGTTCGGGTGTCCTCAATGATCGCCCATGATCTTGCTGAGATGTTGTCGTCGATGTGCGTCAAGTCGAAGATGGCGCCTTCGGCTGATGCATTAATTGGCACATCGAACTGCTGGCAGGTACCGTAGCGGTGGGTATCGTGGGTCGGTTGAGCGAAGACGGCTGCATTGCCAGTGAAGAGCAGGACGGCTCCGATGATTAGGTCGTTCATCTTGACGCGCAGGTGGGAGTGAATGCTTTGTTGGCTTGATCAGAATCCACGAGGACATCCATCCGTTTTATACTCGTCGCATGAGACATCACGATGATCCGACAGAGCAGCAGTGGGCGAGGCCGTGCAAAGTTTCGTTTTCGTCAAAATAATGGCGTTCATCAGTCATCTCAAGATCGCAGGGCGCAGTGTCCTTATACAGACGGCAGGGCCGATATAGTTGTCGGACCATCGAATGATCGTTTGCCAAGGTATTTCGGCCCAGTGGTAGGGGTTTCGTTTTCGTTCCTGCAGCTCCCGGATTTGCAATCTGTTCTTGGCGGGCTCATCAGACTGGGCATTTTTCGGAACCAATAGAGAGAGCAGAAAACAGCTGTAGACGAATCCAAACTGTGCAAGACTGTGCAAAGGGTGTTCGTTACCGTGTCGTTTAAATCGATATCGGATGCTCGAATACCTCTGTGTTTACGTCGGCACACCGCTGAAACCTTTGCAAGCAACATACAGAAGATGCTGCAAGGTGTCGAGATTCCCTTGAGTTGCGTCTTTCTCCCAGCGCGCAAGTGCCTCTCCGTAAGGCAAAACGTTTGGTGGGTCGATGTGCGTTGCCTTCTTCCAATCCCTTTCGGACTTGGCGGCCCAGAGCGCTGCTTCAACGGTGATAGGCAACATGCTCAGGAACGGCACAGTCATGCATATCCCATCTCGCAAGTTCATGTAGATGCATTCGACAAACGTGGACGTCAGGATGGTACGCCGAATATTCTCCAAAAAGAGCCATCTGGCGTAGGTGGACGCCTTGATGTGGTCAAGCATCTCCGTGGCGTCCCGGCGTTGCAGACGCAGAATTATGTCTCGTAGGTGGTCGACGTTACGATCAGCTAATGAGCGGTACTGTATGTCGCCGTCAGACAGCAGGAGAATATGCAGTAATAGCGTAGCCTGGATCTTCGCGAGTTCTGCTTCGAGATCGACATCGTCCTTGTCGCAAACAAGGTTCAAGTAGGTGTCCATTACGATCCCCCTCACGATGTGCGCGTTATTCTCGGTAGTAGATGAGTATAGTGTGCATGCAATGTACGCTGTCTCTAGTGACTGTGGGAGCTGCTCCCGGTGCGGCATTGGCTTGATGAAAAAGTTCTGGACATCATTCGTCATCTCCACCGCGCTGTGCCGCAGCTTCTTGACACAGTATGCCAGCCTCTTAGCGGGCAGACAGATCGGTTGGGCGAAGTCTCGAGGCGGATAAGTGACTCCATGGAAAACTCGCTCGGCCTCCTCGTCTGACTGAGCTTCCTTTATTGGCTTGCTGGTGTCCGAGCTGTCTGGCTGCACCGCTCCAGACTGCTACCAATTGTTAGTGTCGTGGTCCTGCTAGTCGAGAGGAGATCCACAGACGTAGTTACATGGCCACCCTCGAGTAAGGCATCTTCCGCACGAAGGCTTCTGGAGATCGCATCGTCTTTTGCCAGAGATACACCGCCGACAAGACTTCTTACGTGGTGGAGTAAGCGAGACAACCATCTTCAACCTTTTTGATTGAGATGTGATGAGGAGTTCCGCCTGTTGAGCACATCAACGGTTCTTATCGAGGAGGAGGTACCCTTGCTTACAAAATGCCGAGACAGTTGAAGTGCGGATGTCCGCCCGGAGTTCCGCTCGCTTCATAAGTTGGTGCCGACAACGTTCTTCTACCTTGGTACCCATCGAAAACATGTCGGAGGCCTCAGAGCACGCCTCAGTGCTACTGACGGCCAGCAGTATAAGAAGCTATGCCGCCATCGAGATGGTACACGGCATACTTCACCCAGCACTCGCAAGCAAGCATCAATCGTCAACATGAACGGGTTCCTTGTTGTACTAGGCGCCACTGGAACACAGGTATCGACTCACCACTTCTTCTGGTATTACAAGACTGGAGACTGACCAGATCTCGACTCGCAGGGCGCTTCCATCGTGGATCACGTCTTGAAGCAACTTCCGGGCCTACGCATCCGTGGCGTGAGTCGCAATGCCTCATCAACCGCTGCACTTGCCCTTCAGAAGAAGGGTGTAGAGGTAGTCGAGGCGAATGTAGATGACCCAACGTCTCTGGTAGCAGCTTTCAAGGTTTGCATCCCTCGGTGAAGCTACGTCAACATCCGAGCGCTTATGTTCCGACAGGATGCTACTGCTATCTACGCGGTCACAGATTTTTGGGAACCGGTACGTGGTCTTGCGTGACCACTCAAAATACGAGCTGACTGGGATAAAAGTTCCTCAAGTATCTCCAGTCTGGACGACAAGACGCCTGGACTCTAGCAAGAGCAGATGAACTTCAACGAGGGAAGAATGTCGTCGATGCAGCGGGTCAAACTCTGGATACACTGCAACACTTCATTTTCTCTTCGTTGCCGAGTGGAGACCAGATTTCCAACCATGTCCTTACGAAGCTGCACCATCACGAGGGCAAAGCAGATGTTGTGCACTACCTCAAAAACTCTGGTAGTAAGCGTCTGGCAGACATCACCACGGTCTTTTGGTGTGGATACTACATGGAGAACTTCGCCCGATACGACCTGAATCCTTATATTCGACCAAGGAAGGTACGTGCCCTTCTCGCATCTTGGACACTCCTACCAGCCATCTGACATCTCCTCGCAGGACGGATCCGGAGACCTTTACATAACCACTCGGGCGGCTCCCTCAACCCCTTTCGGCTTCCTGGCCACCCGTAAGGATGTTGGTCTGTTTGTAGCGTCGATGCTACAACGTACACCTCAAGGCGTCTACGGCCCACCAGTTGTCGCAGACTCAACGACACTGACTTTCGAAGGCGTCTGTGAAGCTCTCGGCAAAGTCGTTGGACGCAAGATTGTGTACCGACAGGCGGCACTCGGAGAGATGGGGACACATTACCCGGTATTTGGGGGGGAGTTCGACCAGCTGTATGAGCTGTTCAATAACTATGGGTTCTCTGGCGGTCAGAAGACGCTTGGTCGAGAAGAGGTACCCATCAATCGCTTTGCCTATCGCTTTTCTTCTGCTGACTTAACGCTCCTAGCTTGGGCTATCGAAGGTCACGACATCTTTCGAAACCTTCGTCTCTGAACAAAACTGGGATGGGTTTGTCGTAGAAAGTGAGAAGTAGTTGGTATCATGCTGCGGTGTACTGCTTCATATCCGAATGTTTCGACCTGGAATACGGACCAAGGTTGCTTGTATCGAGAAAGCAGCAGTCTTGAGATTGACGAAGGATCGGCTCTCACGCTAGAGGATGCTGATCGAAGGCTGCTGTGCACTGCTTCAAACCAGCCCTGGAGTAGTGTGTTGGGGGTGGCTTTGTTGACATGGCTGGCTGGCAGGCTTCTAGCACAAACCTTCGGCATCGTTCAACCACGAAAGCGATTGCGAACACCGCAACAGGTTACGATCTACACCTAGGACACCCAGGACGTCAGGCTGTATTCTTCGATCGACCTCCCTCCTTTCTACGCGGCACCACGTTGCGCCCTCTTACGAAGGACTGAGGCCACACGGTGAGATACAAATAGCAACCGGTTTCGGAAGGTAAGGATATATCAGTGCTGTTTCCAACTTATGTTCAACCCGCCACTACCATCACTCTCATCAAGTCATTCTCCAACAACAACAACAACAACAACAACAACAACAACAGCAACGATACATTCCGAGACCAGAATATCTCGACCACATCATAGAAACCTACCGAGATACCCAGCAAACGAACTCGCCGACTCAACACCAGCTCGACTCCAACAACTGAACCCTCACAACACACAGTCAAGAACACACAACACAATGCCCGGCCTCGTCAAAACCGGCATGAAGTACGGCGCCCTTTACGCCGCTGCTCATGAAGCCGGTAAAGTTCTATCGTCCAGGAACAGTCCACAAACACCAGCCCAGCGAGCACCAGCGCCCAACCCTGTGGCGACCTCGGGCGGCTACATCCACCAGACCTGGTGCAATGCGCAGTGCGGTCTACAATGTAACGGCGGTGGAAACCGCGACCAGGCTGGCTACCTGCATCAGACTTGGTGTAATGGGGGTTGTGCGAAGAAATGTAACGGAGCTTAGGAAGTGGTGGAGCGCGGGCAGGAGTCTAATGCAAAGCTTACTTTTGCAACCAGACTGTTGGCCCGCACGTTTCGTCCACGTGGATTGGGGAAGTCTGGGGATGCACTATAATTCTGCTTACTACCATGACATGGCCCAATAGCTGGAATGGTATTGTCATTACCCGAACACGCACCATCCCATCTTACAGACTCGCTGGGGAATATATAGATACGTATATATACGTCTCTCGCACCACATGAAAAACAGTGCCAGCAAACACCGAATAACCCATATCCACGCCCACTCGATCTTGAGCATCAACAACTTCTCATACAACCCGTCATCTTCCCACCACCATGGACTGGCCTCCTCCACTCCCTCCAGCTGCTGAAGATGGCGTTCCAGAGGTATCACTTTACCCCAGCCCTCGACCGTCTCCATCTCGTCTTCGCTAACCGACCTCTCAACTAGATCGACGAGACCGCCGCCGAGGAATACTGCCTCACCATCACCATCAGGAAACCCACCGAGGCACAGATGAACTTTTGGCTTGATGTTTTCGAGGAGCTGAGTATTCCTCTGTTGATCTTCCTGGTGGGGAGGTTGTGGAAGTCTTGGTGCGCGATTAGGGATCAGGAGTTGGGGAGAGAATGATGATGATGAGGGGAGTTGGGTGAGGAGACTGAAAGGGGACTTGGGTGTGCGCGAAAAAAGCGGGTTTAAGGCGGTCCAGAGCCTGCGCCACTTTGTTGTTATCGACGTTCGACTCCTCCGTCTATTTGTTCGGTTATCGTAGCTAAGGAGATGAAGCGTTCGATTTCTACCGCGAATACAAGCGCTGCCAATCCAAATCTGGGTGCCTCGAGAGTAGCGTTTGCTTTGCAGCGAACAGATCAGTCTCGGACCATTGTGCGAATAACTGCTGCTTGCCGCTCCAACATGTCGTGCGTGGATTCCAGAGATCACGCCGTGATACCCAAACAGTGTGTGTTGGGGTGTAGCGATGCATGATGATGCTGCGAGACCGGCGTGCTACTCCGGATGTGCTGCAATCATCGTCGTCCCGTCGATCCTCTGCTCATAAGCCGTACGCGCATCGTACCCTCGTCTTTCACAAGCGATATCCGGCTGATCAATCCAACGATTTCGTCCTCTCAAGCCTTCGCCAGCGCCGCCTCCAGCTCCTTGCCCAACCCCTCCAACTCCGCCAACCCGCCCTTCTCTGGCCCCGCCCGCTCAAACTCAAGCGCCCCCCTCACCCACTCCGCCGCCTCCTCCAACCGCCCCATCTCCCGCAAACACTGGCCCCGCCGCCACCAGCCCTTCACATTCCCCACCTTCTTCATCTCCACACTGACCTCGGCATCTATCGCACCTTCTGGCCACATCTGCTGGCTCATATACGCTTGTGCGCGGTTGTTGTACAGCGCACTCAGCTCCTCCCTGACCAACCCTGATGCCTCCCACCCGGGTCGTTCGGACGCCATACGAATTGCGAGGTCGTAGACGCGGATCGCATCGGCGTAGGCAGCCTTTTTGTAGGAGGCGTTGCCGCTTTCGCGCAGTTTGTTTATTTGGACGGAGCGTTTGGGGTTGACTGGTGCCGGGGGCGGAGGGACTTGGTTTGGGGTGTCGAGGGCGAGGAGGGCGCGGTGGAGTTTGTTAAGTTCGCTGATTTCGGTGGAGAGGGGGGGGTCGGTGGTGGAGATGGATTTGGTGGTGGCGTCGATGGTAATAGGGAGGGGGGTGTAGGTGGCGTCCATGGCAGGTGGTATTGAGGTGTGGTATGGGGTTGTGGCGGTGTTGGTGGTGTGAAGAGCGAGTTTGTGTGATTGTATCGATTTACTGAAGTGAACAGCTTTCGGCGGCTTGATCCGTCCCCGCATTCAAAATCCTGGTGGCCCCACGTGGTTGCTATTCCAAGACGCTTTACCTTTCCTTCGACTTTCCTCCTTCTTTCTTCCTTCCTGTCGCACATGCGCTTTTCACAAGCAGTACTTCTCGACGATGCCGACATCTTCAGACGCAACTATATCACTCCCCATCAACCCGAACGTCGTGTTGCTGATCGCGAGAAGCCAGGTTCTCTGTTCCAGAACGATACTCAACATACATACATCCTGCAGGTAAATATCCTTGTGCTGCTCCACTGCCAGTTCTTCTTCCTCTCCAATAGCCTGCCACCCTTTCCATTTGGATCGTCTCTCTGAGGCGGTAGTACAGTCGCTACCGGCTGAGCTGTAACCTACTTGAGGTAGTAGCATTTCGAGAATCTGGGAGAACCTTGACCCTCCCAGCTACCACCGGCTCGCTCAGCACCTGCAGCCAGCAGCAAGTGCTATCTCCACCATCGCGATGGTTGTAGCTTCCTACGAAGGGAGGTTGAGGTAGACGATACTTTATCCACACTCATGAGAGCGTCTTCTTCTTCTTCTTCTTCTTCTTCACCCCAATATCACTTCACCAGCACATCAACATCCCGACCGATCCCATCCACACTTCAGAAACGTCCAACCATCTCACACGAGCACCATGTCAAACCGGCAAAAGTCCACGGGCCACCTCGTCTTTCGCGACCTCCTGGTCTTCTTCGCCACCACGGTCGGTATATCGGTCCTTGTGGCGCTCAGGGAGAGTGGAAAGCAAGGCTAGGAGCTTTGGTTCTGTTTTGCTCTGGTAAGCATTCTCCAAGATAAGATTAAGTGCTACAAGGCTTCAGAGCACTGCGCAGTGGTTGATCCTGTCTCGGAGACACCTGCTAATTGGGCCTGACAGTGGCCCATAATACTCGTCGCCGCGATCTACCAAGCCAAAGTGCCAATGAGAGCCGGTGCCCGATATTTCACAAATTCTTACGGACACATCGGTCTCGATATCCTCTGCGCAGGCCTCTCGGTTGCCGGTGTCGTGATGTTGTACAAGTGGTTAGCAGCTGGGGTGCCCACGGCCGAGTCGGAAGCTGGAGAGCCCTATCGAGTTCTAGCACTCACCCGCTGTGGCGGTTTCAAGTATGGCAGCAAGGAGAGGTGTGAGGTGTTGAATTTGACTTGCTTCTCTCTGGGGATATTGATGGGGCTCAATATACTGGCGTGCGTATGGAGCTCTTCGAATGCGGCAAAACTCCGAGAGGAATTAGAGGAGGTCAAAAAACAAGCCGCGAGGGCAGAGGCATAGCGTGGGTGTCGTTTGGTGTTCTCTGTACCTATGAAAACCTAGTTCTCGACGGTAATGGACTTTGATATGCTACTGCGCGGCGTGATATCGTTCTGAAGACGCTGTTCCTAAGCTCGGGAACGTTGCTCTGTAGGCCGTGCCAGCAGCACCCGTCTCCGAGATGCGTTTGGAGACGATGCCACTACAGCTGATGATTGGACGCCCGCCAGCAGTTTCAGGAATCGGAGAGGTTTGCTCTATAGGCTGTGCCAGCGTAATATGTCTCCGAGATTCAAATGAAGACGCTGCCAGTACGCTGACTGTCATGGTGCCAAGAGGCGGACCTGCCTATTCGATAAATTGTTCAACAACTTCAACAGCTTTTATGTTCCTCCTATAAATTATCCAGCACCGTAAAGCTGGTAACCGTGACGATGGAGTACGACACAAAAGTTTCACCCTCGCACACAAGCGACAAGACATCGTTTGGCTACTTCTCTGCTCGAGACCGGTGGCCTGTGATTTTGGTATGCCAACCAGCTTTCATCTTGATGGCGACAACATCCACTTATACACGATGATAGACTGGCGCGATCGACGACGTCCACCGCGCAACATCCAAATGCACCGATCCCGGAAAAGCTGAAGAAGGCAAGAAGATCACCCAGGGACTCGCCACGCTCAAGTACGAGTTACAGCATAATCGGGAGTTGACGTCCGTAGCACCACCTCCCCTCCGAGCAAAGCAATGGATGCTAATGCAGTCTTCAGACCCCTCCCCGACGACGAAAGTCCAGATATCGCGGGCTACAATGCAGAGCTGAAGCAGCGTGGAAACCCGCACTGGTTCGACGTCAGTTGGCTGTTTTCGGAATGCTATCTCTACCGGTCCGCCCTCCCCTCCTCCACCACCTCATCACCCACCGCTGACACCAAATCAGGAGAATCGCCACCCTATTCGCCCTCTCAACCCACTGGAAGTCCCACGATGTCTTCTCCCTGCAAAAGATGAGCACTTTCCGCTCCTCACGCCCCGCGGTCCTTGAACTCGCTGCCCGCTACAATCAGCTCACTTCCCAGCTCTCGTCCCCGGACTCTTCCCTTGCCACCGCCTCAGCTGAAGAGCGTGAGCAGGCCGAACAGGCGCTGTTCACAGAAATGTGCACTATCTGCCTCTGGGGCAACGCCACCGACCTCTCGCTCCTCACTAACCTGAGTTACGCCGATATTCAGGCTCTCCAGGGTTCTGAGAGTAGGAAGGCTAATGAGAAGAACATCCTCGTCAATGACCTCCCTGCCGCTTTCGCCGTCCTTAAAGCCGCGCAGCGCTCCGCCCCGAAGGACCAGGAACGACGAGTGGATATCGTCCTCGATAACGCCGGCTTTGAACTCTTCGTCGACTTCGTGCTCGCAGGTTATCTGCTGCAGTCAGGGCTTGCTACGCAAATTGTGCTTCATCCGAAGAGTATTCCTTGGTTCGTGAGCGATGTTGTGCCGAGGGATTTCTCGGATTTACTTGGTGTGCTTGTTAATGCTAAAGGATTCTACGAGACGCCGAGCGAGGAGGAGGAGGCGGATGGTATGACGCCGAAGGGGTTGGAGGAGAGGGAGGAGAGGGAGTTGAGGGGGTTGTTTGATAATTGGAGTGGGCTTTATGCGGAGGGGAAGATTATACTGCGGCCCAACGGTTTCTGGACGGAAGGCGGCTCGTACTGGAGGATGCCGAAGACTGCGCCGGACCTCTTCACCGACCTACAATCTTCCGAACTCGTAATATACAAAGGCGACCTCAATTACCGGAAGCTTACTTGCGACGCTATGTGGGATCCGGCGACACCTTTTACAACAGCCATCGGACCTCTGGGGCCAAAGTCGGGAGTTCGGACGCTGGCGCTGAGGACTTGCAAGGCGGATGTGGCTGTTGGGCTGCCGGAGGGTACGGATGAGAGGATCAGGGAGGAGAGGGGCGAGACGGGGGATGTGGGGAGGAAGTGGGCGTGGAGTGGGAAGTATGCTGTTGTTAGTTTTTGTGATGGGAAGGCTTGATAATGTGAGGATGCTGAGGTGTGGGGATGGCTTGACCGATAGATTTAGATGTAGATATAGCAGCCGCCCGGACGACACAGCACTTTTGGTGCGCATCGCAAGCAACCCTTGATACCGCTTCGCCTGCTGCCAAACTTCGCAATTCCAGTTCTGGAGGCAACTCTGAGGCTCCTTTTGGCCTCGAGCTCGCGCTTCAGTCGGGTCGTGATTCTTGACCGTCTTGGCCGTGGCGAGGTATTCCTTTTCCTTCCCTCGCAAAACTCTTCGAGCGCATCAAGCGCGACTTCACCGTGAATCATCAATCTCATCATGCCTTCGCCCCTTTCGTCTTGATCTGGAAAGTCGCACTTGGCAACTCGGTACTCTCCGCCGTCACCGTCGCCTCAATCCCCAAACCCGACAGCGCGCCTCGTATCACTCCGCTCGGGAAGAAGAGATACTGCCACCACGTCAGCATTCTCATTGACCCCACCCCATCCACCCCCACTGAAGCATGAAAATTCGACTTACCAACTGCGCCCTCGCCAACCCCTCATCCCGCGCTTTGCTCCCTGCTCGTCGATCTATCGACATTTTCGACAACGGAGGAAATCGATTGTCAGTCAAGACGAAGATCCCGCGGTGGTTCGTTTTGAGGTTGTCGATTTGTTTGCGGAAGGCGGCGAGCCAGAGGTCTTTGCAGAGGAATTTGATCACGTCGAGGGGGGTTTGTGGGCGGGGGGATTGGGCTGAGAATCTATATCAAGCATCAGCGAACGTGGTCAACGACAGGGGAGGGCCGGGGTTCGTGGAAGAGGGGGGGTATGTACCGTTCCGCCAGCCCTTGCCCGACTCTATATCCCAGAGCGCCAAGACGGGCGTGCATGGCATCTTGAGTAGCGGATGTAGTCGCAGGGATACCCAGAGAAGTCAATGGCCTTGTATCAGCTGCTGCTAATGCGCCGTCTTTCTTGGTGTCCCCAGCCTTGTTGTCCTCTGTTGTTGCCTCCGTGGCTCCATGCTGGTCTCCAGCTGTTGTAGTGTCGTCGGACGTCCTGCTGAGGATCTTACTCCGCCTGTACTCGTCCCGTAGCAATTGCTCACGTGCTTGTGCTTGTTCGGTGACTCTCTGCACCAAGGGGACGAGTTCTATGAGAAGGAAGTCGAGGGTCGACGCGGCGAATTTGGGGTTGTGGATGTCGTCGATGTCGATAGCTGGTTGAGGTGTTGACTTGGACATGGTGGGGGTGTCGTTATGAGGGGGAGGATGAAAGTTGTATGGTTCGCATCTTGGACGACTGTCTGGGTATTACAATCACAGAAGCCTGCCCTTGAGCTCTATCGTGCATGTGAAAGTGAAACATGTGACTGTCCAGAAGTGGAAGGAGCGTAGTCCAAGAACCAACCCCGCCAAGCCATATTCTACACCTCCACAACCTTTCCCGTACCACATCCCACGCCAACAATGGCCCACTCTCTCACGGAAGATGACATCTACCGCACCTCAACCCAATACCGCCTCTGGTCCTTCTCCCCGGAAAGCCTTGCCGCCGTGCGAAGAAAGACACACAGTTTAGCCATCGAACGAGCCCTCCAATATGGCGCCGCCTCCATCCTCACCGCACACGAATCCCTCCGCCTAATCCAACGCTACTCCTCCCTCCTCCTCACCACCGCCACTCACCTCGCCTTCCCCGCCCCAGTCAAAGCTACCGCCGTCCAGTTCCTCCGCCGCTTCTACCTCTCCAACTCTGTCCTCACCTACCCGCCTAAGGAGATTTACAAGACGGTGCTGTATCTGGCGTGTAAGGTTGAAGGCACGCATATGGGGCTAGCGGAGTTTGCGCGCAGGATCAGTACGGAGGGGGAGCAGGTGCTGGCGGGGGAGTATAAGGTTATGCAGGCGTTGCGGTTTACGCTTGAGGTGCGACAGCCGTTTCGGGGGTTGAAGGGGGTGTTGATGGAGATGTTGAATGGGGCGGAGGGCAGGGTGGGCGTCATCGACGGATTAGAGGATGGAAGGGGTGTTGCGGAGACAATGAGAAGTCTGCCCGGGCCTGGAGATGGGGACAGGACGAAATGGACGCCACCTGCGGATGGATCGGTGGGTATGAGGCACGTTCAAGACCGGATACAATCTGCCTACAGCGCTGCACGCATCCTCCTCGAAACTCCGGCGAGTCTGACGGACGTCTATTTCCTCTACACGCCTTCCCAACTTTTGCTCGCCGCTCTCCAACTCGCCGACTCGCCACTGACCTCGTTCTATCTCAGCACTAAACTCGCCATCGAGTCACCCGCGCGACCGAAGATTCTGGCCACGATCTCCAGCTGCGCGGATATGCTCGCTTCGTTCGATCAGTCGCAAGTGTTGACCAAAGACGAGCGAGCGGAGCTAGAAGCGAAGCTAGAAAAATGCAGGGATCCGGGTACGAAGGATTTGGTCGAGTCTTTCGCTGCTATGAGGCAGGATGGCAGTGGGGAGGATGGATTGGAGGACGAGAAGGCGAAGAAGCGGAAGGGGGCGAGGGAGAAGCATGAGAGGGAGGGGGAGGACTTATTTGGACCGAGTTTGGGTGCCAATAATGGGTGAACGTGGTGACGTGGTATGAGTATTGGTTACGACTGAGCGGTTGCGGCAGGAGCTGACTAAACTAGCCAAGCCCCTGGTCTCACTCCATCTTCTGGGGCGGCATCATTGGCCAGGAGTTACGGAGGCTAGCGGATGTCCACGAAGCTAACGGCTGTTCAAGTTTGAGCGCCGATAGAGAGGGAGATGGGGCTGGGGGGAGGGGGTCCGACGGTTAGGAGTCCGCTCAATCTGCAACGTCACTTCGTTTCCCGACGGCCACCTTATTGGCGAGGGCTTGCGGAGGCTAGCGGATGCTCGGGAAGCTAACGGATGTTCAAATTTGAGCGCCGATCTGGGTTGCGGTCCAAGCGCGCCAAGCGCGGAGGGGGGGGAGGGGGGGTCGAAAATTTGAGGATTGGTCACTGGCCGAGCTTTCAACGTCACTTCATTTCCTGACGGCCACCTCATTGGCGAAGGAGCGCGAACGCTAAGGCATGTTCAAAGCCGAGGTCTAGCACGGAACATGTGCAGAGGGCGGAGGTGAAGGGTTGGGCTGCGAAGGAGGACTGGTGCCTGGGCCTGGCTCGATTTTCCGGCAGCGAAACTATGAACTGACCCGTGCCTTTCACTCTCAACACAAAACCTCATCTGCGCTGCGCACGGTATTCTCTCCGACGCACAAACTTCGAACCCAGCGGCCATGGATTCACAGCAGTCCCAGGCGCCGGACGGCGAGAAAGTCACGGAAGATAGGGAAAAGCTGATTGATTCGCAACGCACATGATGAAGACTGAAGCTTCCGAAGCCGAGAAGGAGGCGGATCGTCAGCGAATGGGCCTGGATGGGTATGAGGTACGCAACTCCTCTTCTCTGGCTGCTGACCCGTGACAGACTAACGTCCTCGCAGATCATGATCAAGCCAGACTGTGACGAGGAGGGTCCGGGTTTGCTGAACAGGCTGCAGCATGCGGTTGGGGAGGAAGAAGGGGTGTTCTTGTTTCGTGCGCATGCTTCGCGGACGATTCTATGAGTTGTTTGGCTCGTTGGGTTTTGATGTCCGGCTGATGGAGTATAGCTGTTGAGTGCCTCGTGGCCAGGCCATCAAAGTAGGGACGGAGGATGATGAGTGGAAGGGACGGGATTATTGTGCGCTTGATGGGTGCACATGGAGAGAATCTGGTCAAGAAGGCAGCAGGGAGTCAACGCATGAGCAGGAAATGCTGCTTGTGGACTTGCAGCTGGCGCGAGCGCTGTAGAAGAAAGATGTGGCAATATCGACGCAGCAGTAGGTCAGGTCTGTCACATGCAAATCAAGCACTGGCCGCGACGTCACACCTGCCACGTTGGCTCATTCACATGCTCTATTGTTGACTACCTTATTGGATTCCATGAAGCGGTCCCTGCCTTTTCACCTCTATCACAAAACCTCACGTTCTTCGCAAGATTTTTTCAACCTACACGAAACCCAAATACCGCAAAGATGGCGCCGCTCAGCCAACAACAACCGCCGGATGGGAACACCATCACGGAGGAGGACCGAAAGCAGATTGATCTCATCAAAGTGCAGCTGAAAGCTGAACAGAGAGAAGCTGAGGAGAAGGAGGAGCGTCTGCGTACTGGCAAGGACTGGTATCAAGTACGATCATGAATCGCGGCGAAAGTGAACGTACGAAAAGCTGACATGTGCGCAGGTCGTCATCAAGGAGGACTTCCGCGATCACGATCCACCAGCACTCTTGGTCAAGCTGCGCGCCGCACTTGGGAAGGACGGCGCGGTCTCTGTTTGGAAGGCCATGTATCTTTTCGGTTTCACGTGAGTTGTTTCAACCGCTATTGTGGGCCTGTGAGCTAACGACTGATGCACAGCTGCTGGTTTCCGGGCGGCCATGCCATTACCATCAGCACGGGCGACGGCGAATTTGCGGAGAAGCTGGAGATCCACCGTTCAGGCGTGTACCCTCAAGAGTGCAATCTGCCACAGCCGATGAGTCCGGAAGAGGTGATGAAGATGGCGGAGCGCGGCGGCGGAGCGAAGGTGGATGGTGTAGGCCGCGAGGGCGATACTTGCGCCGGGTTACTAGTGCTCAAGGCTAAGAGCGCGTTAGATCTGCGTAGCCTAGGCACATGAGACTTCACAATTAGGTTCCAAGTCCTTCTCAAGCCTCGCTTGCTCTGCACTATGTCCCTCCCCGAACAATTCATCCTCACGAAAGCCACCGCAAGCCTCGGCATCATCGTAGAATTCCGCCATTCGCTTATGCATCCAACCTAAATGGCTTGTTCGAGACGCTTGAACGCTTCCACTAAAATGAGTCGTGATGTGGTGGAGCACCTTTTATCTACGGTAAGAAGAGGTATTGTAAGCACCTTTCTTTTCATTCACCAGTGGCGCGACATTCGTCCAAGGTCTTGCGGCGGTCGAAGTTGACGTGGCCGTTTGCTTGACAAGAGATTTGTTGACCGGGCTTTGGCACAGCGCGGTGGTGCAACTCTGGCCAGGACTTCTCCCAGATCATAGCAATCTTTCATCTTCACATGTTCTACTGCACCCATAACGTGAGCTGTCTCTGCTGTCCAAAGTATGGCATCTAGCCTCGCTTGTCTTGGCCAGTCGATGCCTAGGATCACGTTGAGATATAGTGGAAGGACACCACGCAATTCATCACTTCTATGGCTACGGTCTACTATGTTGCATGTTGTAGACTGAGCAGTGTCTGGAGAAGTTGTAACTGGCAAAAGAAACGCCAAGACCGCAGGGCGCCGTTTCTCCGCTCCACCACCACCTCCTCCTCCTCCTTCCCTTCCCCCTTCCCTCCCTCGCGTTACACGACATCACGCCCCTTGTGTCAACGATTTCGTTGCCATCAACTGCTCCTTCAGAGATGTGAACAAAGTGCTAACGGACATGGCCACCGCAAGATTCGGCACGGTCCACTCGATATGAAGAGACAGAGTCCGCGCTAGCAGGCCATCGGATATCAAGAGTCTCCATTCGTACTCGTACCTCCACCCTACCTTTCAAGGACCAGTGACCCATGAGAACTTTCATCAGTTGCGAGTCTCCCCAAGAGCATATATACAACACTCGGATCGCTATGCTAACGGAAATAGCTACCTCACCTGCCCGCTTCATCCTAGGGATCCGTTTCGGCCATACGAGAACTTGCTGACACAGCATCCCGACACTTGGCTGTCGAATCTCCCGCAGAAATTACACAAGGATCCATTGTCGTGTTTCGATAACTTCACCAGCTCACTTGAAAACAACGCCCGATATCTGGAAACTTATATCACTCGATTGGACCACAAGACACCACGTCAAGTTCGACAGCGCTATGCTGACGACAAACCTGGAAGTCGCGCTATGCGCTGGCTGTTCAACACTGATAGTCATGAGGACGTGGAGCTGTTAAGACGGCCGGAGTTCAGTAAGTGTTCATGAACAGATCCTTGTCTTTTTATACGCCTAAGACACTTGCTAATGGGTTCCCCTCGTGAACACAGTTCGAGCTATGGTTTTCGCTCTTGTCGCCGAGGGTCCCGATGGGGAAGAAATCCTGTGGAAATGCTCGTGTCCCTACCCTAGCGTGGTAGCCTCTTTTGTGACTTGGCTGACTTGGACGGCAGGGCTTACTGAGGCACCTCCTGGCTACAAAGCCGGCAACGAGAAGACAACTCATCTATATAAGTCGACTCTATTCCGACGACTTGTTGGGTGTGCTCAAGCCAGACTCTCAAAGCTAGCGTATTTGCTGACGAAAACTTAGTTCGTTCAATCCAGCATAAAGTTGTCGATTCGGGAGCGTCATCTAACACACGACAGAGGCTCTGGCATTCTGGTCGCCAAAAAGCCGTCCTCTGGAGGTAAGTTCTTCCGCACGCGGGATGGCACCTTGTTTGCCTGTGGATAAGCATACAAAACGCGAATACTGACCTTGTCTGCCGTCACCCAGGCGTCTTTGAAGGCAATTCAGAGGCTGATCTATTTTGGCAAAAGCGTTCGAGGAACTCCCGATGGCCACATACCGCTTTATGCTCCCACGCTCTACCTGATCCGGGCTCTTCGCACAGATGCTGGCGCTCGAGTTAGTCCTCGACAGTTCGATCAGTTTCTGCAGGTTTTGAAAATCTCACACCAAGAAAGCGACCACTATGCTTTCGCCAGGGCAAGATTGATGTTCTATCATCCCAAAGACGCAAGCGGCGCACCGATGCTCGAGTTCTTCAAGCACTATCCATACACGACGCCGGTTGGTCGGTTTACGGAGAATCTGCTCGAGGCACCTACAGGATCAAGGCTGGTCATGTTCTTCCACGCTGTAGTCCGAGCTGCACAGCATTTGGAGGGAGAGGGAAGACAAAACGATACTCTGTGGTTGCTCGACTTCGCTCGCAAACGACGGCCGGACGTTGTTGGTGAAACCGCCACATTCAAACCTCGATCAGAAGACACTACCGGTGTCACACGCATGGACGGAATGGTACCCGAGGATGTCATGCAACGTAGACTGCCCGGTAATACGTTATTGCCGCACGAACGCATCCACCAGGATATCTGGCGTGCACGTCGCCGGATGGACGAACAGGATGTCCGCGGTGCCAGAGGACCACGCGAGAAGCCATTCAGGATCAGGAAGACCTGGTAGACTGCTAACGGAAGGTTGGCGGTGGGCACCCGAGGCCAAGCTGGAAGCACAACAATGGTTCTCGAAGGTTGCGCTGGCCGCTTACACGATTCCGACAAACTAGCGTTCTGCTCGGAGATACCTGATACTCCGCTCCGGCGAGGTCATCGCTCGCGCACAGCAGGCAGCTTGCAACCAGACAGAGCAACATAATGGAGACAGTGTAGTACTAGATGGTTGCGAGCTTAGACGGCTCGATCGAGTCCGTGGTTTTTGCTCTTTCGGGTCGTTCTTCCACTGTGTCCACGGAGCTCCACCTTCCTCGAGCCCTCTATTCACCAATACCGATAAAGCTGGGCTTGAATGGCGAGACCGGATGCATTACAAAGGTCCCTCGGTCACGGCTTGATCACCGGCGGGACTGCCGGTGTCTTCTGGTCCTTCACCTTGACTGCTCTACTTGCCACTAGTAACGTCGTCTCCATCGCCGAATACACCTCCATAGCGCCAATAAATGGTGGACAGTACCATTGGCAAATTCCCGGATCTTCCTAGACACACATGTGCTGAACGATGGAAGAATTTCCAAGTTCGCTCCACGATACCAGAAACAACCCAGCTACGTTGCTGGTGTGTGTACGGCGAGCACTCACCCTTAGTGGTCGACGACTGCATGGCAGAGCACTTCAGCTGGAGCAACATTCCTCGCAGGCAGCTTCATTCCCTCGCTCGTGGCCCTCTCCCACCCCGAGTGTACACCGACAGCGTGGCAGAACAATCTATGCGTGTTTGCGCTAATACTGCTCATTCCCGCCATCAACGCAATGTCTAACGGGCCTTTGGTATACATCCAGATGATTGCTATGTTGTCTTGTTCGTCGGCTGGCTACCAGTCACCGGATGTTTCGGCGGTAACACCCCATGCCAGCTTTCATGACACCGTCACATCTTTCTCTTCCGGTGGTTGGAGCAACCTTGGAGTCGCTGTGCAGGTAGGCCAGATCAGCAACGTGTACGCCTTGACATATACGTAGAAGGCATGCTTTGCTTGTGGCACATTCCGCTGACAGACACACTCCAGCTTTCGACGCACCCGCTCACATGGTGGAGGAGGTCCAGAGCGCTGGCCGAGCAGTTCCACAAGCCATCCTCTGGAGCTATGTTGGGAACGCCGGCATAGCCTCCGCGGTAATGTCCATGACGATGTGGAGTATAACCTAATATCGACGCTACATTGAACAGTCGAACTGGGTTTGCGTTCATACACGCATTGCAGCAAGCAGGGCCCAGATTGGCGCAAGCAATGACCGCTGTCGTTGTCTTCATTGCTTTTGCCGGCACCACGGGTTGCAACGCCGCAGCCTCCCGCAAGACGGCCGCCTTTGCGCGAGTCCGGGGTCTATCAGGCTCCTAGTGGCTTGCCAGAGTCAGTAATACTTGAAGTTTGTGCTTTTGTATAACCGAAAGCTAATGGTATGCAACATTAGGTCGACAGACCGACCCATCGACCCCGAAACTCCGTCTACATCACTTGCTTCATCACGTTCGCACTGACATGCATCAACTTCGGCTCGACCGTCGCCTTCAACGCTATCATCTCCGGTCAACTTATTGCGCTAAACGCCTCGTACGTCCTCTCCCATAGATGCGCATTATGGGCACGCTGGAATGGTCGCTATCCCATCCAAGTCGGTGTATACGCGAACGGCATTGCACTTATGTATGACCTGTTTCTGGTCATCTTCTTGGCTTTACCGCCCCAGCCCGATGTCAGCGCCGCAATGTTCAGCTGGGGTCAAGTCATTTTCCTCGGCACCAATATCATCGCATGCGTTTCTACGTTACGATTGGCCGCCACCAGTACAGAGATCCGAGCAAGTATGCTCGGAAGTGAAGTGATGAAATATGTTCTCGTTAATGGATTTGCCATGCTTCGGAAGGAAAGCTCATTCTGGTTGATACAGTTACAACACAAGGGCCGGATCTTATCCAGTGTTTCAGGCGACGCTCTCTCCGTCCCAAAACACGAGACATCGTACCTCCCTGATCGCGCAAATCCGAAGTCAGCTTGTGCTGCATCAGCTCACTTGAGAGGAAGGGCACCTACATGCTGTTCCTGGGTGGACCATGATCCAGTGCGGACTGAAACGCCGTATGCGGCGTCTGCCTCGCTCGTCCATCGGTCTTCGAATCGAATTGCTTGAAGAGGTATGCTTCGCTCGGGTCGAGCTGAGAAGCATACCACCATTTATGCGTGTCTCTTGCGAGTATTTGCGAGGTCTCGAACCTGGGAGGGCAATTGTCAGCATTGTCTGAGGTCTAAATCATGTCCTCGAACGCACCCTCTGCCCTTCGGATACGCATTCCCAAATGCCGCCTTCTTGTCCTCTGGAAACAACGCCAGCACACCAACCAGATCTTCCGGCTCCACGGTCGCCGCATCGAGAAGTGCAAGTGGCTCTCTGGTTACGGGCCGTACGAGGGGCCGCCAGACGTTCATGATGGCCCAGCGGCGGTTCTTGCGCTTCTCGAGTTCATCAGCGGGGACGTTGTTCTCCAGGACCGTCAGAGCGCCATCGCAGCTATTGTCGCAGTGCGCGAAGATGGTTGGGCCGGGAGCGGTTACGGTGTCGCTGTCCTTGAGTTTCTCGGCTTGCTCCTTGACCGCGCTGGCCAGGTGGCGGCGCACGAGGTGTGAGAAGCAGAGGACGTCGGATGCACCTGATGCTTTCTTCACCGCAGCGATGGTTTCAGGGAATACTACGTTCTGGATGTGCTCGGGCGTGTCTTCTACATCTGTCTCTGACCAGTGGCCTTTTAGAACTGTGAAACCGTTTCTTTCCAGGGTGAAGTCCTGTTCTTTGCCCCGTAGATCGTTGATGATCATCGGTTTTGTGTCGAACTTCCGCCGCTGGTAGCCTGCGGTACCGGGGTAGAAAACCCGGTCATTGTCGGTGTGGAAGTAGTTAATGATTGTTTCTGTTGCCATTGTGTTGTCTTAGATCATATAGTGATATCAATCTTACTCTTATGGTTGAGGTGAGCTGTATATACTGAGGTGCCTTCAGGTACAAGGACCCCCTCGGGTATGTTTTATATCCTCGGGTATCGAGTCTGGGTTCGAACACCTCTGCTCCTCGCGAACCTTATAGCGTACATTGTAGGCACTTCGCATTTTCGATTTCTGCGAGGCGCGTATATGTGCAGTGAGTAGTGACGCAGCAATCAAACTGCCAAACCCAAACCCTACACTATTATCAAAGGCGTGTGGCAAGCAGATACCTCCATATCTCCTGCCTAATTCGGCTACTCCGCAGATCAACCAATCACATAATTGCTTAGCAAGTGAGGTGAGAGTCTACGGCGCTAGAGCTTACTTTGGGTTCTTGATTTCGCAACATCACGCTGACTTTCGCTTTCCTAGATGAGACAGCGCTTGAGAGGGTCTCATCAACTGTCGGTGCAGCTGTTATGGCAGTACGTGGAGACGGTTGGGCGGCAGCCATTGTCGTACCAGGACATCATCCCTACATGATGGTTCAGCCGTAGTATAGGCAGAAGCCTAAAGGGACGAAAATAAAACACCACACCAATCTGCTTACGAGAGGTGTGCAACTAGTGATCCCGTAGATCTGGGCGGCTTACTTAAACGTTGAGTTTAATGATTCTCACCTCGTAGCATAGCCTTATTCCTCTAAGCTAACAACACGACTAGATACTAGCTACTAAGGACGCTCGCAAGAGTAGCGGCATACTATAGCAAGCTCTAGCGGCGATAATCTCTTCTTTAGCGGTAGGAATACTTCTAGCTATCGCTTACTACCTATTCTATAGTAGTCTTAACGGACGCAAAGCTTAGTTAGATAGCTACAACGTCTTTAGTACTAATATCTTGCCTTAGTAGCTTAATATCGCAATTAGAACGGCTTTCGCCTTCCTTGTTAAGGCTACTCTAGTAGCTACTATTTCTATATTATACCTTTAGCTACTATAGCGTACTCTTCTAGACCTATATATAATTAATCTATCTCTTAATTAATTAAATAATTAATTAAAGCTTCGTTAATTAATCAAATAATTAATTAAGGCTTAGTAACTAAGTTAAGATAGTAAGGCTATAACTAAGCTATTAATTAAGCTAATTTAAAGGGCCTTAATTAACTAATAGATTACTAATTAAAGTAGTAGTATTATTATATAGAATATTAAGGTAGAAGTAGAATTTGTTCTACGCGTATTTCTAATACTAGCTACGTACTTTATATACCGTAGTTAATTTAGTATACCTTATAGAGAATAGACGTACTAAAATTTAGTAATAACCTTTTTAATATAGCTAGCGTAACTACTATAGAGCGGCTCGCGCTACTAAGCTTAATTAAAGCTACGTAATTCTACGCTATACTTAATCCTTACTTTCTAGCTTCTTATCGTAAGTTATACTATCTTAGTAATACTAACTTTACTACTATAGTATGCTATAACTATAGATAGTAACTCTATTAATAACCTTTTAACTATATTAGTAATCTCTTAGCTCGAGGTTCTAATACTTTATTAGCGCGCTACTTAGCGACTTTAGAAGCCTATATAATAAGCCCTTAACCTAGCTACTACTAGTAGTAGTAGGTTACGAGTAAGTTAACTAGTAACGGCTCTATAGCTATAGAGTACTAATATATATAGTAAGTAGGCTAGTAATAGTCTAATATATAAGGTATATAGAGGGCTTTTAAAAGGCTAGCGCCTTATATAGGTAGCTACTAAATAAACTTACTAGCTCTACTAGCGATACTATCTTACTAAGCATACTACTATTATAATCCTATAAGGTAGTATTACGTAAGTACTTCTTTAAATAGTACGTAGTAATAGGTATTATAGGTAAGATAACTTAATATATATAAATAGCTATAGACCTTTTAGTAAGATTATAATATAAGTCAAATATAAGTATATTAAAGATATCCTTAGTTCCTATATAATTAAGTAATTATTCCTATCTCGACTATCTCGCTTATACGCCGGTAAGCTTAGCGTAACTAACGTATATATATTACGTTCGAAGACGTACGGATTCCTATATACTATCTTATTAGCTAAGAGAACTCTAGCTTCCGTCTTATTATATTAAACTTTAACTACGAGCGACTCTTAATTGTCTTCTAAGCTCTACGTAGAGCTAGGACTTCTCCTAAGGATACGATAAAGTAGGGGTAGAAGCGGGAGGTCTTTAATACGATACTAATCGACTAGCTAGTTATAAGGAATAAGATTAGGCTCTATACGAAGAGAGTTAAGGGGCTATAGGCGTGAACGGAGTAGGTAGTATTTAAGGTTAATACGTTGAGAAACGAAGAAGGGAATCGGTTACTTAAGGGTATAACCGCTTAGTTAAAGGTGGAAGCGGAGATGGTTGGGAAGTTCGTAGCCGATAAGCGCGTGAAGATTATGAGAGGACGAGCCTAATTGTGCGAACAGTCGTGCTAGAGCTTTCCAAAACGACTAGTCACTCTTGGACGTTTCGAGGGTTTGCGCTGCTGCCGCTTCGAGGGGAACGCTAGCTCGGCGTCAAGTTGCTTCTCAGTCTGTTTCGCCCAAGGAGCTAGTCGGCGAGGCGCTCTGGATCGGCTGAGCCTCGCACCCCGTTCCGATTGTACATCGTGTGGCGACATCATCTTCAACAACAACCGATCATCGAATGCTCCTCTAGGCATCGGAGTCGCGCCATGAGAGGGTGGTGGTTGATGCACGTACCCCTGTTGAGAGTGCGAGTTTTCCAAGGGATGAAGTAATGTATCGGAGTAAAGGCCACCAACTGAGTTGTGGAGTTGTGTAGGTGCTGCGTAGCATGACGGCAGACACCTTTCCCACCAAGCGGGAATCAAGGGTTGGACTTCGGCTGCAATTTTGGAACCATCAGCACCTGTAGTGGCTGACAAGTGGTGTGCGACGAGCATCGCTGGGTACTGTCCTGGAATAGACGCCAGGACAGGTCCTGAGGATGGAGCCATGGGGGGTGCAGCAGCTTGCATATGCGAGTACGTGGGATCGAACGATGTCGCTTCTATGCCACTTGGCATTGCAAGTACAGGGACCGGAAGCCAAGAAGCATCGAATGTAGTTGGATAACTAGTCTGAGTAGTTTCTTTACAGTCTTGGCCATCTAGAGCGGAGACATGGTAGGCTTGTTCCAGTTCAGTCGCAGCTGGTAGGGTGCTGGTGTCAGGATACTACCAGGCATTAGCTGCAACGTTACCCGTTATATAACCTACGCTTACCTGGTAAATCATTCTGGTTGGAACCTGAGCAGGTGTTGGAGGTGGAGGGGCCGGATGCATGTGGAATTCCTGAGATGGATGCTGGGGTACGCCCTGACCCGGAAAGCGATCGATTTCGTGTATCCACCATACTGGACCACCGGACGAACTTCGGTAATGCTCTCGGGGACTACTGGTCGACGAAAAGTTTGGGGGCGGATGGCTTGACTGGAAAACAGACATCGTCGCTCTATGTTGGGATTGAAGAATGAGTTAATCAAGTAGATACAGCGGAAGATAAAAGTAGCACGGTAGTAGATAGATATATGTATCACTGGAAGTGCTAACGTTGGGGGGGCGGAAAAGATGCAGGCAAATCATTTCGCAAAAGCGAAGTGCAAGGCTCGTACATCCAAGAACCCTGTTAGAACTACCAAACGAGCGAGCCGTCGATACCAGACAGGGATGCTGCATAGTCTTGCATCTAGATCTCACATTTAGATCTCAAATCCAATAGCCGGGGTGGTAACGATTGCGCACTACTGTCGGGGTACTTGCCTGCTTCTTGCTGGGAAAGCTCAAGCGTACGTCGTAAGACAGCGCGTAGATGCTAGCGAATGGTATTTGCGATGGTGACAGTCGTCACCTTGCAATACGCCACCAGGAGATGTAGTGCTGCGAACATTAGTCTGCTGTATCAATCGCGCTAGAAGCGGCAAGTGGATAACGTGAATGAGATCTTGTGATGGAGCATGCGTGTGATGGAGCATGCGTATCAGCAGTTTGTGCATATACCCTATTAGCTAAAGTAGCGTATAGCTTCCCCGGCCCCCTTCGGTTCCTATTACCCTTTGGTCATACCCGCTACCAGCTACCGGGAAGCAGCATCTCTACTGCTTCTCGTAATAAGCCCGGACTTCGCGTAAAGGCTTGGGGCTTGCATATGCACTAATGAACGTGCAGTTCCGATTGCAGAACCCCGCTCCGCGCCAAATGCAGGTTGCAGGTGATTGGTTATCCCGCTACGACAGGGCAGACGTTAGAACTCCGATCTGCTAAAATTGCAAGCAGTACGCTAGTTACCCGTGGCATCTTAGCCGCCCCGCAGAAAGTAGTGCTGATCAGATCTTAAGGTTGTTTTTGCTTGGCTGGGTCAATTGACCAATAGCTATCGTGATCTTCCATGCATGCGCCAACCGCCATCTGATTCCATTTGCATGGGTCCATCCCATCGTATCACAGCGCGCACATTGAGCTCGAGTAACCGCTCCGGCTCTTCAGCCTTCATAAGGAGTCTAGCAATCCAAGAGACCAGAATGCATTTCAAAACGAGCATTAGAGATCTTGGGAAGAGGAGAAGCAAGTCATGGCTAAAAGCCCCCTCCCGGGTTGTCTTGACGTTATACAAACTCCTAAAGTTTCTCAAGCGAGCCCACAACGGCCATCGGATCCACTTTCCTTCCACCTTCTGCCTTTCAATAGATCTCTTACACGACTCCACCGAGACTGTTTGAGCTCTGTGTGCTGGGCTGTTCGTCTATCAGCGGATCTAGGCCCGCCAGGATGTTGCTGGCAGGTAAGCTTGCCCAGGCCAGGTGTAACCAGGGGCATCTTCGTGATCCTCCTCGCCCTTCCACACCCACGGCTGAACCGGTTGAGGCGCCCCTCATCATGCGGCGTCTCTACCATCTTGAGAAATGCAGACATCCGATCGTCTGAAGTTGTGCCAATGCAGGGACTCTCAACGTCGCGAACCGTCCTTTCTCCCTTGCTTGGGTTGTCGTGGACCTTCCATCCTCGAGTCTGGACAGGGCGCACTTTCCACGAATCCACTGCACCATGGGAAACACGGTACACTTCGAAAGTCGTTGTTTCGTCTCCGGAGTGCGAATCATCTTCGTCCATAAAGAAAAAGCTATTCAGGCTTGAGGGCGTCGATGGTGGTGTGTTCGGTCCATCGTGTTGCTCGTTCACCAGTGCCTCGCTGTATGAATCAAATTGACGTCGCATGGACATGTTGAAAGCGTAATTAGTTTGTCAGGGATGACCTGCGCCTGAGGCCTCTTAAGTATGCTGTTCAACTCCTCATGTAGCTCTCATTGTATGTACCGCTTGCATGTTGATCTTCAAAGCTTTAGGTTTGCGGAGTTCCGGAGTCTTTGAACCGAGAAGACATCCATATAGTTCGACTAGCACACAACGACATCCTTGAGCTCGAGTGATTCGACTGGCACCCCTTGTAACCAGCTTTCCATCTTTTGTGCAGCGCTCCCTTTGACTGCACCAGAAGCTTGTTGGTCAAGCGGCCTCTCCCTACAGGGCTACATGATCTGATTCACCTTCATAGGGTAGGCTATCCCTGCTTAGTCCGTTTTGTTGCACAACCTTGGCTTCTTCCCTTGAGGTGTACTCGAGCAGCATGCGAACAAGTTAAGACTGTGTACATCGTTTGTAAGTCAAAAGCGGCGTGCGGGTGACGCAAAATCACAAGGGGTCAAGCTCTAGGACTGAGCTACTTCCTAAATCAGGCGCTCTCCCGGGTTTGAACTGCACATGAAGTAAGCACTATTATATACTTTGAGGTGGCTTGACTGGCTGTAGGCCGACGAAGTGCCCTGCGCCTAATGCAATGGCAGAACCCTGGTGAAGATGTTGGTAGTGTGAGCGACCAGGAGGATGATGTCGGATCCGTGGCTGGCTCTAAAGCCGGTGAGGATATGGAAGTGGAACCTTATCACCGCATCTGGCGAGACGAAGAAGGTCTGGACGAAGGCGGAGCTCGAGACCCTGGACCGGCGAGGCTCTGGACCATCGAGGCTCTGGACCAGCGACTGTGACTCGATACTCATCGAACAAGAAGTCGATGCCCTCGGTATCCATCAGATCCTTTTGCTCCGCGACACGAACCGCGACACGCACCAGGTACCTGAAGTTAGATGTCAGTAAATTTGAGGACTTAAGATAGTTCACGCCACTCACGCAAACAGATTCCTCAACAGCGTCAGGTCGCTCGCTAGACCAGGCACTCTTGGTTTGCCGGATCGATCAACCACTGACGCCATATAGTCCAGCGCATTTTGTAGCTGCTCCCGAAGATTCGCATCGTCTAACTCGGCGCGAACGAATCGCTGGCGTTGGGCCGTGGACGACGATGCGTTGAACTCGATGTCGAGCAGTTTGAGCTCTTTTGCCCTTCTTAGCCTGTTTGATCTTGCAGGTGAAGCCGTCGCAGCAGAAGTGGAACTGTGGGGTGTACTGCACGTTGGCTGCGCCGAACATCTCGAGGAGCTCGAAGCCTGACTGCTCGCGGCCCAAGATGGCGTAGCGATTAGTTTCCTCGAATGAGAGCTCGACCATGCCGAGAAACAGTGATAGGACTTCCGAGCGGATCTGCTTGTTGAGGTGCGCTAACACTGGTAAGGCACAGGGGGCCGCAGGTGTCCGGAGGGAGGTCGAGAAAGCTAAGCATGTTGGTGATTCGCGCCTCAGCCAAGTTCGCCGGCGTTCAAGTGTAGTGTAGGTGTTCAGATCGGATCTTTGGTGGTGAAACGCTGACGTTTTGTTGTTTTGACCCTGCGGCACGTTATGCGACTAGTCTAGTGTACACAGGTGAATGCAATGCAATGCAAACAGCTGCTACCGAGCAAGCCGCTTCTGCCCGCGGCTATCAGAACAGAGCACCAAGACATCTCAACCGCACCCGTAGCATACTGGCATCAGTACGAGCAACCATAAAGGAACGTACCAAGATGTGCCAGCGAGGGTGTTCATGTCGCTGCGCTTTGTGTCGCCACGGTCGTGGCCATTGTTTCGACGACAATCTCCTCTCCATCGACAGCAAGCCATATATCGAGAGCGATACTGAGATTGCTCAGCTCTCGGCGCTGCTTCGAAACGAACTCGGCGTTCCTACAGTACAAGCTGTTCGCTGCTTCTGCTGCAAGTATGACAACGACCCCATCTTCACCGCCTCGGTCTATGTGTAATCTCAGCGCCTTCAGTGGTATTTCATGTACTCCCGGCTCGATCATACATGGTTGAAATTCCTCTTCCAAGGCGATATTCGAAGCTTCAGCCAGCTCTTCGCCATCCTTGAAGCAGACATACCGTGCCATCCTCTTCTCCTTCCAATACGGAGCCGGTTCTCAACCTCTCCCCCGTGCTGCGATTCGCTTGCGGCGAAAGCAGGATCGAAGGACCTGTTAGCTGCACTCCCTACCGAGATCATAGACATCATCTTCGGCCAGTACAGCGAACACCACGCACTCGCGGTCAGGATGAGCACGGATGAGCTTCTCTACCCTTTCTTCGAACAGCTGATGTGCGAAAAGTCGCCGCTACCTGTCAGAGCGGTCCTGACTCTCGACGGCACGATCGCATCCACGGCACGCCAAACTTCAGCCTATCTCCGACGCGAATAACAAGCAGCACTCGGTTCCCTTGTCAAACGAAACGGGGTACGGCCAGTCTTACTTCTTTCGTCTCAGGCTTCGAGAAACGGACGAAGGCGACTGGTGGCGTGTCTGAATCCAAACGATCCTCCCGCAACATTCCTCTGCTTCGAGGAAGTTCCGACAGCCGCGACCTTTGGTATGTCTCACAATTCGTTGTAAGATTCCTCTCTAACTCGGAGCAGAATCCAGAGTTCGCTCCCTGATCAAGGAGGCAGGCTCATACTGTGGCCTTCTCGATGTCCACGCCGTGTTCTGCAGTGCCTGGCCGAAAGTACACCTCGATCAAGACCCACAGTATCCACAGTCAATGCCTGACTTCAGTACCGCGATCCGAGTCGAAATTCGCCGGTATCTCGCGCAGCCCATCTCCGAGCTGCCGAACACGGTCAATGGAATCGTGCATAACGAAACGATCGAAACGACAACCTTTGTCAGACTGGTCGAACTCATTCCTGGTAGCTATGCCACCTAAGCTTCTGCATACGCACCACCCTGCCTCAAATTATCTGCCCTATTCTTGGTCAGCATACGCCAGGCGCCCAGGCTGTCGATCAACTGCTTTGGCACTACGGCTTGATTGACGGTCTCTCGCCGGAGGAAGTCAGGATCTTGGATGGTCTGCTCTCACCGCCAGGAGAGGTTTTCCCACTGGATTACATTCTGCCAGAGGTGGGTGACGTCGGTACAGTGGATAAGCCGGGTGTTTTCAGCTCTGTGCTGTTCGGGATCTCGAGTTCGGGGTATTGCTGGGTTGTTTGCAGCGTGGTGCGCCAGTCAGTTGGAAATTTGACTCAGACCTGTGCACAAGCAAGCTACTAAACAAGGCCTTATTAGCTTACTTACGCCTTAGTAAGCAAGTAAGACAAGCTAGAGCTTATTAATATACTAACTAAGTTAAGCTAATACCTCTAGCTTACTTGCCGGCTTATAAGCAATTGTTATAGGTGTATTTAGTTAATTATAGTAAATGTTATCTAATTTAGCTACCCTAACCCTTACCCTAAGTACGCGTATTTATAATACTAGCTACGTAGCTATAGTACTACTAACTAATTACAACACCTTACGGGGAATAGACGTACTAAAATTTAGCGATGTCCTTTCTAAAGGAGCTCTAGCGCCGTTGTTGCGATCCTACAAGTAGTATTACGTAAGTACTTCTTTAAAGAGTAGGTAGCAGTAGGTGTTTAGGTAAGATAACTCGAATATACTATAAATGGTTATAGACCTTTTAGTAAGATTGTAATATAAGTTGAATACGAGTATATAGAAGGTATCGCTCGCGTTCCTTTATACTTAAGTTATAAGTCGCTACTCTATGTTTACTCTGTCCTACTCTATATACTCTATCCTACTCTATCTAGAGTACGGGAGAGCTAAGTAGAACGGAAGAGAGTATAGGAGAGTAATCTTAAAGTAGCTATACCCGCTATGTAGTAGCGAGGATTAGTTAGTAATAACCTCTCCTCTTAGTGTTCGTAACACTATCCCCCTTCTAGTCTAGCTCGTCTCGAGCTTAGTGATAAGCGGCGGCGTCGCCCGTTAGGGTTACCCGTTAAAGTAGAACCTTACTTCACTTTTCCTATTATACCCCTATCCTTAAAACTTTCTAGTACTAAACGCCGACACTAATAAGCTAACCGAATCGAGAAACTCGGCATAACTATAGTTCAGGCCTATAATCGCTATCGCGAGTCGAAAACTATTTGTCGTATATACGTTACCTCTAGCCGATATAGGGCGTATACTAAAGCTAACGCGAAAGGCTATAACGTTAGGGTGACGGAGGGAGAATAGTCTTAGCTAAAGGAGCGTCGTCGTATCCTTATGTCGAAGCGGGAGAAGAATCGCGCTCTAATACTACGTAAGTAGGAGGAGCTTTCGTTATAGATAGTCGAGTTCTAGAAAACTTAGGAAGAGCTCTCTACGACGTAGTTAAAGGATTCTTAGTTAAATAGGGAGATAGATCTATTAGAGTAGGGCGAGGTAGAGGCTATAGCGGCGGAAAGCGCTACGCTCGAGGAGCTCGATAAGGCTCCTACTAGGTCCGCTAGTCTGTCCCTATAGCCCTCTACTTAGTCGATCTAGGATAGGTTACTAGATAACTTCTAGGCTAATCCGGATTTCCTTAATGTTTCCGAGGTCTTAGTGTCTCCTAGGTCGTAATCCGCGGGACTCGTACGTTTAGAGGATGTTTTCCTAGGAGTGTCTATACGTGTCCCGTTCCTCGAATTCTTAGAGTTTTTTCTAATAGTGTGTTAGGTTTTTCTTAGGTTCCTAGGTATTGTCGGCGTCTAGATAACCCTTCTACTTAATAAGGTATTTTCCGTTCTTCTTATCGATAATCTTTTCGACCTCGAAGTCGTCCTCCTCTTAGGGTTGAAAGTAGAATGTAGTCTAGAGCGGGATCCCGGGATTAGCTAGCTCTAACATAGATATATAGAAGGCTAGATGTACTCTTACGTCCCTTAGGAGTTCGAGTCGGTAGTTACTTAGTCCTTTAATATCGCTAATCAAAAATGGTCCGACCTTTATATAATCTAATTTCTTCGCCTTTCTTCTAGTCTTTAAATTTTTTGTAAGGAGGAAGACCTTATCCCCCTTCTTAAGCTAAGGTACCGTTTTTGAATCCTTATGCCTTATCCTAGTAAGGTTCTCTTAGTAATGTAGTATTCCGGCCCTTACTTCTTCGTAGATCTTCTTAAATTGTATTACGTCTATAATAGCGCAATCTACTTCTAGTCCCGGTTATAGCGTTATAAATAGGTTTAGGTCCTTTCCGAAGTTTCTAAAGAATAGGGATATCTTAGTTGTTTCTAATACATTGTTGTTAAGTATAATCTAGGCTAATAGTAGGAGAGCTACCTAGTTATTCTATACGTAGTTAACGTAGTGTCGTAGATATCCTTCTAGTATTTAGTTCGATCGTTCGGTTTGTCTATCCGTTTGTAGGTAGAAAGCTATTAATAGCTTATGCTTTATACCTATTACTAATACTAGAGTCTTCTAGTATTTTGACGTAAAGAGCTTGTCTCTATCCGTAATGAATGTCGTAGGAACGCCGTAGTACCGAACGAGCCTATTAAGTACTAGGTAACCTAATTGCTTAGCGTTAATAGTTTCGTTACATAGTACGAAGTGTAAGTACTTCGTTAGTCGGTCGACTATTATAAGTATAGAGTCGTACTTGTTTCCTATTACCGGATCCTCTAACTTTAGGAGTTTAACGATAAAGTCTATTGTTACTTCATCCTATAGTTAGTATAGCGGTTCTCTAAACTAGAGATTTCCGTACTATACGTGTCGTAATACTTTGTTCTTATTATAGCTTTCGTATCTCCTAATATAGGTAGAAACCTTTTTCCTTATGTCCGGGAAGACGAAGTTTCTCCTAATATATTCTACGGTTCGTATAATCCTAGGATGTCCTAGAGCTAGTCCGTTATAGTAATCCTATATATACTCCTATTCCTTATCTAAAGGAACCTTAAGTTTCCTATACTATATCGGGAACTCCTCGTTGTTATCTCGTAGTACTCGTATAACTACGTTAAACTCTTACGGGTTCGTACTAAGCGATCCGTCTTAATTAACTTTTAGTATATAGTGTTATTACGGCTTATATCCCTCTATATAGTCGCTTCGTCTACTAAGTGCGTCGGCGCGCCTATTCTCTTTTCCGGGAGTATATACGATTTCGAATTTGTATTCTCTAAGTAGCTCTAACTATCGTGCTTACCGTTAGGTAAGAACCTTTGTTATCGTAAAGTATGTTAGGTTCTTGTAATCGGAGTAGATTATTAGTCCTATAGCTCCCTCGTAGTACACTCTCTAGTATCGTAATACTACGACGATTACGAGTAGTTCCTTATCGTAAATCTTATAGTTTTGTTTAGTAGGTGTCATTTTTCTCGAGAAGTATACGATTAGATACCGAGTCCCGTTGAACTCTTATATAAGGCATACTCCTATCGCTAGGTCGGAGGCGTCGGTTTCGACTTATATCGGTTTTGTTAAGTCAAACATACGTAGTGTTAGCGCTTCGTAGTATACTTTCTTAAGTTGTTCGAATACGTTTTTCTAATTAGTATCCTATCTAAACGGGATATCCTTTCGTGTTAGGTTCGTAAGTAGTATAGCTAGTTTCGAGTAGTCCTTAACGAACTTTCGGTTATAGTTCGCTAGTCTAAGAAACGATTATATATCCTTAACTGTCTTAGGTACTAGCTATTCCTTAATCGAGGTTGTCTTCTTAGAATCGATCTTAATCCCGCTAGTTCCTATAATGAAGCTAAGGAAGCTAACTTCCTTTCTAAAGAACTCGTACTTCTCGGGTGTAGTCTTAAAGGTAGTCGTACTTAGTTATTCGAGTATAGCGGCTACGTCCTTAGCGTGCTACTCTTGTAATCCTTTTGTGAAGATAAGTATGTCGTCGATGTAGGCGATAACGGTAATGTTAATAAGATCGCTAAGAACGTCATTAATTATCCTTTAGTATGTCGCTAGTGCGTTAGTAAGCCCTATTAGTATAACTAAAAACTCGTAGAGTCCGTTTCGCGTACAGAACGCTATCTTATACTCTTCGCCCTCCTTTATCCTAATTATAAAGAAGGCGTCTCGTAGGTCGATCTTAGAGTACTATTAGACTCCGTAGAAGTAGTCGTTCATTCGTTCGATTAGTAGTATTAGGTAGCGATCCTTCTCGGTGATTTCGTTTAGGTCGCGGTAGTCGATAACCTTCCGTCGTTTCCCTCCTTTCTTAGGTATAAAGAATACTAGTACCGCGAATAGTAATTTGGAAGGTCGTATCCGTATACTTCCTTCTATTTTCGTAGTCTATTCTCTGTCTGCTTCGAGGTCTACTATAGAAAGCGGGTACATTAGCCGGCAAGGGGGCCTAGATCCTAGTATGAGTTTAATCTTATAGTCCTATTACGAGTATTTAAGTAGGGCCTCGAGTCCTGTCTCTTCCTAAAAGAGTCGCTTCCATTTCTTGAATTCTTTAGGGATTCCTAGAGGTACGTGATTTCCTCTTTTTCTCTTACGTTACGACCCGGTTTAGCCTATATCGGTGTCTATAGAGTCCGAGCTAGTTTGTAGTATCGTTAGCGGTTAGCGATTTATCTCGTTAATCTACCTTTCCTTATCTAGAGTCGAACGCTACCGGCTTCTAGGATAAATGTTAGTAACGTATCTACATCTCTTAAACCTAAGTACTCTCTTAACCTAGTCGATATCTAGGTTGTGCTTTTTAAGCTAAGGAGTACCTAGTACGATATCGTATCTAGCTATAGGCACAATATCTAAGACAACTTCCTCGTAGTGTCCTTAGAAAGCTAGTAGTAGCGGCATTGTTTCACTATCTACACTAGGTAGATTAGAGCCGTAGATAGCTCTTACTTCGTACCCTCCGTCTTTCTTCTTTCGGGTGGCTATCCCGAGTCGTCGTACGAGTCGTTCCGAGATAAACATTCCGCTAGCTCCGGAGTCTATTATAGTAAGGATCTCGTATCCGTCGACAATGCAATTTGTGCGGAAAACCGTTCCTACTATTGCTTAAGCATTATATAGCTCCTTTCGGTCGCTCGTACTAATAGGGCCTATTCGTTTTTTAAATAGTAGTCTAGCGAATTAGAATCCTCGATGTAGATTTCCTAGTTAAGGGGTCTATTTCGAGGTCTAAACACAACTTTGCCTTATGTTATTCGCGTCTATAATGATCCTCTTATCGTAGTCTTAACGTAACTAAGGGTCATTCCTCGCTATACTAGTAGTAGCGGTCCTAGAGGTAGAAGTAGTGGTATTACCTATTGTAGTATGTATTCGTTACACTTCCGTTTCATTTCTTCGAGAGTGAGCGTCTCGTTCTAGTATTAGTTCTAGTACGTTAGGATTTCGCGGTACCGTTAATCTAGAAGTCGTACTTATTCTCTTATTTACGAACTAACGATTATCCCGTTAGGAAGTATATAGTCCCCGTAGTCGAAGATTACACTTCCGATAGGTATCACTTCTCTAACGTATCCGTATTTGCTATAGTCGGTGTCGACTAATCGGTAGTTCTAGAACATAGATCGTAGCTGTCCTATTATCCTATCGAATTCCATAGGATGTAGATGTCGTTTCCTAGCGATCTTTAGAAATACCTCCTCGTAACTTCGTGTAAGGTAGAGGGCTATCTTTATAATTAGCTATAGGCCTTCTACCGAGATGTTAAGTATTTCTAGGTCGTCTAGGTCTTCGTCGGAGTCTTCGCTCTCGGAACCCTCTAGAGTAGTTTCGTTTCCGGCGTCGGAATCGGTAATCTTAGTAATTGCTTCTAGCGTCTATTAGTCGTCTATTAAGAGTTCGTTATCTAGGTAGAGAGGAGAGATTCGTCGATCCTAAGTCTCTCTCTCTAATTCGTCTATTAGTAAGTCTAGCACTTCGTCGTCGTCTAGGTTTATTAGTAGGATCGGAGATTTATCTAATTCGTAACCTATCTCCTCGCCTAGAGATAGTGATTTGTTTTCTTATAGTATAGCGTCCTCCCGTCTAAACGGAGGTAGGGATCTTCCTCGGGCGTAGTTGCCGTTATCCCTTAACTACTATTGTAGCTATCGTTCTATAGCGTTAAACTCGCGCTGTAGTCGCGACGTTCGCACGCGTACTCTTATCTATTCCTATTAGTCTAGTAGCTAGTTTAGCTAGTTCTACTGTTACTAAGCTTAATTATATAGTCGTTATAATATTTCCGTAAGTTAGCCTAGTCTAGCGCGGGCCTAGTAACCTCCCT